>JAEAOA010001184.1:0-120051 GCA_016746295.1 Potamilus streckersoni
TTCATATTAATAATTCGAGTAATCTCGTTATTTAACGCTGTAACTACACTCGGTAACCTTTGGACCCATTCACGAGATCGTTTTTCTTGGATGAATTCTTTTGCATATTGATATCCAAATAACCGTTCCGCAAGAGTTCGATTAAATCGTTCTACAATTGCCTGATCACGATGTAACGCGGTATGTCCCGTCGTATTGTAACATTATGAGTTTTCATTGTTGATAGAACAGCACCTTGAAACTCTTTGCCAGGATCAACTTGTAATAGATTTGGCCATCTTAGAGGACCTCGTCTATAAATCCTTTCAAATGCAGAAGCGACTTCAGAAGCTGACTTTGTTTTTAATGGTTCTGCTTGTTTAAATCGACTCGCAATATCAACTACAGTTAGCGCGTATTTGTAACCATGGTCATGTGGTAAAAACAATAAATCAGCCTGATGAACTTCATTGGGTACGGTAACATCAAAATGAGAATAATTAATTTGTTTAGGCGGTGGTAGATAAATTTGCCATATAGCTTGTTTGGATAACCAATCTTTCGCAGTGGACTTTTTCACGTTTGCAACGTTAGCGAGTTTACTGATTGCTGCTTTACCCTTCCAGTATCCTTTCGGAGAATAATAAATAGATTCCATACTATAAAAACACTAATGTTTTTAATTACCAGCACCTAACACCAATTTGCCTTTCATAGCTGATTTGACCAACCATGAAGCCAATTTTTCTTTGAAGGATTTATCGGGAATAGCATTTAACGCATGAATTAATTTTACATCCGCGAGATGTCTTTGTTGCAAATTATTGCTTTTATATGCAACATCATGAGCATGACGTACCTTATCAATATCATTTATCGGATACTCACCAGGCCGGGGCTGATTTTGATCATCAAGTCTGATATCTAATCTCGTTCCGGGACCACATTAACTATATCCTGGAAGGTGTTTTTCTCCGGGGTATTTTGCCCATGGGGTTCCGGGGAGTTTTCCAAGTTTTGCGGCAATATCACCTCCGATTTTTTTTAAAATCTAAATTTTTTGTACCACATGTTACACACTTACCAGTAAGCGCTAGTCTATTGTTTTTAGTTGTAATTGTTGTCTGATCGGTTGTATCAGTACGCTGTTTACATTTAACACAATATAAATCCATAATTTATATATAGAGTTATGAATATAATTGATTTTTCAGCGACTAAAAGAAGAGAACCGGTGAAACACCACGCAGCGCTTCCGAATTCTGTCCGTGCCATTATAATCGGACCATCTGGATCGGGTAAAACACAATATCTGCTTAATTTGATAATGCGATTTATGAAGTGGGATAAATTATATTTAGTTGCACCATCCGTAGATGATCAACGGTGCTATGAATTGCTAAAAGATTATAATGAAAATGCATCAGAAATTAAAGGTGAAAGTGTAATTGACTTTATTACTGATATTAATGATGCACCATCAGTAGAAGATCTTGATGGAGACATAAACAATCTTGTAGTGTACGATGATGTAATGTTAGATAATCAAAAGAACCCTGCTAGAATATTTTCCCGAGGTAGGCATAAAAACACTGATGTGATATATGTCACTCAACGGTACACTCAAATTCCAAAAGTGATTCGCGATAACTGCAATATTCTTGCTGTATTCAATGGCGTTGATACACATACGCTACGAAATATTTGGCAGACATGGTGTTCCGATATGGACTTCAATGGATTTAAAAATTACTTTAGTTCATGCTCAGTCAGTCCCATATGGATTTATAACAATAAATTTACCCGACCCTCGGTCACGATATCGTATTGGACTTGATCAAATATTTGGTTAAATAATTTGTATTAATCAGCAGCAGGGGGAGGGCGAGATGACAACATATTTGCGACGTAGATGGCAGCAATTTTGAGGGTGGTTATGACAATGTATTTACGACAAAATCGCTAAGGCTCCATTTGTAAAATGGGGTCTTTATTTTTTTTTTGTTAAAATATGAGATTTCGTAGGAAGGCTCCATTTGGCATTCTGAGGCTTTAATCGATTTTGTCGCAAAAATTTGTAGGGTCGCCCCCTCCTACTACTACTTAAGTCAGCCTTATGCTAAAAATAAGCCATGATGTCAATGCCCCGGCTGAGGCCATGTTGTTTCCGGACAAAGCCGCTAGCAATGCGTAGTAACACGGATGCAGGCAGCATTTTGAAATTTATAAATAAGCTATATATTCTTCTGTAAAAGTAATTATTTAATATGGTGACCACTTGGTACTAATATTAGTACCTTTAGTCCTACGTTGTGGACAACCACAACAAACCAAGTTGAGTCAACGACATCGTAGCTAGGTGACCACTAAGCTTTGTTGCTTTGGTCTATGTACAAGTGATTCGTGATTCCAGAAAGATGGTGTTTGTTTCATTGGACTTTTGAAAAGGGTTTCCAAAGCCTGACAAGGAGATAGATAGGTGCATGCGATGGGTACACCAAGTACGGCTGACGTGATTTTGCCATTAAATAAAAAAATATGACGAAGGATACAAATTTGTTGGTGGAAATGAACCCACCACAACGACAACAACAACAACAACAACAACAATAGTTGAAAGAATAACAACAACAGCAAAAAAAAATCAGTAACACATAAAACAGTAACTTTTATTACTTACATACCCACGCAATTATGACAAAATTACCGGGATAATAATAATAATAATAATAATAATAATAATAATAATAATAATAATAATAATAATAATAATAATAATAATAATAATAATTACAATAATAAGACGAGAAACCTAATGCGGCAGAACTAAAGTTGGCCTTAGAGAAATTGACCATAGGTAAAGTCCCAGGGAAGGATGGCATCCCAGCAGAAGTCATCAAATGCGGCGGCAGTGTGCTGTTCACAGACCTTTACGAACTTCTCTGCTAGTACCGGGATGACGGTGCAGTGCCTGGTAATGAGAGACACCAACATCATTACCTGACATGAACAAGGGCGACATAAATGGCTGCAACAACTACAGGTGCAACAACTACATGGGCATATCACTTATGAGCATTGTGGGCAAAGTCTTCTCTAGAGTCATCCTGAACAGACTGCAGACGCTTGCTGACAGAGTGTATCCAGAGTCTCAGTGCGGGTTACGCGCAGAGAGGTCCACAATCGATATGATCGTCTCTATCAGGCAACTGCAGGAGAAGTGCAGAGAACAACACAGACCCTTCTTGCTAGCTTTTATAGACCTCACCAAAGCATTCGATCTGGTAAGCAGAGACGGACTCTTCAAAATCCTGACGAAGATTGGATACCCTCCAAAGCTGTTAAGCATGGTCCAGTCCTTCCATGACAACATGAAAGGCACAGAGCAGTATGATGGCTCATTGTCTGACCCATTCAACGTCCACAGCGGAGTGAAATAAGGCTGTGTTCTTGCTCCCACGCTCTTTGGCATCTTCTTTGCTGTCCTGCTTAAGTACACCTTCGGGACGTCCACAGAAGAGATCTACCTGCACACGCGTTCAGACGGCAGACCGTTCAACCTGGCAAGACTGAAGGTAATGAGCAAAGTAAGATAAGCAACCATTAGGGACATGCTCTTTGCAGATGCTGCTGCTATAGTCACTCACACAGAAGCTGAATTACAACGCCTGATGAACGCCTGCTGGACTGCTTTGCTAAAGCATGCGATGAATTTGGGTTGACCATCAGACTAAAGAAAACCAAAGTGATAGCTCAGGACGCGGACCCTCCAATCATCATCATCAACATCTACAAACTAGAAGTAGTCAGTCACTTACCTCTCACTCGACTCCGAGCTCAATAAGCGGATTGAAAGGCGTCAACAACTCTCTCTAGATTGTCGCTGAGGGATGTGGAACAACAGTACGCTGACACTGAACACTAAGATCTCCGTGTATCGTGCCTGCGTGCTTAGCACTTTCCTGTTAGTCTACTGTTTCTTGCTTAAAGGTAATCATTTTTTAGTCTGAAGAAGGTCGTGAGACGGGCATATCATTTACCATTGGAGGTACTCTTCTCATGAGACTGGTGTACCATGTACTTTTGGAAGCAGTCTTGTCATGAGACGGGCGTATCATGTACCATTGGAGGCAGTTTTGTCATGAGACGGGCGTATCATATACCATCGGAGTAAGTCTTGTCATGAGACGGGTGTTCCATGTGCCGATAGAAATACTCTTGTTCAGTGCTTTTTTCATGGCAAATGATAGCACATCGACTCTCTAATGATAATGTTTTGGAATACAGCGCCTTGTGACAGTGATAGTTTCTGAAATCTTTGTGGTGTGTTTTTTTTTTTGTTTTGCGAATGAATGATATGCTTTTCTGGAATAGTACAAATTGAGAGTCATGTATACACTTGTACTGCGACTTGTACATTACAGGTAAGGTTTTTTTTTGAAAAGTTGAAGGGAATAATAAATACTTTGTTTCAGATTTGATGAGTAACAGCAGATCGAAATTTTAATCTTTTATATTTCTAAATTTATTTTTTATTATTACAGGTAACATTGGCAGTTCTTATGCTGACAAACGGAAATACCCACTCAACTCGACATATCATATTCCTGTGTGTAGTAGAAATTCTAACATTGGTTTCTTTCCTGTTGGGGCATTTTGGGGTAAATATCGTATATAATTTCCGGATTTGTCCCCATTTTTAAAATCCACTTGAAAACAAAGCGTAAGGTTTCGCCAAAAAGTGAATAAAATATTCTTTATCTGTACGTTCCACTGACTGTCACTTGCAATAAATGCATTTGAAAAGTCCTGATTTTTCATAGACGTATTAAAGAAGATATAAAAAAGGCAAGTTCTGAATTTGAGTAAAATAAAAGTAATTCTAGAGACACTTTGGCTGAAGGCTATTGTACATTTCCTTTATTTTAGTTTAAGTTTTAAAAAGATTTACCTAATCTTAACGCACATTATTTAACATGGTGCAAGTAGTCGTACCAGCCGTAAGATGATTCACCTCCTATTGACTTTATCTGATTAGATAAGTTGATGTTATTCATGGTTGATTGACATGTTGGAAGGGTCCATCAGTGTTTGAGTGACATGTCGAAATGTTCCATTTTTGTAAGCTTTGTACGTTTGCATTTTACTCTGAATTTATATGATATGCACAGGTGCATTTCAATCTAGAATGCCAGCCTCATTAAATATTTAATCAGTTTCTTTTTCTACTTTTTTTAAAGATAGCAACATGTTTCTTGCATTTTCATATTGTCGTAAATTGGTGGCGTTCAAAACACATCAACCTCTTACACTATGTTCATTGCTATGGAATGACCCCTTGTGGTGTAATTTAGCCAGTGTGGATGGATAGAAAGACGAATGCTGATAGCTGAACAAGTATATCGAAGAAATAAAACAACGAGCCCCTTTTCAGTGAACAAATATAAAATTTAATCAATTTAACAACAGAATTTAAGATGAAAGAAATTACTTTCTTAGTTACAAAAGAAGGAAAAAAAATGTACTAACATATACTAAAATAAAACCATGCAAATTTTCACATTACGATTACTTGGCAGTGACAGAAATAATTCAGTTTCGTCATAGCCTACGAGTCGTGATCTTTGAGTTCAACGATGACACCATCACCTATCTTATCCGGACATCAAATCTTCCGTTCATCCCTGTACTGTCAACCTTTATCTAGTCGTCTGGACCTGAACTCTTGCCAGTTGAAACTTTAACGATTTGACGCTCGCCTGTAGACCTAAACTTCTTGCTTAGAATTTGCTCTGGTACTTGGAATTTGTACAGGAATTGTCAAGAAATTTCAGTAAAATTCAGGAAGCTGTTTCCTAAAATAAATAAAATGTCTCGCAATAAACAATAGGTCATATTTCCAAGTATATCTATTATTTTTACATTAACCAGCTCAGAAAATCGAATGCATAATTTCTGTCGTACTCACATTCACTAATTCCTATGTTTACAAACAGAGACGGCCGTTACATATCCTGACCTTAATTCGTGTCACACTAGCGTGGAACATTAAATTCCACTTCACGACTAACACGTATGTGTCCGTATTTAACACCCCTTGACTTCTTACATTAAACTATCTAGTAATGTCAAATTTCATATGGCCTAGACCCTCAAATCTAACTATTCTAAAATATTTTACGTGATCAATTAAATATTACGAACTAGTATATGAATATACACTCAATAAATCAAATGTTACGAACTAGTATATGAATATACACTCAATACATGGCATTCTACACAGAGATTTAATTCATAAATCTACGAACATTACCATCATTTATTGGGCTTAGTCTTTGATATTCAGTTACATGTGATCTTGACAATTCTCTCAATGAACATTCAATTACATGCGATCATGTTAATTCTCCCAATGAATTGATAATTAGAAAATCGCTAGTCAAAACCAACCTAGTCAATCTGGACCCTGTGGCGATAAAAGATGCAAAACCTGTCAACATATGATAGAGACCAAGACATTCACTAGCACAGTGACTAAAGAAAAACTTAACATACATGGTCCAAACAAAACGTGCAAAACAGAGAATGTGATTTATCTCATCACATGTAAGATCTGTGGCCTTCAGTACGTGGGAGAAACTGAAAAGCTACACAAAAGGATAAACCTTCATAGATCTGATTGGATGACAAAAAAGCTGTACAGAAGCCCGGTCGCAGAACACTTCTCCTCCCCTGACCACACTTTCAGTGATATAATACTTATCGCTATTGCTAACAACCACAACTGGAGTTCCGAAACCAGGAAGGAAAAGGAATCATACTGGATACGCCGCCTTAGAACATTGAAACCAAGCGGTCTCAACCAAGACGACTAGAAAATGAAAACTATGCACTAGTAAAATTTGACATTTTCTAAATCTTCTTAGTATCCTTCAATTTTTACTATAAGAATAACCGGTATAGAATCAAATATCCGGGATATAATCTGCGTTACATATGTACAAAAAGTAAAAATAGATGTCGCTTTGGCTTGTAGACTTTTAGGGAATTATACAACGTTTTCAGTTTCCGCATCTAGTCTATACAAGCTGGATGTATTTATAGTTTTAGCACATGTGAAGACAGCCATGTAAAGGTTTACAAACACAACGTTTTTGTGTTTTTTTGTTTATCGTATATATGTTTTGTATTTGCCTTTGAAAAAGACTCATTAAGAGTCGAAAGCGCTTAGGCTAGTTAGTTACTAGTTTCGTACTGTTCGTCGTCAGTTTATAGCATCTATTTTAATTAATCCCTGACACACGTGATCCCTTGGTGGATCCAGTACGCTTGAAAGAGTTGTTATTTGCCATATGATTTGTATTCTTTATATATATATATATATATATATATATATATATATATATATATATATATATATATATATATATATATATATATATATATATATGCCTGTATTTGTGTTTATATGAATGTGTATATGTCTATGTGCATGTGTGTATGAAGGGTATAAGTGTGTATGTATGAATATGCAAATTTCTGTAGATGTATGTATGTATGTATGCATGCATGCATGCATGCATGTATATATGTATGTATATTTGTAACATATGTTTTCACCATTCCAGACAGCGAAAGATTTGCAGGAAAGCACAGTTGTTGGAGGGGATTCTCTGGGGATTGTCACTTTCGTCTGTTGTGCCCTTAGCATTTGTGCCAGAGGTATCATAGTCTACCTTCGGATTCAGGCTTAGCGTAGTTTCGGACATGGATTAAAGGAGAAAGGTAGGAAAATAAAGGAAAAGAACTTATTATTTTAAAACTGGAACATAATTATTTTGATGACACATTAATTGGATCTGCAAAAGTGGGATAGCCCAACACATGGTCCCATTTAATTTAGTTGTTTGCCAACGGTGTTCCTCTCATCCCGCCATAAAAGAAACGATCATGTTGATCTAAGTTCTCCTCTTACACTGTTGAGTGACAGAATGTGCCATTTGTATTATGTACTTCCTGAAAGACTGTTCATTCATCTTCCTTGCTTGATTAATTTGTTAGCCCATCATCCTTTAGAAGGTTATAGGTCTATCACCCTTTAGAAGGTTATAGGTCTATCATCCTTTAGAAGGTTATAAGTCTATCACCCTTTAGAAGGTTATAGGTCTGTCACCCTTTAGAAGGGTATAGGTCCATCACCCTTTAAAATGTTATATGTCCATCACCCTTTATAAGGATATAGGTCCATCACCCTTTAGACGGGTAGGTCCATCACCCTTTAGAATGTTATATGTCCATCACCCTTTATAAGTGTATAGGGTCCATCACTCTTTAGAAGGTTATAAGTCCATCACCCTTTAGAAGATTATAGGTCATTCACCCTTTAGAAGGTAATAGGTCTATCACCCTTTAGAAGGGTATAGGTCCATCACCACTAGAATGTTATATGTCCATCACTCTTTATAAAGGCATAGGTCCATCACCCTTCAGAAGGGTATAGGTCTATCACCCTTTAGAAGGGTAGATGTCCATCACCTTTTAGAAGGTTATAGGTCTATCATCTTTATAAGGGTATAGGTCCATCACCCTTTAGAAGGGTATAGGTCTATCACCCTTTAGAAAGGTATAGGTCCATCACCCCTTAGAAGGGTTTAGGTCCATCACCCTTTATAAAGGTATATGTCCATCACCCTTTAGAAGGTTATATGTCTATCACCCTTTAGAAGGGTATAGGTCCATCACCCTCTAGAAGGGTATAGGTCCATCACCCTTTAGAAGGTTACAGGTTTTTCACCCTTTATAAGGGTATAGGTCCATCACCCTTTAGAAGGGTATAGGTTTATCACCCTTTAGAAGGGTATAGGTCCATCACCCTTTAGAAGGTTATAGGTCTATCACCCTTTATAAGGGTATAGGTCCATCACCATTTAGAAGGTTATAGGTTCATCAACCTTTTGAAGGTTGTAGGTCTATCACCGTTTATAAGAGTATAGGTCCATCACCATTTAGAAGGCTATAGGTCCATCACCCTTTAGATGGGTATAGGTCCATCACCCCTTAGAAGGGTTTAGGTCCATCACCCTTTATAAAGGTATAGGTCCATCACCCTTTAGAAGGGTATAGGTCTATCACCCTTTAGAAGGGTATAGGTCCATTACCCTTTAGAAGGTTACAGGTCTATCACCCTTTATAAGGATATAGGTCCATCACCCTTTAGAAGGTTATAGGTCCATCACCCTTTATAAGGGTATAGGTCCATCACCCCTTAGAAGGTTATAGGTCCATCACCCTTTAGAAGGTTATAGATCCATCACCCTATAGAATGTTATAGGTCCATCACTCTTTAGAATGTTATATGTCCATCACCCTTTAGAAGGGTATACGTTCATAACCTTTTAGAAGGGTATAGGTCCATCACCCTTTAGTAGGGTATAGGTCCATCACCCTTTAGAAGGGTATAGGTCTATCAACCATTAGAAGATTATAGGTCCATCACCCTTTAGAAGTTTATAGGTCCATCACCCTTTAGAAGGTTATAGATCTATCACCCTTTAGAAGGGTATAGGTCCATCACCCTTTAGAAGGTTATAAGTCCATCACCCTTTAGAAGGGTATAAGACCATCACCCTTTAGACAGGTATACATCTGTCACCATTTAGAATTTTGTAAGTACATCGCCCTTTGGAAGGGTATAGGTCCACTACCCTTTAGAAGGTTATAGGTATATCACCCTTTAGAAGGGTATAGGTCCATCACCCTCTAGAAGGTTATAGGTCCATCACCCTTTAGAAGGTTACAGGTCTATCACCCTTTATAAGGGTATAGGTCCATCACCCTTTAGAATTGCATAGGTCCATCAAACCTTAGAAGGTTATAAGTCCATCACCCTTTAGAAAGGTATAGGTCCATCACCCTATAGAAGGTTATAGGTCCATCACCCTTTAGAATGTTATATGTCCATCACCATTTAGAAGGGTATATGTTCATCACCCTTTAGAAGGGTATAGGTCAATCACCCTTTAGTAAGGTATAGGTCCATCACCCTTTAGAAGGGTATAGGTCTATCACCCATTAGAAGATTATTGGTCCATCACTCTTTAGAAGGTTATAGGTCCATCACACTTTAGAAGGTTATAGGTCTATCATCCTTTAGAAGGGTATAGGTCCATCACCCTTTAGAAGGGTATAGGTCTATCACCCTTTAGACGGGTATACATCTTTCACCATTTAGAATGTTATAAGTCCAATGCCCTTTAGAAGGGTATAGCTCCATCACCCTTTAGAAGGGTATAGGTATATAACCCTTTAGAAGGTTATAAGTCTATCACCCTTTAGAAGGGTATAGGTCCATCACACTTTAGAAGGTTATAATTCCATCACCCTTTAGAAGATTATAGGTCCATCACCCTTTAGAAGGTTATAGGTGTATCACCCTCTAAAAAGTAAAGCTATAGGCATGGAGTAGAAAGAAAAGCATGACATAATTAGGAAATAATACTGGGTTTTTTATTGGTTACCCTTTAATTTGTGCTTACTTGTCATTAATGAGATTGTGTGTTTGATGTTTCTCAATATTACTCTCAAGGAACATATAATTATTTTTTGAGCAATTTTTAGCATTTCTTTCTTGAAACATTTTTCTTCATCAAAATAATGTTATGCCTTTCAACAAATATTGTGATTATAAATAATTCTGTTTTGTTCCTACAAAACAAAGAAAGGATATAAATCAAGCAAATTATTGGCAACAGTCAGTCAGCTCCACCCCCATTTGTTCTACTACAAATACATCGACCTTTCATGCAAATTACCTCAGTCACTACCTTTCATGCAAATTACCTCAGTCACTCGTACAACTAATAATGCTATTTCCATTATTAAGGACGTAAACAATTGTACAGATTAGATCATAATTGAAAATTATCAGTTCCTTTCCAATTTGTTTCTAAAGCTGTATGCTAGAGAAGGATGACCAACATAAACATACCATGCAAAACAAATTGTGGTGTTATATTCCTTTGAGAGTGTACCATGTGACACTTCCACAATGTGATGAGCATGGCTTCTGTGATGTAAATAAATTGTTTCCACATAAGATAATGTACAGTTTATATAACAATATAAGTAAAATCGTTTGTAATATATATATATATATATATATATATATATATATATATATATATATATATATATATATATATATATATATTAAAAGTTATAATGAATACAGCACTGACAAGAAGAGTAATTTTCAGATCCAAGTAAATATGGATCTTACACAAAGAATGAGGCTCTTAACTAAGTGTAATTAAAATATGAAGATCTGTCATAATAGTTCTTTCCAGAATGAGGCTGTTACCTAAGTGTCATTTAGAAATGAATTTCCATCATAATAGCTCATTCCAGAATGAGGCTCTTAAATGTCATTCAAAAATGAAGATCTGGCCTAATGCCTCCTTTCAGAAAGAGGCTCTTAACAAAGTGTCATTGCAAATGAAGAGCTACATAAGTACTTATTCCAAAATGAAAGTTCTGACGATTGAGTTGATTAATTTGTACTAAGTACTTATTCAAAAATGAAACTTATGACGATTGAGCCAATTATTTTATACATAAGTACTAATTCCAAAATGAAACATATGACAGATGCCATTATTTTATACATAAGTACTAATTCCAAATTGAAACTTATTATTCAGTCGATTATTTTATACAAAAGTACTTATTCCAAAATGAAAGTTATGACTTAGATGCTTAATTTATTAAATGTAAGTACTTATTCCAAAATGAAATTTATGATTGACTTTATACATAATTAATTTATACATAAGTACTTATTCCAAAATGAAACTTGTGATTGAGTTGTTTAATTTATACATAACTACTAATTCATGATTGAAACTTATGATTGATTCATTTAATTTATATATAAGTGCTAATTCCAAATTGAAACTTATGATTGAGTGAATAATTTATACATAAGTACTTTTTAGAAAGTAAAACTTACAATTGAGTCAATTTATACATAAGTACTAATTCTAAAATGAAACTTATGATTGAGTCGATTAATTTATACGTAATAGGTACTTATTCTAAAATGAAACCCATTATTGAATCAATTAGTTTATACATAAGAACTTATTCCAAAATGAAACTTACATTTGAGTCATTTAATTTATACATATTAAGAACTTATTTTTAAAAAAATACCCTACAATTGAGTTGATTAATTTATACATATTAAGTTCATATTCCAAAACGAAACCTATGATTGAGTAGATTAATTTATACATAAGTACTTCCAAAATGAAACTTATGATTGAGTTGATTGGTTTATACATACGTACTTATTCCAAAATGAAACATATTATTGAGTCAATTAATTTATACATATTAAGTACTTATTCCAAAATGAAATTTATAATTGAGTTGATTAATTTATACTTAAGAACTTATTTCAGATTGAAATGTGTGATTGAGTCAATTAATTTATACATATTAAGTACTTATTCCAAAGTGAAACCTACGATTTATTTGATTAATTTATACATAAGTTTTTATTGCAATAGGAAACCTATGATTGAGTCGATTAATTTATACATTAGTGCTTATTTCAAAATGAAACTTAATGATTGAGTTAGTAAATTTATACATATTAAGTACTTATTCCAAAATGAAAACTATGATTGAGTCAATTAATTATACACATATACTTATCTCAAAATGAAACCTAAAATTGATTCAATTAATATTAAGTAAGTACTTATTCCAAATTGAAACTTTCAATTTAGTCTATAAATTTATCCTTGTTGCAAGTCTTATCATGGATGATATTTATTTTTGTCAACGAGTTTCACAAATTTGTTAAGAAGGTAAAATTATGTTTTTTTGGGAACTAGTCCACACAATTAGTGTGGTTACAATTTGAACAGTTCTGTATCTTACAAATGGCTGAATTTGTAAATAATAGTGGCTCTTGATATTTTACCTATTGGATAACATGTTATCTAAATTTGAACGAAGTGTTGGACTGAATTAACGTTATTTGGTAATTGAATAATTGAACAAGACTTGCCTGTAAGCTGAAGTTTGATAATAATTCCATTGCACCTGAGGGATTACAAAAGATAATCTAGAGTCACGTGATTGGTCAACCTTCAGAGCCCCAACATGGATACAGCCATATCACTTCACAAAAAGACCACACATAAATACTGAAGGAATGCAGGAAAACAAAGAAACCCATGTAGGGGAATTGCAAGGAGGTCCTGTACCTTTCAACTTCTCAGGTGTAATAGAATTATCATCAAGCTTCAGTTTTCAGGTTATTATTCATTTAATTACAATGAGATTTTGTAGTCGATGTATCTTAGACAAGAGGATAACTAACATCAAGGTACACTGTCCTCAAAATTTTAATGCATTGGTGATACAACTACACAATCTATGAAAGAAACTCCCAAAAATCTTGCATATTAAACTATGTAGCTATAACACTCAAATAATGAAAAGACAGTCAAGGAAAAGACAGCAAAGGAAAAGACTATGAAAAGACAACTAAAGAAACGACTGTCTAGCAAAAAAAAGTCAATGAAAAGACAGCCAAGGAAAAGACAGTCAAGGAAAAGACTGTCTAGCAAAAGAGGGTCATTGAAAAAATAGCCAAGGAATAGACTGGACGTTTAGTGTAAGCACTTTTCAGATGATATCAGTGATGATAGTATCAACAGGCATGTTTATTTGGTAAATATTCCAAAAAGCCTTCTCTTTGTGCCAACCTATACATTTTGAAACAATATCAATGGGTACAAAGCCTGGTTTTTGTTTTGTGCTAACCTATACATTTAAAAACACTGTTAACCCATTAGCCACTGGAGGTTTTTGTTGTTTTCGCCTGAAATGCGAGTAGGGAATTGATTTAGGGAGATATTTTTAAATACATTATAATACATTGAATTGGAAGACATTTTCAGCTTACTTGATGCCCATTTTTATTAGAGACGTCGATTTTCATTGGCTCTTTTGCCTGAGCATGAGTAGAAGGGTAAAAACTGAACATATTTTTTTTTTGCTCAATGGACCCATCATTTTCGTGTCAAGACCTCTATATTCTAAATGCCAATTTTATCCTAATTTTTGCAAAGGTTCACATGTCTGTGTGCAATTCAGACTGGAATGTCTTCAATCTGAAACCAAAAAGTCTAAAATCTGGAAACTAATCTAAATCACGAGCTCAAGAGAATTTTGGCTGAAAAAAAGTTGGGTCCAAAAAGTGATGTTTTCCCTCAGTATTTTATAGTGCAACTAGAACATCCATATTATTTGGTTTCATCATAATGCTACATCGTCTACCCTTCTATAATACCACCCACTTTATTCTGTCACACATAGCCTTAACTCTACAGAGCTCAGAAGTAGGCTTCCACCTCCTGCCCCACAAACGTGGCACTAGGGGTTAATGAGTTAATGGGTACTTTCAAATAGCCTGGTATTTGTGTCAAAGTATACTTTTTAAAAACAGTATTAATGGGTACTTTCATGGCAGAAGAATAATGTCTACAGTGTATTGTCTACCCTCTCTACCTAGTCATTATAATGTCTACAGTGTATTGTCTGCCCTCTCTACCTAGTCAGAATAATGTCTACAGTGTATTGTCTACCCACTCTACCTAGTCATTATAATGTCTACAATGTATTGTCTGCCCTCTCTTCCTAGTCAGAATAATGTCTACATTGGATTGTCTTCCCTCTCTACCTGGTCATTGTAATGTCTACAGTGTATTGTCTGCCCTCTCTACCTAGTCATTATAATGTCTACAGTGTATTGTCTGCCCTCTCTACCTTAAGTCATTATAATGTCTACAGTGTATTATCTGCCCTCTCTACCCAGTCAGAATAATGTCTACAGTGGATTGTCTGCCCTCTCTACCCAGTCAGAATAATGTCTACAGTGGATTGTCTGCCCTCTCTACCCAGTCAGAATAATGTCTACAGTGGATTGTCTGCCCTCTCTACCCAGTCAGAATAATGTCTACAGTGGATTGTCTGCCCTCTCTACCCAGTTAGAATAATGTCTATAGCAGATTGTCTGCCCTCTCTACCCAGTCAGAATAATGTCTATAGTGGATTGTCTGCCCTCTCTACCCAGTTAGAATAAGGTCTACAGCATATTGTTTGCCATGTCTACCCAGTCAGAATAATGTCTACAGTGTGTTGTCATCCCTCTCGACCCAGTCAGAAAAATGTCTACAGTGGATTGTCTGCCCTCTCTACCCAGTCAGAAAAATGTCTACAGTGGATTGTCTGCCCTTTCTACCAAGTCAGAATAATGTCTACAGCAGATTGTCTGCCCTCTCTACAGACTCAGAATACTGTCTAGAGTGTATTGTCTGCCCACTCCACCCAGTCAGAATAATGTCTATAGTGGATTGTTTGCCCGCTCTACCTAGTCAGAATAGGATAATCAGCTGACAAATAGGTTGTTTCACAGACAGACAATGTGAGTGAATAAAGGTATTCAGAATATCACAAAATTACTGTCATATCCCATTTTGGCAGCACATGTCTGGAATGAAAAACACCTTTAAAAAACCATCCAGAGCCACATTGTGAGATGTGACTACTGATGAATATGTAGAGCTAGCAGTGTTATACCATGCTGTATGAGAGTCCTGAACTGCCATCAAGAAATGCAGGACTATGTTGGCAGATGCAGCAACTGGATCACAATGCAGTTCTTAACAAAAGCACATTCATTTTTTTATGTTGTCTTTTTGTTGAGTCCAGCCTCCATGTCGCTAGTTGCTTCTGCTGAAATACATGTACCAATGAGACAATTCCATATAATAGAAATAAAGCCAAACTTAATGTTTTTGTTTAATGTGTTTCTTGGTTGGTTTTTTCAGTAAATGCAAAATTTAGGCAGGCAGAGATTGTAACCCTAAGTGTTAACAAGACAAGTTTAGGAACCAAGGCTGGGTTGGCCAATCAGAATAAATGTGGCCTGGTCTGCTAACTTCTATAGAACTCTACTCAGTATATTGGAAGGAGTGGAGATAACTCTTTAAAATGTGACCATAAGAAAGGGAAGGCATAAACTTCATCAGCATTGAATCTAAAAAGGAATGAAGCATACTGCTCAGTTTGATTTTAAAGAGAATCATGAATTTGAAAATTCCCAGAAAAAGATGTTTATGCAGCATCCATTCCATGTCAGTCATACCTATGCTGATTGTTTTAATGTCTTCTGTATTAAGTTTGCTTGGTAAATGAAAAACACTCAAGAAAACATTTCTATGTGCTCACTACAACCAAATATCAAGTGTGAGAGTGTTCAGTTATCTTTTCTTGCCACCCATATTGGACAAGTAGTTTTGGCAGTGTTGTCAACATTGATTTTTGGTCTTGGAAGATTTTGTAAGGTAGCAGCTTTACACTCAAGATAATGATTTGAAATTATTTCTCGTACAAAGACTAATATCCTCTAGTTTGCATACAGGGCTTAAAGCTGTTCTGATACCATTTTAAGACATCTTTGCTTTCTTAAGACAGAGAAACAATTGCATTAAATTACCATGATCTAATCTCAGTTGTTGGTATTTTTCAATTTCCGGACAATTATAAAACAAAGGACCATAAAGCACACATGCAACTAAATACCCAGTGATTTGTGTCATTTTATGAATAGTCACTGGATATTTATGTGATGTTGTACAATACAGATAGAAGTTGTGGTAGTTTTCTGTTTTGTCAACCGACCAGACAAATTCTGGGAATGCACAGTATTTGGTTCAGGACAGGCTTCTAAAGCCTAAAGCATCGCTGTTACCATTTTAAGAACATTTTGTTCACATGATTAAAAATAATCACCTACGAAAACCACATTTCTGTGCCCTATTGACCAAAGGGATGAAACAGCTGGTTTATGATGTTTAAATATCCCAGGAGCAAGACAATTTGAAAGGCATGTACACACCAAAAATAAACCTATGGTACTTTCTATATGGTAGTGCACCTTAGACAGACAAGTATGCAGAAATTCCTCTTTGTAAAGTTAGAGTTATATTTTAGAGATTCCACTTAGAGGTTATAATATTCAACATTGTCAATGGGGATTTTGATAAATCTGTAAATTCCATCTTTTTTTGGACAAATAAAACTTTTTGAAGTAAACTCACTGGCCCTGTTTCCTCAATTACAGTATTTTGTAAAAAAAATTTGAAGTTCATAATTGATGATGTTTGTTTCATATTAGAATCTCACATTTAAAATACGTATCTGTATAAGATCCACTGTGAATGACTTGACATAACAGGATTTGTTATATTCAATCTTGTTATATAAAATGACCCATATGTTGAACATTGTTGCTACTCAGCGCTACTGACTGTAGTTAAGGTAAATTATTCACCACTTTCTTATATGGTAAGCAAGTGCCTACATTCAATGAACAACATCTGGCATCAGTTAAATAAAAATGGCATTGGAAAGAAGAAACAATGAACATGTCATAAATATGCTGGTACGAGAGGTTGAAAAAACTGCAGCATTTTCAATCTGACTAGTGTTGATAAATCAGTAGATCTAGTTCTCATCTAAAAGAGCTATCTATCATACAATTAAACATATCCAAGTATTCAAATTTGCAATTGGAAAAATAGTAAATAAATGTGATTTATACAAATATTGAAGATGGACAGGTGATTTCTATAATGTGACAATGTATCAGTCAACAACTTCCCTATTATGCAAACGGTGCATGCACTTTATACACTCTTAAATGCATTGTTTTACCCTTCACTCCAAATTTAATGAAACACAAGAATGTCTCCAAAAGAATCGACAGCCTTTATTTTAAGTAAGATCGATGGACCACGGACACTTTGGCAACAATTACACTGCTCTTTCTGATTTACTTGTCACCAAGACAACAGCATTGAATGAAAACCAACAAAACTGTAACAATTTATTTTATTGATGTATTGCATCTTTTTTTCTAATATTAATATTTTATAGTATTTCTTTGGCTACATGACCTTCCATTCTCTGTAACAAACTTAGTTTTGTTCTTTGTAGAATGATGATCAGAGATTGCATGTCTATAAATCCATTGCACAATAGAAGTGTGTATTTCTGTGCCATGTTCAGGTTTCATTAATCTTTTGAATAACATCCAAAATATTTGATAAAAGGTTGAAATATTTCTTTTTTACCATTCACATGGCATAGAATACTATTACAAGCTTTTGCATCCTGCGCTGCATGACCTTGGGTCCAGTATTTTTCAATACTTAAATTATTAACTTGTACATATATTGTACTTTTGTTGCTTCACAGACTTTCCATAACATCATGATAAATTTTGTTGTGACATCACATAGCTAAATTTATTTATTGACATACAATGGTTTCAAAATTTAAAGCTTATCCATTATGGCTGATAATGGTAACTCAGTTGTCTTTTCAAAAAATCCGCCAATGTCCTAATTTGTGTTGTGATTATAGGTAAGTTGATCTGTGTTAGTCAATATTCTACTAACCATCACAGTAGTATCTTTTGCATTGGATGTCACATTAAGTGTTACAAAAAGTCTATATCCCAAGATGAAGCTGCTGTCCAGTCTGTTTGAACCATTGTAATAACATACAGGTACATAAGTGCCAGATACATCAATTTTGAAATTTTCCAGCATAATTAAAAAAGGCAATTGTGAGAAAACTATCTTCAGAAACAAACTGACAGGAAAATCTAATACCATTCAGTGAAAAGTTTAAGAACCAATGTATATAATTAAACCTTAATTATTTATTTAAAGAGAAGTTTAAAGAATGACCTTACCTCAAATTAGCTACATTAATTACTGAAATACAAAGGTTTTATAGTTTGCTTTATGAAAGATTATTCACATGCTTTTGGTACATTTATACAGTTGATACTTCTCATAAACAAAATACATTTTTAATTGAAAACCAACAGCTAATTTTTATGTATATTTTTTAAAGAAAAAACATTCCTATTCAGTTTGACATACACAAATGTATGACTGATTCAGAGTTTGAATGTGCCAACATGTAGATTTAGTTGCTAAAAATCTTGATTGTAGGGATGTCAAATGTATGTGTTATGTTGTTTATGGGGGAAAATAGTCCATGGTGTACAAAGGTGGAGGGAAGAAATAAAGCTGTCTCACACTGTCCAAAGCAAATATAACTGTGATACCTGTAAAATAGGTCTATGTGAGAGGTGGTGGATGAATTTTATATTAGATCTGGTTATGGAAATTCTTAGGAGTGCTTTCAAAAATAAGTCTAAATCTGATGAAGAGAAAGTATATGAAATGTGTATAGTGTGATGAAGTTGAAACAAATTATCAAACCATCAGTCAGTTGAAGTACATTTCAGCTTCATCCATAATGATTGATATACTTGTTTATGCAGTTTAGATAAAAATGTCTGTTTCAAGGATTATATTATTAATCTTGGAAAATGTTAAGAATTTATTAAAATTTGCAATTAATTTACTGGTTTTTTTTATCATGGGGATCACTAAAGTATTGGGTGACTGCCCAATTGCCAAATACCATTTTCAGACTATGTGATTGGTACTGCAAGATATTTATCAATAATTATAAAAATTACCCTTGTTTATTAAAGGAAGTATTCTTTTGTACTCCTAATAAATACACCTTGCTACATTTTTTATTTGGGTTATAGTATGTATTATCAGCAGTACTTTACTTTTTCAAAATGTAGGAATAATCATTGGAAGTTACTGATGCAATGCTGTATGGTTTTTAAACATTTATGTCTACTTACAGTTTAACACAAACTTTAATGTTGAGATGCATAAGCCAAACAGTTTTTGGTTTGGAATATTTGCTATTCTGTAATTTGGCATATATATATATATATATATATATATATATATATATATATATATATATATATATATAGAGAGAGAGAGAGAGAGAGAGAGAGAGAGAGAGAGAGAGAGAGAGAGAGAGAGAGAGAGAGAGAGAGAGAGAGAGAGAGAGAGAGAGAGAGAGAGAGAGATTTGCCAGATTTGCCATAGTATAGTTTATTATGAATAATCACAGTTCTGTAAATTTGGATTGTATATTAGAAATCAGAATTTGGTATGTATTGGTAGTTCTGTAATTTGTTATTTATCTTTTCAATTCTGTCTTTCCGTATAAAAATGTTCAATTGTGTAAATTTGCATATATGTGGAGATATAAATTGTTATTGTTCTTGCATGGCTTTTGCTACTACTACTACTACTACTACTACCACTACTACTACTACTACTACTACTACTACTACTACTACTACTACTACTACTACTACTACTACTACTACTACTATCAATAATAATGATAATAACAGAGCTGGTAACTCACTTGTTTGTTAAGGTAACATTTCCCCTAAGACATAACCTGCTTATTACAAATTACTATCTCATTATTTGTCAAATTTCACATAATAGTTGGTCTTCAATACCATGCTAATATCCTGACAGAAACCAATGCTGATATTCATATATACTTAAAAAATTATATTTTTTCTATTGAAAAAATCTATTGTTTGCTATTGAAAACCGCCAATCTTAACCTAACTAACCCTACCCAACAAAACTAGCCTAACTAACCATAATCTAATATAAATTTACCTATTTTACTCTAGTTGAGCCTAATTTTACTGCATTCTGCTTTAGGTAATAATGAGAGCCTGACTGTAGGTTATTTGGCAGAGTATTGGACTCATGATCAGATTCAATCCTACTCAGGCTGCCTAGGGGTATCCATGGGAATGACACTGTGATCCAATTTACTAGGCATGATATCGCTAATAATGTGTTTAAAGTGCCTTTCAAACTAGACCAGTCAATTTACTTAATGAAGCTGAATAAAATAATGCAACATAACAGATCATGGAATAGTGTTGCATAACACATCTGTAATATGAAACAAACAAACATGGTATGAAATCAGCACATGCTAATATTTCTAATTCTATACAAGCCTTTCAAACCCAACTAACCACTTGCATAATTACCTTCTCCTAGTACTGCCTATATGGAATGATGAAAATTATAGACTTTTCCTTAACACTTACATGATTCCTTATACATACCAAAATGGCTGTTGTATAAAGGTAGTATTGTCATTATGTACTCACTCTTGCATGCAGCTGGAATCATAATATATCCTACTCAGTTGTCCATGTAAAACATATCACTGCACTTACCTTTGTTGATCAACTGTCCACATTCTAAATATGTGATGTTAGATTTTATGTCTGTGGGGTATTGGTGGTGATGGTGATGGTGGTGGTGGTGGTAGGGTCATGGTAAGGATGAATCTAGAGACCAATGTGTCACATCTGGAAAGGTTGCTTCCTTGCTCTTGATAATTCATATACATTAGCAATTTCCCATGCACAGAGCATAACTGCCTTCAGAGTTAGAAATTTTTGACAATATCATGCTGCCTTCATCAGCAAAAAATGTTGATCATGTGACCTATACATCAGTAGGGAGTCATTGGTCACGTATGAACATTGTAGCAATGTAGAACATTCCATCATCCCAAACCTAACCAAGGTGATTCCATCAAAAGGCAGTAAATGGAAAAGGAAGGTGAAGGATGTGATCAAAATACAACTGTACCAGCAGAGGCCAACACTAAACAGGGACAATGATCTTGAATTATCACCCATCTACACCAGTATCCTCATATCACATGACCATTATAGGTCAAGTGATCAACATTAATCACTAATAAAGGCAGTGAGATATTGCCTAAAATTTCAAGCTCTGAAGCTATTTATACACTGAATATGGGAAATTACTAATAATCAATGTGCATCACATATCTAAATTTGGCATTTATTCCAATTAATTAATGTATGTGTGGTATATATATTTATTAACCAGCATTTCTTGAACATGATCCAGGGATCATAAGGAGTTTTGTTACATTCAGACATGCAGACAGACAGGATAACATATTCCCACTATTTCTAGAAAAGGTCTGGTGTAAGTATTACATACAGATGTATGTATAATTGTGACCCAGCATTTCTTGGACATGACCCAGGGGTCATAAGGAGTGTAAAATGTGCTGTTTTCATAGTATTAACTCAAGGCAAGCTTTACACTCCATGCAAATTTAAATACATTTAGAAAAATGCTCACATGATAATTTTCCTTTGGTGTAAATTATTGACAGACATATGCAAATTTACACATACCAGTCCATACAAAAGGCATATATTAAAGACAAGCTTCATTTAAAAGAAACTGAGTTTAAACAATGATTGAATATCACAGGAAATCTTTTTTATATGCTTACCCTAAATGTTCAAGAAACATATGATTGTATCTTCTTCCTTCTTACATAGAACACTCTTATTTACAGTTTATGGTTCTCTAGACATTTTGAAAACTGCACAAAAGACATTGGAAGGATCTGAACCAGCCTTGACAATCAACTGATGGATGTAATGGCTGAAAGGCTCAGTGGACGTGCAAAGAAGAAATTTAAATTTTTTACAGCACAGAGAAATCTGTTTGAAATTAGGCTAATCAAAACATAAGTGTAACATGCTTCATTAATATTAAGACTAGTTTATCTGTTTTACAATTTAGATTATTTGTTATGTTTATGAAAGATTATGGTGTAAATTAGACTTATGGGGGAGAGAATGTGTATGTGTGCATGTGTGTGTGTGCATGTATGCATGCATGCATGCATGCATGCATGCATGCATGTATGTATGTATGTATGTATGTGTGTGTGTGTGTGTGTGTATGTATGTATGTATGTATGTATGTATGTATGTATGTATGTATGTATGTATGTATGTATGTATGTGTATTACCTCTCTCTTAAACATAACTGTTGCATTTAAGTTTCTTTTGTCTTTTCATACATATTAGTGACACATGTTCAGTCACCATGCAACATATTTGTCTTGATATGTGCATTAATAACCATGTCAAGTTGTCACATATACAAAACATGTCTTTGGGTTTATATGTGTTAGGCACACACGTAAAACAAACACGTGTTTAAGCTTAATTCCCTTGCAAAACAATAGTAGAGATAAAGTTTTGATGACATGGTTCTCTGTATTAGTTCAGGACAATGAAAAATACCTCTACAAGAAGGAATCATCATCTCAATAATGCTCATATGACATTAACATGCACATAGGCATGCAGTTTACTGTGACTGTGTGTCATGAGTGCATGAACAGTCAAGTGAATAGGTCAGCATAGCACATGCAGCTGTACACCCTTTATTAACTTGAGGACAGTGAAAATCAAGTGTACAGCTATGCTATCACTGTCACAATGTCACCACTGGAAGATTTCTGCCCCACTCAAAACCTGTTCCACCTAAAACATTCTCAAGGTCAATTATGCAGATCATGTTTCAAGTGTATGCCACTAGATACTTTTCATTATTTAGTTATTTTAGTTATTTATGAAAAAGAATTGACTGAGAAGTCTCAAACTGTATCCTTTCTTTAGCAACTTCTTGTTCAGTCCTATGGTCAAAGTAATTGTACAAATAGCCAAGGTGGTCCAGATAAATTGCACCTTAACAGAATGAATGATTTTTCACTTAATGTGCCAACATACATTTGAGGCCTTTTTTGTAACACTGGAATAACTCCTGTTGTTTGAATGAAGTATAATGAATCTAACTTGGAATCAAAACAACTAACTGGAAATGATGCATGTCTACAAAGTATTAGTGAAATATGTATTTGGGATTTGTGCCATAGGAGAAATGAGAAAGCTTCAAGTGACTTCAGATAAAAAGAAAAATACAATCCATACTGGATATTTATGAATGTTTTCTATATAGTTTGGAATATTTTTTATTCAAGTTCAACACATTTAAGCATATTCCATTCCAGTATTTGGAATGGCTGCAATATGGATTGTAGTTTTCAGAAAACAATTTGTCCTTTGGATAGCAGAATATGAACATTACATGTATGGATATACCCAAGGATGGGCTGTGTTACATGAACTTATATTTACTTGTGTGGCCTATGAAGTATAGATATACAATATGTGAGACCTGTATTGTAATGTTTCTTTTGTGTGCACAAATTGTTTTGCATTCAGTCACCATTATAAATGTTACAAAGCAAACTACCAAAAGCTGATTTTCATGTCATTATACATGTATACAAAGCAAACTATCAAAAGCTGATTTTCATGTCATTTACATGTATACAAAGCAAACTATCAAAAGCTGATTTTCATGTCATTATACATGTCCACAAAGCAAACTATCAAATGCCGATTAACATGTCATTATACATGTCAATTAAACAAACTATCTAAAGCTGATTAACATGTCATTATACATGTATACAAAGCAAACTATCAAATGCCGATTAACATGTCATTATACATGTCAATTAAACAAACTATCTAAAGCTGATTAACATGTCATTATACATGTATACAAAGCAAACTATCAAATGCCGATTAACATGTCATTATACATGTCAATTAAACAAACTATCAAAAGCTGATTAACATGTCATTATACATGTATACTATCTAATGCTGAACATCATGTATTCCTTTCTAAGGTGCATGTAATGAATAGTTTTGTGAGGTATTCTTGAACATATACTCCATCTCTAAAGGGGAGATAACTTTGCTAAACCTTGTAGAAATTTTGATGAAATAGATTTATTTCATGACTACACTGCTTATCAAGAGCAAAAAGGCCAGGTCCCTTGCTCAGAAATCAAGATGACAGCTATGGGAAACTAATTTTGTAAGTTTGTTTGTATGCCTTGTCTGATGGTTTGAAATAATAGAAATATAGTGATGTAAATGAATCCATATATTCATTATGACTTTAGTCCTATCACGTTTATTTTCAAGTCCCAGGTTCAAAGGTCAAATTGTGAAATGGCAGAAGATGAATCCTATGAAGTAGAAAGAGCAGTTCTATTTGAGTGTCTGCACATATAGAAGCATATACATGGGTATAATGTAACTGATTTTAATCCATTTTTTCCTCCTAGGTTCTAGACAATGGTTTTGAAGTGGGTTTCATAGCATATACCTCCTTGAGAAGGTCTCATCAGGATAACTTTGTACATGTCTGGTGAATATTCCTAGTTAAGATTTTGCATTTAATTAGCTTAGGGTTTTGTTTGCACATTAAGTAACTACTATTATACATGGAATCATGAAATATGGCTAGGAGATGCATTTTGATGAGCATTATATCTTTACCATGAAAAAAGGCAACAATGACCCATATCTTATGCCTCATTACAGTTAAGTTTTGTGTATTACATTTATTTTTGAGGCTCTGTTCCTGCTAGAATCATCAATCTGGATGATTGTGTGTATGCTACCACACCCTTACTACAGAGGAAGGTCACTGCGACCTAGATAAGACATTTTACTGGCAGACATATATTGCCAGCCATAGCAGTATTTTTCTACAAGGGTAAAAATAAAAAAATTCAAAAATAAAAAATGAAATAAATTGGACATTATCCTTGTCAGAAAAATAGATTATTGTGACCCATACTTCACGTTTTAATACATATTGGCTACAGTTTTCATTTGAAGTTTTATTCTCAACCTCAGTTCATGTTAGAATTATTCAGCTTGATATCTGTTATTACTTTACTGTTACAACAAACTATGATCACTGTGACCTACAGCAGATGGGTGTATGCATGACTATAGATGTACATGCATATGTCATCTGCTTCCAATATGTACAATGTAAAATCAAGCAAAGGAAAAGAATGATAACAATAAATTTGCTTTTCACATGGATTTAACATGCAGTTTAATTAATATGTACATATGTGCAAAGGGTTTTCTTGTAAACTCAACATTATGGTAATTTTCAGAATTATCTGGCAGTTGCTGAATAGGATGAACTATGCCATTAAATTGCCTAATGGAAATTAACTAGCTCATTGTTTATGGAATATGGTGCCGTGTTAGTATGGGAAGTCCAGTAAACATGAAAGGTGCAAGGGGATACCAGTATTAATGCTGTTCTGGTGACAGTCAGGTTAGAAATTAAAAATCAATGATTCCATTGACTTTGTTCTGTACACTTTGTATCACATTAAACATTTTTGTTATTGAAATTGGTGGGGGGTACAAACAAACGGGGATATAGAGTCAGAATATAGTTTGTATATTCGAACAGCTGATATTTACCTGTATATTTATATTTACGCATATCAGTTATAAAATCACAATTATCATTGTTGTAAATACAAATTATTACATGAACATAGATTAATTTGTGTGAACTCTTTCATTGTTTGTGTGAAAAAATTTCCCATGTCATTGTAACATTCTTTTCACATATCACTGCATCTCTGCTTCCTTGTATTCTAGATAACTGTTGCAGCTTTATTAAGGTCTTAAGAAGGATCATTTATGATTTTAAATCAAAATGTAAACAGACATTTTTAAAACAAATTATTCCAGATATGTTGAAATCAATCTACAAAATGCCGGTCATCAACCTTGATTTCAGCCCAAGAAATATTACATCAGACCACATAGTTAAAACTTGACAAAGATATTGCAAAATTATATATGATGCACAAAATATATTCATATTCACTTAAAATTACAAGATGGATGCGTTGAGTGATATATATTGCAGTATTTTGATAAGTGTAAAATCATCTATTTCCATGTGAAGATAACTAATACTTTGTTTAATTGTGTTTGGTCTTTATGTTGTAAGAGAGAGATATTAGAAACATGCATGCATCAGTTTGGTCTGTTGTGGTATGGTTGAATCATACACTGCCATGCTGTGACATCTTGGTATTTGTCTTTTGTCAACATAAGCTAACTGCAACACTGATGACAAAGCCAGCATTTGTTAATATCAGCATGGTAAGTAACAATTTTCAACTGTAGTCATAAAACAAATTCGGCATGATAAAAATAAAAACTTCAGAATTTCTCTTTTAATTTTCTCAAGTCATTACAGGTGATATGCATGACCAGTTGTTATACAGGTGATATGCCTGACCAGTTGTTATACAGGTGATATGCATGATCAGTTGTTATACAGGTGATATGCATGACCAGTTGTTATAAGCCTGCTCCTGTATCATATCATTAACCAATAAGAATGTTTTGTTACAAATGATGATATTTTATAATTCATATCTCTATTTACATCCAAATGATATGATAAATTGTAATGGATTTTCTGTGAGCTTGACAGATGGACGACACTCCACCAATATACCTGTAATTTAGCAGAATTTTATATCATTGCTTTTCTGTATTTACATCATGTTGTTATAGCATTCTAAGGCTGTTGTTATTTATATTTGATTATTTTTATGCAACTTGTTAATTTTTTTGATATTCAAGAATTTGATTATATGTTAAATAATAATGTCTTTGCTTTAGATGCAATTTTACAATTTCTAATCAAAATAAATACATTATGAATAAAACTTGTATTGTTATAGTCACCAAATTGTTTATCTTTTTATGTATTTAATTTTAGCACTGGACCTATTGAATTGAATTTACTGCCACATATACCTACCCAACATGTGATGATTCCACAGGGTCTTAAAACATGTCCACCACAAAGACAAAACATTCTCCAACAAGTATATTTTGTTGAACAAGAGGAAAAACTTGTATCTTCCCTCTGGTTTGGACTGTCTTGAACTCTGGGAATGTATGATGTCATAATTATAGAATTCTAATAGAGCCAGTTGATGTTTTGGACTCTTGGAATCTATGATGACATAGGTATAGAATTCCAATAAAGCCAGTTAATGTTTGGACTCTTGGAATGTATGATGTCATAGAATTCTGTTAGATCCAGTTGATGTTTGGACTCTTGGAATATATGATGTCATAGGTATAGAATTATGTTAGATCCAGTTGATGTTTTGGACTTTTGGAATATATGATGTCATAGGTATAGAATTCTATTAGATCCAGTTGATGTTTTGGTCTCTTGGAATATATGATGTCATAGGTATAGAATTATGTTAGATCCAGTTGATGTTTTGGACTCTTGGAATGTATGATGTCATAGAATTCTGTTAGATCCAGTTGATGTTTTGGACTCTTGGAATATATGATGTCATAGGTATAGAATTATGTTAGATCCAGTTGATGTTTTGACTCTTGGAATGTATGATGTCATAGAATTCTGTTAGATCCAGTTGATGTTTGGACTCTTGGAATATATGATGTCATAGGTATAGAATTCCAATAGAGCCAGTTGATGTTTTGGACTCTTGGGATATATGATGTCATAGGTA
The DNA here is from genome assembly GCA_016746295.1 of Potamilus streckersoni. NCBI lineage: Eukaryota > Metazoa > Mollusca > Bivalvia > Unionida > Unionidae > Potamilus > Potamilus streckersoni. The sequence continues at coordinate 28,313 of JAEAOA010001184.1, forward strand.
TAGAATTCTGTTAGATCCAGTTGATGTTTTGGACTCTTGGAATATATGATGTCATAGGTATAGAATTATGTTAGATCCAGTTGATGTTTTGGACTCTTGGAATGTATGATGTCATAGAATTCTGTTAGATCCAGTTGATGTTTTGGACTCTTGGAATATATGATGTCATAGGTATAGAATTATGTTAAATCCAGTTGATGTTTTGGACTCTTGGAATGTATGATGTCATAGAATTCTGTTAGAGTCAGTTGATGTTTTGGTCTCTTGGAATATATGATGTCATAGGTATAGAATTTCAATAGAGCCAGTTAATGTTTGGACTCTTGGAATGTATGATGTCATAGAATTCTGTTAGATCCAGTTGATGTTTTGGACTCTTGGAATATATGATGTCATAGGTATAGAATTATGTTAGATCCAGTTGATGTTTTGGTCTCTTGGAATGTATGATGTCATAGAATTCAGTTAGAGCCAGTTGATGTTTGGGCTTCTTGGAATATATGATATCATAGAATTCCAATAGAGCCAGTTGTTGTTTTGGATTCTTGGAATGTATGATGTCATAGAATTCTAATAGAGCCAGTTGATATTTGGACTCTTGGAATATATGATGTCATAGAATTCCAGTAGAGCCAGTTGACACCCTGATCAATTATTTTCAGTATTCCAAACTTTTTTATTCTAACCTTCATTTCAGCATAGTCTTTTTTTTTAAAAACAATTTTCTTAATTTTGTTGCAGCGCATTCCTTATTTGATCTTTACTCCATGCTTCCTTAGCAACAGTTTGACAGGATTTGTACTGTTGATAATTACAGTTCCTCTAATTGATATTTTCCATATGCATGATATGGTTATCTTCGAGGATCATGCATAATTTTCTTGAGTACTTGTCTAATTACTTTTCTTTTCACATCTCTGCTCAAACTGAAGACAGGCATGCAATTATATTGTTACACTGCTTTTTTGCATTATCTAGTAAAGTTAATTTCTCAGTGAAAGTAATTTGTGAACCTATGCTTAACACTTGTTAAAAGTGAGATCAAACTATCTACATTGAAATGTCGCAAAGAAGGTCATTTCGTGCTTTTGATTTATGTATATATTTGCATTACTTTCTATAGGTATATTACTTTTATGAAAAGGAATATTGCTTTTAAAAAGATACAAATTATCCAGTGAAAATGTTTGGCAGACCTACTACAGTTACAGAATATTTTCTATTGCAGAATTTTGTAAAACTTTTCTTTATCACTTTATGACACAAAGTAAGCAACCTTTATTTTAATTCTGGGAGAATTCATTGTGTAATTTTGTTAAAGTTGTATTTGTTTTAATAATGCACAATGATCATTATAGAATATTCTACACATCTAGCGTCATGTTTATCAGTAAAAGACTGAAAACGTTAAATGTGGGAAAATGATTATAAACAAAAATATCCAGGAACGACTTAAATAGGTATCAATTAATTTAATGGTTTTTCGTCCAAAAGCTAACATTATGATCTAAAGAATATGCAATTTCTCTTTTGTTCGTAAAGTAATGATTATAAAATCACACTGATTCTAAAGAAAGCTTATTAAGTAAGATTATACTGTCACTATATCTACTCATTCACTATTTTTTGCCTGGAAAAATCTGGACGTCTGTGGAACCATCAAAGTTTTTAAAAAAATGCTAACCTCTTCTGAATTATACAATTTAGTTGTTACATTGTGATTTGGTTATCGATTTAATAATCAAACTCAATTGTCTAACATGCCTGTGTAACCTGGTTGCTTGCCGGTCATTCCAAATTCACAGTTGGTGACAGGTTACAAATTCGTATCAAAAGTAATGTATGAAATTAATACAAGAACCGAGTTATATAACGTTCAAGACAAACGAATGCAAAGAATTGTCCTCCGAGCTCATCAACAGAAAATAAATGTATGAATCTAAGACGAATAAGTCAAACAAATCGGAATCGTTTCACGAAAATTGTATGAGATTGAGACAATATATTGTGCCTTCTCGAGACTTGCTCGCTTCTGTGTAGCAGAATCTCTTTGTACATTAGAGGTTCGCTGTTCCTCACTTCCAGACACCCATCCCATAGCTAATTTATAACGAGAGAATACTTTTTACTCCCTTGAACTCTCCCTTCGGCAGACAAAAACGGGGGCTGACTAATATCGCGAGAGCAAATACTTAGAGCATTGAACTTCGTCACGGAATACCACCACCCTCCCAACCACCCACATTTAGTTTAACCAATCTGGATTAAATTCATATAACTGCCAAAAATTAAAACACGCCCATTAAAGAATAATTCTCTATTCCGTCCCTAGTAGACAACAAGATTCCTGAAAAATTTCTCTTTACGACACTTAGTTCAAATGGCTCAAATTGCCTTTGGCTTGTCTCCACATTGTCGTTTTATTTGACCGTTATCCCAACAACAAAAAAAAAATCAGTCATGCCCCAATCTGGGTATCCTAAATCATTGCAGTTTATTACACTATTTAGTCAATTTTTATGTATAGTGTCGTACTGACCGTGACAAGATTCACTCAGTCATGTTATGCAATAACATCTTACAAATTCACACTGTTGCACAGAGTAAAATCTGGGATTGTGCTTTCAGAATTTTGAAGATGTATCCCAAGTTACCCACTCACTGTCCTCCGGTGAAGCCTTCACCTCAGACTCCCTTTAACAATTGACACCTACGTTCTTGCTACCCTTAATATACCGTACATGGACCTGGTAAAGAAATAATGACCATCTCATTAACCGTCCATTTGTTAACTTATTTCCAGCAAAAGGGGCGACTGGTTGGTGGTCATTTTCCATAATATGTTTTCGTCCATGCAAGTAGCGTTGCAATTTAAATATCTCCAAAATAATTGCCGAAGATCCTTTCTCCGAAACTGAATAAATTGTGTTCTGCAGTAGGAAATTAAAAAAGTAATAAAAATTAAAAAATATAAATATAAATTAAAAACGTGGATCCTTATTCATTTGGACACATACCATCCAAACGTTGTGCAAATTAAAATCTGTCCCGAAGCGACGCAGCACGACAAATACGTCCCGATATCTAGGGTTATCCTTTCTGTTACGTGACAAGGGCTCGAACTCAGTAACAAAAAAAGAGCGAAAGCCAACAAGTTTTGTATATTTTAACAAAACAATTTATTTTCCTAGACAACAATGTAAAAATTGGTAAATAAGACTTAGAGTTTGTGAATATAATCTAAATATGATTCTAAGAATAAAAACACCAGTCTGATCACTAAATAGTCTAATAAGAATCCAGGTTCGAGTCCCTACAATGTACGAATATAGAGGGCGATGCCGTCAGATGTAGTCCAATGTATGAATATCAACAATTCCTCACTTGAATCACAATCTTTGTCTCCACCCCCAAGTGAATCGATGACATGAATGGACCTCATCGACACCGGTGGACAAACATCATTCATTCAACAAAGAGAAGACATGAAAGGTTTGTAAAATGCACCAAATAATTTATTTTCCGAGAATACAAAATAAAAATTTAAAGTGAACTTAAAGTATTTTAAATTAAACCCCAAACAGTCCCAAAAGTTCTACCACATATCCAATTGATTAAAGTTCATATTGAATTTCAGTGGTATTCCAATTACATTTCGATATTAATAGTTTTGATGTAGTCTCGAACATGCTAATGTGCCAACAGACTAAAATATTGTGATGTTTATACAGACTTCTGGAGAAACACAGTAATATAATCAAAAATGTTCTTGCCTGAATTCACTATAATTCCCAATTAATCTTTAGTCCAAGAATACTATTGAGCACTTTGTGATTCCAGTGAATAAATAAATTCAGGCAAATTAAAATTGAAAACAGCAATATAACTGATTCTGCTTCAGATGTTAAGGCAAGAATGAATATTTCTTTGGTAAACAATTTTATATACTCCTCTACGTGACCTGATCGCTCTGGTAGCCTAGAAATTACAGCGTCCGCATAGGATGCGGGAAGTCGCTGGTTCGAACCCCAGTTAAGTCATACCAAAGACTTATAAAATGGTACAATTTCCTAGCTGAGCGCTCAGCATTAAGAGGTTAATGTTAGGACTGGTAGGCCTGGTGTCAGGATAATGTAACTGGGTGGGACATCATGCTACATGTTTGCATCATCATTCCCCAATGCTAGACATTAGCATCAACTGTCATACTGCAGACATCGTAGCTATATGACGGAACATATGTTAAAACTGCGTCAAAAATCCAATATTACAAACACACACGCATATGTACGCACGCACACACACACACACACACACACACAGAGGCTATTTGACCTATGTCACTATTACCCTTTGATGGAAATATTACCAGCTTGATGCAAAATTTCCATTCTAGAAGTTTTTAAGGCCAGAATCTAGACTAATCACTAACTTTAGTTGAAGTAGACATATTTACAATTAATAATGTTCTCAATATTTAATTGTTATTCATAGAGAAATATTAGTTATTATTATGTTTACAAAATAAATGCTCTGGTCAGGTAAACCATCAACTTGATTTTTTTTACATAGGTCATGTACAAAACAGATATACATAACGCATAATCATTACATAAAACAAACATTACTAATTAAATATACACAACAAACTCAATTGTTTACGTTACATCTGATATAGAAATTCCTTTATTGTGTTTCAATTAAAAAAATTAAATATTGTTCTACTTTCATAATCATATACACTATTCTTTTCCACCGTGACTATTATTTTGGGTATCTCTTAGAACAACCCTTTTCTTTCATACTATTCAGAACTAGAAAAAAAAATTATATTTATATTTTTTATCGATTGACATGTTATCTCTTACGTTTATAGGTAATTTAATACTACCCGCGTGCTCTTGATTTGCTTGAGTACGAGAATCGTAATACAATAACCGTCTAGGCATTAGTTGGGTTTTCCCACCATTTGGATTTTGGGATTTATCTGTCCCCTCCTTTAATATTCTAATTATATCATACAACTCAATATTATTTATTCTCATTTATGTGTTAATTCAAGATTGGCTGTTGGTTTAATTACATTATTGCTAATAGTTTCAAGCAAATGTTAAATCTAATCCAGTGTTCAGTGCAAATGTCTCCGTGGTGAACTTTTGTTTCATTTCAGTTAAATCGGTTACCAAATAAAAGCTATATTACCCTATTCAATATACTGGTATTTTTGTTTTATTCCATCATGTAAATATGTGTTTCAGTATGAGAACTTCTTGTACCACTTTCACGTAGTGCTATCTCCATTGCTTCGTTTGATAAGCTCTGGCTATAATGTTATACATAAGCTAAAATCTACATGTCTTGGGAATATTACCGCGCCATGAGTTTGATGTCTAAAGATTGCCACGATCTAGTGTTAATCTCTTACGCAAGGTTACCATGACCCGGCAAATGAGTAGAAATACCAGAACAGATGGAAATCAATATCACATTGCTAATCAAGTGATACAATAAGCTAATAAAGGGTCGAGTGGAAGGGGTGTGATGGGAAATTTGAATCATTTGATTAATGAACTGTTATTAAATTGTTGTTCATTGAATTTTGACCTTTTTGTATATTTAACTATCTATCCGTCGGCATTGTTGACTGGGAACTGAGAGCTTTACATCTATTAAATCTGATGTATACTGGAGCTAATTATCATTTATATTTGTCTACTGATATAACTACTTTTGGTCAGAACATACTTACCTCCCATTTTATTTGTTATTAAATTTTCTCAACTACATGTCACTATTAAGTCTGGCGACTGCAACTAAATATAAAATGGAAAACTAGAGTACTTATTATATTTAATTATTTATCTATTTATTTTATGTTAGGCAATCAATTGCTGAATGTTCTTAGTAATCATAACCCTGATGATTCACTAGAGTGAATTCATTTAAAATAATTTCACTGATGGAATTACTTTTGGTAATAACACACTTACCTCCCCTGTCATTTTGTAACCCTTTTTATCTTCCCCCTGATCTGCATGTTTTGTCATGTCAGTGATGTGTACAGACAAAATTATATAGCAAACTGAGCGCTGATGAAATTGAATTACTACTGTCACATTAAAGTGTGATTAAGAAAATCTTCAAGAAATTGATTTTCAAATTATCCTGCCAAAACATTTAATTTATTTAAGAATTGGCAAATATTACCACGAATAATAATAATCCTGAAGGCAACTTGAAATTGTTAATGGTTTTTTTTTCGTCAGAGTGAAGTGGATAATCAGTTTTTTCTCCATCAAAGCTAAACCAACGCATTGCCGATTCACCTTAAATGTCAGGAAAAATGAAGTGATGAATTTGAACTATTATCACCAAGAAATATCATTTCATCAATTGATCACTATTTACGTACAAATTCATATGGTGTTTCAATAATAAATGATATTTAATTTAATAAGTTTAGATCTGTTCTAATAATGAAAATGAAGGATCTTAAAAATCTGGGAAAAGGCAACAAACCGAAGACATCGAACCCAGCTTCTGACCAAGATGAAAGATGATGTATTTGACAAAAACTATGGATGCTGAACATCCGGCCACTCTTTTACATTCAATGGGACGCAACTGCCCCACACACTTTGGAAAAATGACAGGAAAGACAACATACAGTTTGCTGTGGAGTGACATCCCCCTGCAATCTAAGGAAAACAACAAGAATTATCTTGTTTATAATACTGAAAGACGGACAAAAACAAGAACCGGACTACATGAAAGAAATATAAGGTAGTGAATTTGATTGGTCATTGCAAATACTTTGAATAATGTTGAAATATTTAAAACATAGAACCAGTGCAAATTAGTATTTGATGTAAAACAGAATGTTATACATATCTGTACCTTTGCTTTGTGTAGAAAGCAAACCAGATATTTTAACAAAGTTTTACCTGCTTAAACAAATTAAATTTCTTCTCTCACTCCTTTGTAACGATAATTCTTGATATACTTCAAATAAATTAGCAAAGTACCTCCCCTTAACTCCAACCCACCTCAAGTTTCCAAGCAGTTTCCTATCTTTATAAATAGACGAACAAGTTGAACACAGATCTGAAATAAAATGTCGATCTTAATCTTAATACAACTTCAATCGCTAAAGATTGCAAGCTGTTATTAGGACGACTGATATACACTTGAATAGAAGCAGATAAAGTATAGAATTCTATTTAACAGACTAATCAAACCTAGAAAATATGTCATGCCTGATATCCCTCTGGAATATCCTGTAGGTTTATACAAACATTATAGAGAAAAGCGACCTGCAGAGACAATGCCATTGAGTCATGTTATTCTAGTGCCTGATTATACCCTGTGAATGCTATAGGATAGCCGAAATCTCTGCCCGCTATTCGCAAATTCTCCTAATACGTTTTTAATTTTACCAACAATTTTATTAAAAGGTGTGGGACCATAGGCCGGTGCCTACTCTGCTTATTTAGTAATTCGGCACTGTCAAAAGATAAGCTTTTAAGAGACAAACTGTAAAGCGAACCTTATGCCTGTGGTTTATGTTCCTTGAGTTGTTAATGGAGACATTACATTAATACAGTATTTTCTCTATAGAGTTTTTAATGTAAAGTTTTCGTTTCTTTGAGATGATTCATATTTTTCTTCTATCTATTGAAAATAATTGAAGAAAGCTTGATTGTAATTTTCTTTCAAGCTCAAATCAATTCAATATTATTTTGATCCGTTGTCACGGGGCCCGTAAAAGGCGTGGGGCTCATACGCCGGAGCCTACTCTGTCTTATTTAATATTCAGCACTGTGTTATCCAGTCAATATATGATACAAACCCGAAATCTGCCTAGCACTTGTACAAAAAGACATCAATGAGGATGAATAAGTTTAATGAAATCGCAAGCAAAATGACTTTTGATGCAAGTCTTACAAGCGTATAACCCCTTCCTAAAAAATTATAAATACATATTAATCACATGTAGATCGCATAACATTTAAACAGAAGCAATCGTCTTAAATATACAAGATGATATTTCCTAATCTAAAATTCTAATCACAACCTTAGCATAATACGAAATAAAACATTTCCATAAGTTTTAAAAATACATTAATAATGCAATATATCTGTATGTATTTAGGTTAAATTGTGAGAAATTAACGAAACATGTAAAATTACTTCGATGTAAGCTATAAGCACCTACAAGTACATACCATTCCACTAATATATATATATATATATATATATATATAGATGCAATAAACTGACGACGAACAGTACGAAACTAGTAACTAACTAGCCTAAGCGCTTTCGACTCTTAATGAGTCTTTTTCAAAGGCAAATATAAAACATAGTTACGACAAACAAATAAACACAAAAACGTTGTGTTTGTAAACCTCTACATTTCTATCTTCACATGTGCTAAAACTATAAATACAACCAGCTTGTATAGACTAGTTGCGGAAACTGAAAACGTTGTATAATTCCCTAAAAGTCTACAAGCCAAAGCGACATCTATTTTTACTTTGTGTACATATGCAACGCAGATTATATCCCGGATATTTGATTCTATACCGGTTATTCTTATAGTAAAAATTGAAGGATAATAAGAAGATTTAGAAAATGTTAAATTCTACTAGTGCATAGTTTTCATTTTCTAGTCTTCTTGGTTTAGACCGCTTGGTTTCAATGTTCTAAGGCGGCGTATCCAGTATGATTCCTTTTCCTTCCTGGTTTCGGAACTCCAGCTGTGGTTGTTAGCAATAGCGATAAGTATTATATCACTGAAAGTGTGGCCAGGGGAGGAGAAGTGTTCTGCGACCGGGCTTCTGTACAGCTTTTTTGTCATCCAATCAGATCTATGAAGGTTTATCCTTATGTGTAGCTTTTCAGTTTCTCCCACGTACTGAAGGCCACAGATCTTACATGTGATGAGATAAATCACATTCTCTGTTTTGCACGTTTTGTTTGGACCATGTATGTTTAGTTTTTCTTTAGTCACTGTGCTAGTGAATGTCTTGGTCTCTATCATATGTTGACAGGTTTTGCATCTTTTATCGCCACAGGGTCCAGATTGACTAGGTTGGTTTTGACTAGCGATTGTTGTTAGCTTGGCCCTGACTAGGATGTCCTTTAGGTTTTTTGGTCTCCGATAAGCTACTACAGGTTTGTTCGGAAGTATTAGGTTTAGTATGTCTGACGATTGCACGGTTGGCCAGTGGTTTGCGATGATTTTACCTACTTTGGGATTGTCTGGGTGATAGGTCAGAATAAATGGTATCAACCTTTTCTTTCTGTCCATATCTGAGTAGGTCATCACGGTTTGTTTGTTTGGCCCTTTGGATTGCCTCCGCAATCAGGTCTTTGTCGTAGCCTCGGTAAATTAAATGTTTAGCCAACTCTTCAGACCTTTCTATGAATCTTTCATCGTCGGAGCAAATTCTGCGTATCCTCAGTGCCTGGCTATATGGAATGTTCTTAATGCAGTGTTTTGGATGACAGCTGGTTGGGAGAAGATACTGGTGTTTGTCGGTTGGTTTCGAGTAGATGTCTGTGTGTAATTTGTTTTCCACCAGTCTGGTTGTTGTGTCCAGGAAAACATGGTTTGAGTTGGAAATTTCTGCCGTGAATTTTATTGAAGGATGGAAGTTGTTTGCCTTTGATATGAAGTCATCCAGACTTTCTCTTCCATACTGCCACTTCAATTCTATATCATCGATAAAGCGTACCCACTGGTATGGTGTACGCTCAACCGATGCTAAGAGCTTTCCCTCAAGTTTTCCCATGAAAATGTTAGCATACGAAGGGGCCATTTTAGTACCCATTGCAGTTCCATTGATTTGTAGGTAGTTTTCTTCATTAAATTCAAAGTTGTTGAGTTTTAGGACAAGCTCCAGGAGTTGGATTAAGAAGTGTGTGGGTGGATTGTTTACAGTTCTTGTTTCCCATGCTTCGCTACATGCCTGTAACCCTTCGTTGTGCGGTATGTTGGTGTACAAAGATGTGACGTCTAAGGAAGCAAGTAATGTATCTGGCAGTAATGGTTCACTAGCTTTGCTTTTTATGAGATAATCTGTCGTGTCTTGAAGATATGATGGTAATTTGTGGACATGTGGTCTCATAAAATGATCTAAATATTCTGATATCCTTTCTGTGGGGTGCCCGTTACCTGAGATTATAGGTCTGCCAGGGTTTCCTTGTTTGTGGATTTTGGGTAGAAGATAAAATCTACCTGCTCTTGGGTTTTCTGGGCTTAAGTAGTTTTTGGTTTGCTGGTCTATGTGTCCGCTTTGGTACGCCTCGTCAATAACATTAGTGATGATTTTTGCATATTCCAGCGTTGGATCATGGTCCAGTTTTTGGTAGAACCTAGCGTCACTTAGTTGTCTACTTGCTTCACTAATGTAGTCTTCCATATTCATAACGACAACAGCGGAACCCTTATCTACAGGCTTAATTATTATGTCTGTTCTGCTTTTCAGAGTAGTGCAGGGCACCTGTTTCTTCTTTTGTCAAATTAGAATATTTGTTAGTATAGTTGATATGTCTGGAAGTATCGTTTTCAACCGAGTTGATAAAGGCTTCCAGATTCGGAATTGAACTTTTTGGTGGGGTCCAGTTACTTTTCTTTCTAAATGTGGGTTGGTCGCAGCTTATATTTTCCTTTGATTTGTTTGGTGGTTGCAAGGCAAAATGGGCTTTGAGTCTTAGTCGGCGGATGAATTCTTCGGTGTCATTCTTCACAGAGGGAAGCTTAAGAATGACACCGAAGAATTCATCCGCCGACTAAGACTCAAAGCCCATTTTGCCTTGCAACCACCAAACAAATCAAAGGAAAATATAAGCTGCGACCAACCCACATTTAGAAAGAAAAGTAACTGGACCCCACCAAAAAGTTCAATTCCGAATCTGGAAGCCTTTATCAACTCGGTTGAAAACGATACTTCCAGACATATCAACCATACTAACAAATATTCTAATTTGACAAAAGAAGAAACAGATGCCCTGCACTACTCTGAAAAGCAGAACAGACATAATAATTAAGCCTGCAGATAAGGGTTCCGCTGTTGTCGTTATGAATAGGGAAGACTACATTAGTGAAGCAAGTAGACAACTAAGTGACGCTAGGTTCTACCAAAACCTGGACCATGATCCAACGCTGGAATATGCAAAAATCATCACTAATGTTATTGACGAGGCGTACCAAAGCGGACACATAGACCAGCAAACCAAAAACTACTTAAGCCCAGAAAACCCAAGAGCAGGTAGATTTTATCTTCTACCCAAAATCCACAAACAAGGAAACCCTGGCAGACCTATAATCTCAGGTAACGGGCACCCCACAGAAAGGATATCAGAATATTTAGATCATTTTATGAGACCACATGTCCACAAATTACCATCATATCTTCAAGACACGACAGATTATCTCATAAAAAGCAAAGCTAGTGAACCATTACTGCCAGATACATTACTTGCTTCCTTAGACGTCACATCTTTGTACACCAACATACCGCACAACGAAGGGTTACAGGCATGTAGCGAAGCATGGGAAACAAGAACTGTAAACAATTTACCCACACACTTCTTAATCCAACTCCTGGAGCTTGTCCTAAAACTCAACAACTTTGAATTTAATGAAGAAAACTACCTACAAATCAATGGAACTGCAATGGGTACTAAAATGGCCCCTTCGTATGCTAACATTTTCATGGGAAAACTTGAGGGAAAGCTCTTAGCATCGGTTGAGCGTACACCATACCAGTGGGTACGCTTTATCGATGATATAGAATTGAAGTGGCAGTATGGAAGAGAAAGTCTGGATGACTTCATATCAAAGGCAAACAACTTCCATCCTTCAATAAAATTCACGGTAGAAATTTCCAACTCAAACCATGTTTTTTTGGACACAACAACCAGACTGGTGGAAAACAAATTACACACAGACATCTACTCGAAACCAACCGACAAACACCAGTATCTTCTCCCAACCAGCTGTCATCCAAAACACTGCATTAAGAACATTCCATATAGCCAGGCACTGAGGATACGCAGAATTTGCTCCGACGATGAAAGATTCATAGAAAGGTCTGAAGAGCTGGCTAAACATTTAATTTACCGAGGCTACGACAAAGACCTGATTGCGGAGGCAATCCAAAGGGCCAAACAAACAAACCGTGATGACCTACTCAGATATGGACAGAAAGAAAAGGTTGATAGGATACCATTTATTCTGACCTATCACCCAGACAATCCCAAAGTAGGTAAAATCATCGCAAACCACTGGCCAACCGTGCAATCGTCAGATATACTAAACCTAATACTTCCGAACAAACCTGTAGTAGCTTACCGGAGACCAAAAATCCTAAAGGACATCCTAGTCAGGGCCAAGCTAACAACAATCGCTAGTCAAAACCAACCTAGTCAATCTGGACCCTGTGGCGATAAAAGATGCAAAACCTGTCAACATATGATAGAGACCAAGACATTCACTAGCACAGGGACTAAATAAAAACTAAACATACATGGTCCAAACAAAACGTACAAAACAGAGAATGTGATTTATCTCATCACATGTAAGATCTGTGGCCTTCAGTACGTGGGAGAAACTGAAAAGCTACACATAAGGATAAACCTTCATAGATCTGATTGGATGACAAAAACGCTGTACAGAAGCCCGGTCGCAGAACACTTCTCCTCCCCTGGCCACACTTTCAGTGATATAATACTTATCGCTATTGCTAACAACCACAGCTGGAGTTCCGAAACCAGGAAGGAAAAGGAATCATACTGGATACGCCGCCTTAGAACATTGAAACCAAGCGGTCTAAACCAAGAAGACTAGAAAATGAAAACTATGCACTAGTAGAATTTAACATTTTCTAAATCTTCTTATTATCCTTCAATTTTTACTATAAGAATAACCGGTATAGAATCAAATATCCGGGATATAATCTGCGTTGCATATGTACACAAAGTAAAAATAGATGTCGCTTTGGCTTGTAGACTTTTAGGGAATTATACAACGTTTTCAGTTTCCGCAACTAGTCTATACAAGCTGGTTGTATTTATAGTTTTAGCACATGTGAAGATAGAAATGTAGAGGTTTACAAACACAACGTTTTTGTGTTTATTTGTTTGTCGTAACTATGTTTTATATTTGCCTTTGAAAAAGACTCATTAAGAGTCGAAAGCGCTTAGGCTAGTTAGTTACTAGTTTCGTACTGTTCGTCGTCAGTTTATTGCATCTATTTTAATTAATCCCTGACAAACGTGATCCCTTGGTGGATCCAGTACGCTTGAGAGAGTTGTTATTCGCCATATGATTTGTATTCTATATATATATATATATATATATATATATATATATATATATATATATATATATATATATATATATATATATATATAACATCTCATTCAGAAGTTACATGATGAATGAATTCCCCAAACCAAATATTTCAAATATGTAAAAATATAAACTCATTAAATAACTACGTCAATTAAACCCTTATCAAAGTAGCAATATTTCAAAACATTTGTCTAACATACCTGTATTATTATCTGTCCTGCTTGCCTCACATGAAACAGCCCCACCAGCAGCTTTCGTTGGCTGTTTAGCTTGATAATTGAAATCAAGCTCTCCATATAAATTCTCCGGGATTTCACAAATGCGTCAATTTACGGCCAGGTCAATGTATATCTTCACTAAAAAAGTGAAACTCAATCGCTTTCACAAACTGCCAAATAGGACACACTGTACTAATTATATGGAAGAACTGCGAACCAGTCAAGAAATGGGTGAAGAAATAATATAGTATATACGGGTTTGGTTGTCATAATTAGTTAATAATGAAAAGTAACATATTAGTAAAAATATCTTTTGAAAGCGTATCCTATGTGCAATTTTAAAAAATATAGATAAATTTATACTGATGCAATTTTAGTATTTTTAAAGACTTGACTTAGGATTACTCAATATAATGAAAGTAGCACCTGATTCGATTGGTGCAGAATCAATAACATGTGCTTCATGCACATGCAGGTCAAAAAAAAAATGCCGCGGCTCATATGGTGTTCTCCACACAGAAGCTTGCACCAAAGATAGTTATGCAAAGAGGTCTGATCATCAGTACCCAGCAATTTTAGGTTATTGGATCTTAAATATGATAATGCTTCCATATGTTTATTTTGGCAGTTGAATTAGTACCGTGACTCCTATAAGTCAGTGGTACACATGCAAAGTTCAGCTGAAGTATGTCTTCACCGCTAACGAGGAAATGGGAACGTCTTTCTTGAAGTGTCAGCGATATTAACTCAGATAAACTCCAAATGTACAATATATTTTGTATACATGTTTAAAAGTTTCTCACATGTTCCATTGTTCTTGTTATTTTAGCCAAATTCAGCTTCATTCACTAACTTTTTCATCGATTCTGATGTTGAAAAATAGTATCTTATAAATTTTACTTCGATTCAGTGTCGGATGACCCAATAGGCAGAGTAGGCACCGGCCATTGGGTCCCACGCCTTTTAGGGGCCCCACGACAATGGATCACAGTAATATTGAATTAAGTGATCTTGAAAGAAAATTACAATCAAGCTTTCATAAATTGTTTCAAAAGATAGAAAAATAAATGAATTGTTAATATTTGTTTTGTGTAATAAAGTTGGTTTATTAAAATTGTTGGTTGGTAAATTAAAAACGTATCAAGAGATAATTTGCAGGGGGGTGGTGGTGTCAAAATTTCGACTGCCTAAGGGCCTCCATAGGGTTTGATCCGGTACTGCTTCGGATTAACTTTTTTGATATTTCACTCCATACTAATTTAAAACAGTCACAATAAATCACTTGTTCTGTCTTTTAACTTATTAATAAACCCTGCTATCCTGAAACTTGCAATAGATTTGTTTGTAATGTCAGATGTAAGACTAATATTGTGTGCAGGTAAACACACTACAGCAGATCATGCACGGTAGTAAGGTAACAATACCGAAATAAATATGATCAATTACAGTTTCACAAATCTCAGAATGCCATTACGTTTGATTATAAAATAAGAACATTTTGCTGGTATCAAGGGAATAACGTATATATTTCATCTTGTGCGTGAAAAATATATTTTCACTTGTAGCGTTTTCCTATCTTATTTGTAAGTTGTAAAATTGTTTAGGAAGTCTGTTTTGGCAAATTTTAGAATTTTATGCCAACGTTTCAAATATATGTATTTTATGTCCTGCATATTCATTCTTACTAATTCATTACATATAAATTCATCTGGAACAGGCTTAGATATACTAAGAATATATTTACAATATTACAGATGAATTTTCAATAGTATGGTCATCATAAAATTCAGCCCCATAGTTAAGTATGGCAGCTATCTCCAAATCAAAACAATCGAAGCAAACCGGTTTACATGCATTCTTTCAAACTTTGAAATATACAGGGTAGTAGCAATTGTTTTTTTTTTTGTCACATGTAACACATACGCTGAGTATGACTCTAACGACGCTAATATAAATCACAACCTCGGTTATTCAATAAGAGATATATATTTCATTCAAATGAAACGAAAGAAGGATACACCTTCCTTTATTTTCCACTCAGACTTTGGTCGGCTACTCGAACATACTACTATCTAGCACTAGTCAAGGGCCTTGTCGATAGGTACTGTATACCTGTAGTAATTATAGGATACGTTAAAGGAAATTTCATTATAGTTGTTTTGCAACCGCTTATTTTTCTTCTGGACTCATGTCTCCAGTTCTAATGTCCTTGGATAAGTGCAAATTTTATGTGCCCTCTCGGATGCTTGCTAGCTGAGTGGCTATACTGCTCCCGAGTTGTATTTTTCTACAAACAACTACACTACAGTCTTAGTACTACTGGCAATATATTTGACTCTGGACTCACTACTACTTTATCAACTCTTATTCTTTTTGGAAGGATAGGTACACTGCAATAATGTATTGCATTTACTCCTTCTATTTTGTTATGATATAGCCTGAAGTTCTGATCCTTATCGGAACGATCACAGCATGTGCTACTGACCCTTTGTAGAATGTTAGCTGTCTCTCTTTTGCATGCAGTTTTGCAGTGTTCATTTTTTTTTAAACTCTAATATCACGTTGTTAAAGTATATTGTCAATACAGCCTTTTGAAAACAATGATCACAAGAAAATATGCCCATTACAATTCATACTTTGGAATACATTTTTGTATTTGTAGAAATACTGATGCACATGCCTACGATGACTTCCCTATTACCAATAACATTTTTGCACTGAAAGCGTTCCTGACATCGTTGCTTTACTTCCTGACAGATCTTCCAGAAGACCAAATTGATATGCAGTATTAATCAAGATTTTGGTTGTAACAGTACCCATATTTCTTTCACATAATAACGATGTATGTTTAATGTGCCGCACTAAACATGACTCACATTAAACCACTAATTTGTGCTTGACTCCCACTGGACACACTTACCTAGAGGTTTTCTGTAATGACTAAGGTCTCTCATAACTTTTGGTACTTGTGTTTATTAAACCCTCCAAATGTAAATAATTTATTTACTGGATTTTCAGATCCACACTCTCTAACCCGAAGACTTGGTATACGATACGGCATCTATCACCACATACTTTCACTTATCTTGCGATTTAATCAGTTCCAATCCGATGCTGCCACGATGATTGGACGAGGGTGGATATATCTGGCGGTTATTCTCCCAGCGTTCATACAATGTTACACATTCTTTGCACTAATTTTCCGACAGTCTGGGCACTCATTATCACAATGCGTTTTATATCTAGAAGCTGATGATGACAGACGTCAAATCGCTTAATGATAACACTTGACTTGCTTTGACCTTTACATGTTTTCTAGAGAAAATATCACGTCATAATTGTTGAGTATCTGGATAAGATGTTCCGGTATCAAACAAATCCAGTACATGCGCATTTAATTTAAACGGTGCTCTACATTCATCATAGAAAGAAAACATTTACGTAAAGATTGACAGTCGTCCTGCTTTACTCATCTTTCCATTTGGCCCTTTAAGTCTTTCATTTGATATACATGGCAGATACAGAGAGGAAGCTGACCTTCGCTGACATTGGAATTCACGTAGTATCACCTGTATATGACACTTTCTTGGGAAAGGTAAGTCTGAGGTAGCTTAATAAAGGTTTTAATAAAGGTACAAACACGTTACAAATTAGCATTGAGGTGAACCATAAACTGTTATAAATTATTATTTTGCTTTTAGCATAAAAATGTAAACATCTTTTGATTTCAGTGTTCTTCACAAGTCTTTGTCTTTCTTGAAAAGCATTTAAGCAACTAAAAAGAAAAGTGTTTTTTTTTTAAATTTTCGAATGCCACAAAAATTACGCATTTTCCAATCAATAGTAAAAATACGCTTTTCTTTGCATCGAATTAAATTACAATATGCAGTGTCAGGGGTACAGGATATAGTGGAATCATTTCTGCAAGACCGAGTCATATTAATGGGAGATACACAGAATACGATGACGACATAGAGTTTACATACACAGAAGTCATGCAGAATATATATATATATATATATATATATATATATATATATATATATATATATATATATATATATATATATATATATATATATATATATATATATATCCTTTGAACGAACTACCTTTACGTTTCGCCCTATTTCTTTGGCAATTCAAAACTGATAGTTCAAGGTTCTAAGTAAACTGTTGAAACTTAAAACACACACATATATGTATACATAGCCATTTATTTATATATTTAAAACTTACGAACACACTCAATTGCTTAAATATATATTTACTTAGCTTCTTACGCACGACGTTTTTTGAGTACTTGGTCAGATACATAGATATTTTGTTAACATTGCTAATATTCATTGCTGTGCAGAGAGAGAGAGAGAGAGAGAGAGAGAGAGAGAGAGAGAGAGAGAGAGAGAGAGAGAGAGAGAGAGAGAGAGAGAGAGAGAGAGAGAGAGAGAGAGAGAGAGAGAGAGAGATTTTCACGAATATGAAATATAAATGCTTTGATCTAGGGTCGAAGACTGAATGACCTAACTAAGAAGGAAGTAGCGTTCCTAGCCGTGTCCACTATCACTCTGATGTCTTGTTTAGGTCTGACCATAGAAAGGTTGGTGGAAGTGGATAAACTTTCGTCCGATTATACTTTTACAATTGTTCTTCTTGTCAATATAGGTAAGTCATTCTACAAAGAGCTTGCAATATAGATAATTCGTCTAACAAGGAACTTGTCACCGGACGTATACATTTGTGCATGGGCTTGAAATGGTTATGACATCTTTTCTTAACAGAAATTGATTTTAAAGAATGGAAAGAAGCATTTTGATGGTGGCAAACAAATTGTTTTTAATTCATTCGATCGTTTGGAACTATTGATCTTATAAACAGACATTTCTTTTCTTTGAAACGTGAGCAACATTATAATGTAAGAATATTGGCCGTTGAATTCAGAATATTCATCAAATTATATTTTCACCATTTGGAATACAATTACGTAGCGCGATTTACTTATTTTAAACAATCATTTATTTGGTAAAATAAAGTAATATTATCTGTTTAGTTAAACATGAAAATTCGTAAAATCGATTGTTTTCATTTATTTTTAAAACAAAGAACGCTAATGAAATATATCACTTTGAATTCAATTGCTGATAATCAGTCGGCTAGGATTTATTCTTTAATGTTCTGAAATCTTGTTTTTTAAT
This sequence comes from Potamilus streckersoni, assembly GCA_016746295.1. NCBI lineage: Eukaryota > Metazoa > Mollusca > Bivalvia > Unionida > Unionidae > Potamilus > Potamilus streckersoni. The sequence continues at coordinate 47,086 of JAEAOA010001184.1, forward strand.
TATTCCAACACTTTGGTCTATTGCAGTTTTTTGTTTCTATTACATTGTATATGGAGTCATCTTTGAGCGGTCTTCTGAACTGGCTATATATCTGATTGGAGTTGTCATTATCTGGGTGTATTTGGTACTAAATTATACCATAAGTGTCAAAGGACCTTTAAAACTGGTAAATACTGATTTTCTATCCTTCGAATGAGTATCATCTTCAGGGTTCGCTCTAATCTTATGACCGTTAACGTCCATATAACAATATTGGTAATATTGCATGATTATAATTTCTTGCCTTTTTTACCCACCTTTGAAAACTGTACAGCTTATTCTGCTTCTTGGTCTTTTAATATTTTATTTATGGAATAAAATAATCTCATAATATGGATTTAAAATGAACATTGTTACTTTATGAAAGCTATCAGATGAAGCGTAAACTCAATCTCTTTAACGTGGAGAAAGAAACGAGTGTGTCTGCGAATATACGTTCACAAAATTTAAAAATTTAAAAACATTAAATCAATGTAAATGCTTTTAGTTCAGTCATCTAAAAATTATTTGGCTTCAGGAGACATTCAATGCAAATTAAATTCAGAGGGAAAATAAGAATGAAAATATGGTGAGATGACAGACATGTACAATGTATATGCGTAGAATATATTCCCTCTTAATTATTATTGTAAAATAAACTAGCGGTGAGAACCAAATTATAGTCATGGAATCTCTCCTTATCACAAAACAATAAAATTATCCACTAAGATTCACGCATATAGTGTTTATATTGCCCATTCAAATTTACCTGATTCACTGTCATTGTTAAACCATTTACAGACCCGGCTCATTGCAGCATGTCTGCTCTGCCCAGTTACTCTTGGATTGGGTTGCTTCATCGTCAAGACTTACTATGACTCAGGAAATCTGCTCTTTAGAATCGCGGGGGCAAAACAAGACATACAAAGGATGTGCAAATTACTGTTCCTGTTTATAGATCTATTAAAACTAGATTTACAGATAGGGGTAAGTAACTGTAAAAACTGAAAATCTATCGCTCGCACTTTTCATATAAACAAGATATAAAATTTATCATGTTTTCAAGTATTGTTCATACAGTAACACGTTTAGCAAGTTCTAAGCCAGAAGCCTAATGCATAATTCTCTTTTCTGGCTATATAATCCGAATGTACATGTGCTGGTGAATATGCTTACTGTAGATTGAAAAGAAACAAATGATCAAAAGTTCCCTGCGATTTAGATAATTTTTGATAATTTTACTTGATCAGATTGAATATGACGTGCATTATCCATTTTAAGCAGGAATTTGATACTCAAGGATTTGCAGTAACTTCCACGTGTCGACTAATTCGCAAAATTCATGCTACTTTGGAAAACAGAGAAAAGAAATAGGGCTTTTGTTACCCGTATTTTCAAACAATGCTTATGTAATACAAGTTTTTCCCCAATTCAATACCGACACTAAACAATCTCTACAAATATTCAAACATTCATGGGAAATCCGCCCTCTGAAAATTCAGAATCATTTGTTTGCTAAACATCATTAAAATATTTCCAGCTGTTTGGTTGTTTTTTGTGTCAGATGTTTGGAGGAGGTGGGGTTGTGGGGGTGGGGTTGTTGTACCAAGATGACAAGGAATAAAACAAACTATATATATATATATATATATATATATATATATATATATATATATATATATCCGTTTGTTGAAATGCCTATTTGTATCAGTTATAGGCATATAACATATCCGATTGTTCTAGTATCTTTTTGTATCAATTTATAATCTATTCGATTATTGTAGTGTCTTTTTATATCAGTTATAGGTACACATTCTATTCTATTGTTGTATCGTTTTGTATCTGTTACAGGTATGTAATGTATCCGATTGTTGTAGTGTCTTTTTATCAATTACAGATGTAATATCTATCCGATTGTTGTACTGTCTTTTTATCGATTACATGTGTATAATCTATCCAATTGTTGTAGTGTCTTTTTGTATCAGTTACAAGTACATAATATATCGGATCGTTGGGTCGTTTTTATCAGTTACTGGCATATATTAAAGGATACCATCTTTCTCTTGCAATCAATAATAATGCAGATTTTCTAACTAGCGTCTTGGACAGAACATTTGACATTTTATAAATTTAATTGACTTGATTAAGATTAGTAAGAGTATTTTCATTAACCCCTAATAATAGTACAGTAATACTAATGAATACTGGTACATTTATATGATTTGTTTCAAATTTTACAACCAGGTGTCTTTAACAGTGCTTTTGCTCACCACCGGAAGTGGCCATTCAACCTTGCAAATTGTTTTTGTCGTGGTTGCCGGAGGTCTTACATTTGCCTCATTCCTTATAGGCTACTTTGGGGTAAATTGTCAATAATATAGCATTATATCTGTTCATATTCCACAATGTATTTTCATAACCTGAAAACCTGCATAATTTTCTAGACTAACGATTCAGATAAACAAAAGTACTCTTATTTTAAAACAAACATCGTGATTCTTTCCAGAATACTCCTTGCAAATGTTAAGATCATTAAAAAAAACACGCGATATATAGGACAAGATAATGTAGACATTGACACGACAATGCGTAGTACCAAGCATCCAGCGTTCTAGATTATCGCAAACAAAAGTGAAATACACTAAATTTATTGCTTTAATAAAAAAAAATATAAATATGCCATACTTAATTATTTTCCAAGTAGTGTTTGCCTCTGCACACATTTATGTGGATGACAATAAAAAGTACCCTAAATAATGTTAAACATTTAAAAACTTAAAGCAACACAATGCATATAATATTATATTAATTGCCGCTATCACAAAAAAATGGAAATAAGATATGAAAGCATTCGTTAATGAAAACATTAATAAGATGTTGAAATGCAAGACATTAACGTCTCAAGGTCATACACTTATTCTATAAATAGCTTTATTTTACTTTCTCGTTCGAACATCGGGCAAAAATTTCTTAGATCAGAAATTTCATGCATTCGATTAGGATTAAAATATTAGTAATATAATTAATAAATTCAAAATATGTTGTAACAAGAGGTACCACATGCTGTGTTCTAACATTGTCTTAATACAGGCATGAAAGTAATTCGATTTTCTAACAACCTGTTGTATATTATCTTGATACAAACAAATAGAGATATTCGATTCGAACAGCGTATTTCAAGTTTATTTTCTGTTCAATCTTTTTACTGCAGGTACGACAGGAAAATTATTTATTGATGATAATTTCAGCGACGATTTGGATTTCCTTACCTGCCTACTGTATATACGGTATTGTTCAGGTTCGTGTTCTCTCTCTCTCTCTCTCTCTCTCTCTCTCTCTCTCTCTCTCTCTCTCTCTCTCTCTCTCTCTCTCTCTCTCTCTCTCTCTCTCAAGCTTACTTCTCCTACGAAGTGTGTGTGTGTGTGTGTGTGAGAGAGAGAGAGAGAGAGAGAGAGAGAGAGAGAGAGAGAGAGAGAGAGAGAGAGAGAGAGAGAGAGAGAGAGAGAGAGAGAGAGAGATTTTTATTTGAAAAATGTAAAAATGAAAGCAACTGTTTGGAAACCAGCACGGTCCTTCCATTCTTGCCTCAGGACCAGTCTTATAAAGTACAAATCATCCATAGAAAATATATGTTTTCCAAAGTAGTTGATGTGTGGTCGATGCATATATAGACGGAATGATCAAAATAAAAAGCAAATATCAAGGGCAGTCTTTATGTAGAAAAAAATATAATACCAGTCATACCATGAATACCTTGCTTGCTGTATACATGTTTGTTTTTGTGTACATGTATATTTTTTAGAAGTGCATACAAATTCATGAACATAGTTTTATCTTTAACATATTAATATTCAGGATCGATAATATATATTCCAGACTGCCATTGATCAAAGAAGGTTTGCACGTGCAGATTCCCATACCATTGTAACATTTATCTGTTGTGCTCTCGGTATTTGTACACGAGTCCTCCTCCTCATTTGTGGGATACGAGTTGTCTTCAATTTCGGAAAAGAATTAAAGGATAAAGGTAAGCCATGTTATATGAACAAAACTAAATTTAATTAAAAATTTTAATTTTATTGTATTTCAATTGTTTGAACATAGCAAAATTTCACTTAATAATCGTTAAACATATTTGTACACAAAACTATTACAGTTCAGTACAATAAAAACTTAAATTAATCTTTATATTAAATATAACATAACATTTTAAATTTAAAGAGAGATTCTAAAGTGGCTAGGGTAATGAGCAAGTGTCATGTATCGTATGTTAGCGGTTTTAGACAATCAGGAAGTCATCATTAACACACTTTAAATGTTCAGCTTGCATTAGTCAGATTGGTTTATAATGGCGGATTTCCTACCATATTTATTCAATCAAATGTGATCAAGTATATTGACAAGGTTACTTAGTAACATAGGACTTTTCCTTTTCTGTACAGTATATGGCGCAAGACAGATTCAGCAAGATGAACCCAGATAGCTGAAAATAAGAACGCTTCACTGTCAGTGTACACATTTCTGCAAAGTTACCGAACAATGGAAATAAAAATAGACGCGTTATCATATGTAATTGTAAAACAACGGTGTTACTAAGGAATAGATAATTAAAAGTAATCTCATTTTACTTTCATATCAGCATAAATATGTCACAAAGCCTGGACAAGGTTCATATGAGGATTATCTTCACTAACCAACGTGTCATTTTCTTGAAGTCTCAATCAGAAATATCGTTGTTCTTTATGGAAATATTTTAAATGAAGAAAAATGAATACCTAAATAAAACAAAGTTTTCAGATTATTTATGATGCTTGATTTTTCGATAACATTTCCTCTTGTGGTGATAAATGTACGTCATTTCCGGCTTGCGTCCTCTATAGGAGTAAGATCGTAGCTAAGGGGCAGTAACTGCGTTATACAAGTCTTTTTCGAGTAATTAAATTATTATTTCTTCTTTACATTTTGTTCTTTTCATGCAAGTGTAACCACTTTTAATCATGTAATGCACATCTGATGTAAACAGAAAAATGTTGGAGAGTGGCTGGTGACCTTTAAACGTTAAATTTGTATCTTGTATCGTAGGCCTTGTAATTAGAATTTTCACCCAGTATTCTATTCCGTATATGTGTCTCCATTTTAAAATTGCATCTGATTCGCTTCATTCCGACAGGTCAAGACGACAACTACATTACTTTTACATAGATTAGTCAGAAATATTTAAGAGAGTTGTTACTACGTGGAGATCATGGTCCATGTTGATTTATAAAAGAGTACCAGTTGTTACTTGTAAGTAAATAAATGAATGCACCAATAAAGTTCAACAGATCCAAACGTAAATATAATACATTTTGTATGTTAAGCTACAAACTTTATGACCAGTCATTTCGCAAAATTAGAATTAATCAACTAGTCAGACTGCAGTTTCTTGTTTCACAAAATTTTAAATTACAAGACAAGTCAGATTCTGAGTCTATTTAGAGAGCAAAAATAATAACATAATGCAATTTTCTTTTCAATCGACACAAATTATAAATAAGATGACGAGATTACACTAAATTGAATTCAAATGATTCATGCAAATGATACAAATATTGCACAAGTTTAACATTAAATAATTACATTTGTTATGGATCGACCGAATTTTCATCAATTTATTGTATATAAATGGTCACAAGATACTGATTAAAAATATTTTATACACCAGTAAATTCTGCGGACTTCTTTTGGTTTCCAGTTTCCTGGTAATTTTATGTGAAGCGTAATTTATCAAACGCGTTACTCTGTGATAATAACAACAAGCCCCACCCATCCTTGATTTAAAATCACCCATTAGAAGTAAAAACAATGTAATTGAAGTCATACCTGCACTCAACCTTTTGCGAAAGGAAACACCAAGCAGGATTTACAAACCAAATTTCAGAATTTATTGCATAGACCAAACAAACAAATAAAGCACAAGCCGTTGTGTTTGCAAAACTGATCATGGCTGTTTCTACATGAATCAAACCTTCAGATGTATTATGCCTCAACCAGCTTCTATCGACTTGTTGCGGATACTGATATATTTTTGTATTCACCCAGAACTCTATGAGTCATAGCGACATCTTTTGCTTTCTGTACATTTATGTAACGCAAATTATATCCCGGATATATTATTCTATTCCATATATTTTATTCTTATATTAGTATTGAAAGGCTACCATGACAATTTTTGAAAAGTTTGGAAAATAAAATGCTGCAAAGGATAATTCTACTTGTACATGGTTGTCTTTTGTTAGTCGTCTTGGTTTAAACCGCTTGGTTCAATGTTCTAAGGCGGCATATCCAGAAAGATTCTTTTTCCTTCCTGGTTTCGGAACTCTAGTTGGGATTGTTAGCATTTGCGATAAGTGTTATATCACTGAAAGTGTGACCAGTGGAGGAAAAGTGTTCTGCGACCGGGTTTCTGTACAGCTTCTTTGTCATCCAATCAGAACTATGAAAGTTTATCCTTTTGTGTAGCTTTTCAGTTTACCCGACATAATGAAGGCTACAGATCTAACATGTGATGAGATAAATTACATTCTCTGTTTCGCACATTTTGTTTGAACCATGTATGTTTAGTTTTTCTTTAGTCACTGTGGTAGTGACTGTCCTTGTCTCTATCATATATTGACAGGTTTTGCATCTTTTATCGCCATAAAGGCCAGATTGATTAGGGTGAACTTGACCAGTGATCGGCGTTACTTTTGCCATGACTGGGATGTTTTTAGTTGGTTGTTGTTAGGCTAATATAGGTTTGTTCAGAAGGATTAGCTTTAGTAAGTCCGACGATTCCACGATGGAACAGTGTTTTGCGATGATTTTACATATTTTGAGGTTGTCTGGATGGTAGGTTAGGATATTTGGTATCCTATCAGCCTTTTCCTTAATTTAGTAGGTCATCGCAGTTTCTTTGTTTTTATCGAAGTCTCGGTAAATTAAATGTTTAGACAGCTCTTCAGCCCTTTTCTAGGAATTTTTCATCGTTGGAGCAAATTCTGAAATTCTACGTATCCTCAGTGCCTGAATATATGGAATATTCCTAATGCAGTGCTTTGGATGACAGCTGGTTGGGTGGAGATACTTGTGTTTGTTGGTTTTGAGTAGATGTTCATATATATATATATATATATATATATATATATATATATATATATATATATATATATATATATATATATATATATATATATATATATATATATATAAACAAATGTTCAGTGAACATCAGGGGCAGTTCATAAGAATTATCTACCTTTAAATAGCAAGGTGTTATTAACTATAACAATATAATATAACTTTAACAATATTAGACTACTGTTAATTTAACTCTTCACAATAACATATGTTACAAAATCGTATCTAGTCAGCTAGTCATATGATTGGTTTAAATGTAAAACAATGGCATAAATCACCATATTTATACTATAGTGAAACAAAATTGTAATCTTTTTCCAGGCCAGAAAATACTAAAAAAGCAGAAAGTTTTCATATTTGCTTATTTTAGGCTACTTTTAGATAATAGTTTTATGACGAACCTCGAAATGCCCCTGATCCGTGTAGTGATAACACCAACCCTATCTGTTTTTACTACTTTCAAACAAAACAAAGATTTCAACACCGACCACTCCATTGGTACTATCACAAAATGTTAAGGATATCCCTGTAATCGGAAAACTCTAGTATTCTTATTTTTCTGTGTCTTCTGATATATTCTTTTTCATGTCTTATTTTGAATTCCATTACAATTCGACACAAACATATGATTAATATACATAAAATTCAAATAATTTCAGCTACATTTATGCGATAGTATCGAAAAGGAAAGATAGCTAATTTGGTAATGACTGAGACGAATACTAAAGTTACAACGACACTAATAAAATTATATATGAACGGAAGAGATAATATTTTCATATTAAAGACTTGATAAAGAAAGATTTGTCTTCCTACGACAGTTTTACAATCCGTCATGTATAATATAGTATGCACTGAAAAATGGCGCTGAATAAACAAAAACAGCAATAACAATAAAACAAGATTTATGGCTACCCAATTCGGTAGTCATCGTGATCGCATATTTTTCAGCATTTCGTTTTTCCTACAATGCTGTCCTGCCTGTGCACCATAGGTTCGGAATTCTACACACACTGCTAACTGCTAACGACTACTTAAGGTCATACATTAAGTAACAAAATTTCATACCGTGAGAGTTTCATAGTGTGAGATGTGAGCGCTGAGGAAAATATTGTACCATCCTCGTGTTTTCACGGGAAACTTTTCTGGGGACAGAAATTGCGATTCAAGTTCAGTAGTGCCGAGTCTCTAAGAGGGAGGCGGAAGTGAGACTTGCGGGGCAGTCGGAGTGGGATAAAGTGTAGTCAACATAGAGAAGGTGGATAGAAGATGGTGGAGGAGGAAGAGTATCCTGGAGGAGGAAATAGAGGAGGAGGAGATGAGGGTAAGGTACAAGAGTCGAGTAGGAAGAGAAGGATCTTGGAGGGAGTCAAGGATGAAGAGAAGGAATTAGGAGATAGAGAAGAATATACAGATAAGTAAACACAATGACAGGTGGAATTCTCTCACACTACGAATCAATTGATGCGATAGGCTACTAATGGGTCGAGCGGAAAAAGTGTACTTGGGAAATTTGAATTATTTGACCATTTAAATGATATTAAATTGTTATTCTAGAAATTCGTCTTTTTGTATCTTCTATCATTTAACCGTAGGCATTGTTGACTGGGGGTTTGGAGCGGTACAAACACATCTAACGTTTACTAATTCAACTTCCAACCAAACAATCAAACTGGAGCCTGGATGGGACTTCTACAATAATTAAAATAAAATATTGGAAGCACCCAAACCCCAATCCCCACAACCAAAACCTCACAGAGGGGATGACCTTCATGTCTACTTAAAATTGAAATTTAAGTCATATGGTGAATGATCGAGCATTCCATTTGGATAGGAATAAATAGATTTTGGTAGTTTTGTTGATTCTACGAAATTTCGTGATTATGGACTGGATTTATCTGTGCCAATTCTGCATAAAGTACAACTGATTTCAGCAGCGATGGGCAGCGTGTTGACATCTGCAAGTGAAATTTTTTCTGTAATTGAATGTTTGAATCATAATGTGGGGAAAATATGAAGTCAATAAATTGTAATTATCATGAAGACGCTATGGAATATAATGTTCATTTCATTTTCATAGCAGTTACGATGATTTAATTGCATTTGGAACGTAGTCGAAATTACAGTACAATTCCGAAATGTGTAAACAAGCTTTAGAATCCATGACATAACTTACATAATTCGGATTTACAGAACTAAGAAAGTACATTTTATGGAAATTAAGGATATAAAACTGTAAGTATAATTTACAATTCTTATTACTAGCTAAATAAGACACATTTATCCATTGTTCCTTGCATGTTATTTGTAGGGACCCACCAATTTTATTACCTGTCTGGCGTCTATCGCTAGCCTAAATCCGAAACATCGTATCAAAAATGTTAACGCGAAATGTGGCAAAGCAGGTGGTATGTGACAGTCTACTAAACATCTGCTTTAGTTCATTCAGAAACAAGTTTAATCAACCAAAACGTTGTGTCTACTACATGCAGTACAATATAGCAGCTGACATTAAAAAAAATATGTAGACTTCGGGGTCATTCAGTCCACAGGTGTATGAGAATTTCTTTCCTAGTAAGTTCTGAGCATATATATTAGGAACATATGCACCAAGCACAATATCAAAAGTATTGATAATAGGCGACCAAAATAGATCCCTCATTCTTGGAGTTTTTAAACACGAGATAAGTGCATGAGCAATAAAATCAGTGTACAAAGTAGTGCAGTAGTGATGTCAGGTCTTCACCAATTGTTTCAATGCGGCGAGCCACAGTTCTTCTCGATAAACTGACTTCTTCAAACTTCTTTCTTTGTTCTGGACACACTTGATCGGCTACATCGAGCGTGCACTATTTGACAAATTCACCATCACAGAACGATTTGCTCTGCTGTGCTTAGAAATGCTGTAGGCGACCACAAAGCTGGCATGAATAGCAGCTTTCTGGGCTACTTTGGCTTTTCCGAAATACATTCTGCTGCTTTACAAGTTTTCTGTCCAGTTCTGTTGCTCTTGTTTGCCGTTTCGCTGCTGATAATGTACTGCCATAGCCTGCATGTTTCGTCGTATAATGGCGGCTAATGTTGTACTCTTTCAACACGGCAACACTTTCACTGCACAGCAAACATACTGCTTTCTTGACGACTTCTGTGACAAAGTACTTAGGCACCCCATCTTTGTTAAATGCGCGACACTCGCTGTCAACTTTACGTTTCTTGGCAAAATCCATGGTAAAATTTTTATTGTAAATTCTACATCTAATTCTAACTGAATTCTAACAGCGGGCCACATTATCATGTACGACTGGAAACAGTCTGCGGGCCAGTCAAAATCCAGTCGCAGGCCGGATATGGCCCGCGGGCCGTATGTTGCCCGTCCCTGCTTTAAACGAATCGGATAATTTTGCTGCATTTAAATATACAGACCTGAACAGTTTCTGAGCTACGTACTTGACATTATGTATGGAACGAACTATAGTTTACACATTAATACCAAAAAGCTCGACTTCATGTGCGTGGATGTCTCTCTCAAAATGTTTTGTATCGTGTCAATCTATTGACTGCAAATTTCATTTTATTTCCTCTTTTGAAGCTCTATCTCTTAATGGAATCTTGTAGATAAATCATGAGGTCAACCGATTACACACTGAGGAGTTTAACTAGACTATTCTAGTCCGGCAGGGGTGCGTGCTTAGTTCAGCATTTCTTTATTATATTGTACCTTTCTTGTACCAAGATTAGAAAGGCATTCAAATTTGTAGTATCAAAACAATCTCTGAATGTAATAAAATGATACAATCACGAGATCTAGTAAGACCTACAGGATTTATCTATTATGCTTCATCAAAACCAAGCTTATATCATCAAAATCAATACAATAAGAATATAATTTCCTAGTGCGTTAAATATTATAAAAATACGTTTACAGGATAAATAATAATGACGAAATTCAGTCAGTTTACCAAGGAAACAAAAGTGATTGACTCCCTTCAACTATTCTCAATGTTGTCAAGACGATAATATTTGCAGCAAGCTGAAAACACTAAAACAACGGATTGCAGGGGAATTAGTTTAGTATAATGGAATATAATTTATATCTAATTAATACAAATCACAAATTAGTACTCATTTTCTTGCATGACTAGAAATTGATTGTTCGGCATCATTATCTTTTGGGTTTTTTTTAAGTTGACACCAAATATGGTAATTCTTGGATGCAAGAATTGTACTACAGTTTTCATGGTACAATGGGGCTGTCACATTTATTAATATAATTGAAATGGAATAATCCTAAAACTCTTCATATACATTGTGCCTTAGATGCAAATTGCATAATTATGTCAAGTATTTAGAGAACCTTCGGTAATCAATACAATTTCTACCATAGAGTTACCTACAATGAAATTGTCCACGCCTACTAAAATATATGAAGTATATGCACTCTCAAAGAAAATATAAAAGATACACGCTATTAATTTTATGGAAGAACTGTGAACTAGTCTAGAAATGGGTGAACAAATAATAGAGTATATCCGAGTTTGGTGGTCCATAAATAATTAATAATGACAAGTAAAATTTTTAGTAAAAATATCTTTTGAGAGCTTATCCTATCTAATTTTAAAAAAGTATAGGCAAAATTCTATCGATGCAATTTTAGTAATATTACAGACTTGACTTAGGAGTACTCAATAATGAAAGTAGCAACTGATTCATTTGGTCCAGAAACAATTAACATGTGTTTTCTGCACATGTAGATAAAAAAAATCCGCGGCTCATATGGTGTTCTCCACACAGGATCTTGCACCAAGGATAGTTGTGCATGGATAACTCTGATCATCAACATCCATAAATTTTAAGTTACTGAATTTTGAATATGATGGTGTTTCCATGTTTTTTATATGGGAGTTGAATAAGTACCGTGAGTCCTATATGCGACCTATACCATAATAGGAGCTTGTTGTTTCCATGGTTACCACGTGCATCCAGTGTATCATTTTGGTGGCTTTTGCTGATGACAAACATATTGGATCGTTTTTCATGACTTGCATGTGATTTGGGAGAAAAATTCTATACAAAACGCAGATGGGAAGAGTTGCGTACACTATAAAGGGGCAGTAGATAGATCAGGCTATGGGATAAAGAGAGTAGCATGGCTTGATGGCATGGCTATATATGGTTAAATACCATATAACATATTATAGCGAAATACTCCATCGGCTACACTGTTCCGAGTCTCGCTATCTCGGGTTCTTCATGATAGGTCTTGTATTAGGAGTGATGCCCCGCTGAATCTGTCCGACGACTTGCTCTGCAGAGTGTGAAAGATTTGTTCCTCAGCTTCTTGTGCGTGTCACTGACTTGGTCGCAGTCGCCGACTGGGTCGCCGACTTGGTCACAGTCGCTGACCATGTCGCATGGTCGCCCACTGGTCCTCCTCAGGTTGCCGACTTGATCGTAGAGTCCTTGGCTTAGACGAGCTTTGTGTCCTATCTTTTTCCCATTCCTGGCCTGGCAATCACCTGTCAAACGGAATATGACCAAGTGTGCTTGCTCTGGCGGGATGCAGGGGACGTCTTCATTTTATGCCGCTTCCTAACACAACAACATAGCATATTTTATTCCAGGCGGAGTCACGTGACCAAAAACTAAGACGTTAGATCGCACTACAAAGCCAGCCAACATTTAAAATCACAATATAAACTTTAATTAAACGAATTTTTAAGTAAAGAAACGAAAAATGAAGTCCATGTGGTTTCCTTGTTACAATATGCAATAATTCTCAAAAAATGTGTGTGGGGGTGATTTTAAATGTAAGATACTTATGCCATACTCGCCTTTGTATCAATACTGATCATTTAACTTTAGAAACACATTCTGTAAATCAAAGCAGATAGCATTGTAAAAGGCAAGGACTGTGTACAAAACTACACATGCCGCATTGCCTCAACCTGTAGAAATGTACTAAAATGGATGTGGTTTATGGCAAGAACGTTCAATATTTTGCTTTTTTATATCTTGACATTTATTTCCTGTGTGAACTAAGCAATATGTATTTTGTTCACCAAATCTGATGATGTGAACAGATGCAAACAAGTTTCATGTCAAAAATGTGGTTTCAGATTTGAAACAAAGCTATTTATATAGGCTACATTGCTCGGCACTTAAAATAAAGTGATAGTATAGAATCATTTAGCTGTAAAGAGCTTGCTACTTGGTATGCCAAATCAAGGCATATTACCTTCAGCTTTATATGGAAAAGTAAGTAATTTAACACTGCTTGATTCATTTGATACAGAATCAATAACATGTTTCCTGCACATGTAGATTAAAAAATGTCGCGGCTCATATCGTGTTCTACGCACAGAAAATTAAATTGCACCAAGGACAGTCGTGCATGGAGAAATATAGGTCTGATCATCAGCAGCCAGAAATTTTAAGTTACTAAATTTTGAATATTATGGTGTTTCCATATGTTTACTATGGGAATTAAATTAGTACCGTGAGTCCTAAAACAATATTCTTTTGAATCTACTGATGCCAGGATTAAAGCAAAACAAAGACCTTCTCTACAAGCTTGTTACTAAAGAAAACTATAACTGTATTTGGAAAGGAGTAACGCATCCAACAGTCAGACGGTTAGAATTTTGGTTGCAAAAACTTAGAATTTACAGTTAGGTCAACAACTGAAAACTCATGTTGCAACTAGTTCAACAGCCGGTCCTTATCTGCGTCACTGATATGTATGTATAACTATGACGTGAGATTGAATTACTTTCATTAATTCTAATTATGCGTAGGGAAACATTATACAGACAAAACAATTCAGCAATGCAATTATTTTAAAAAAAATATATAAACAATTGTTCAGACTGACAGTGACACAAGTTGGGCGTCGGTTATCGAAACCAGAGGTGGAAAGGGATATTTGTTAATAATAATTTCTCCTCTGACAACCGCAACGTGATGGCAAAATGTTGCTGGGGACAATTGCTTTCCTCCAGATGTTACTGGTTGAATGGATAACGTTAAAGCTATGGAATTATATATGGCGTATTTAGTGTACAGGCTTTCCCACTTGTTTCCTAGCAAATGAACTTCGCATATGTAAAACAAGAGATGTGTTCTGCAACAGGAGTATTTTCAAAAAGACTGGGGCAAACGTTTGGTGATTTTAACCAATATTTCACATTTTAGTATGGGTCCACTCTGGTGGTCCAGTGGTCACAACGTACGCCTCGGATGGGGAAGGTCGCAGGTTCAAACCCTAGTAGTCATACCAAAGACTTATTAAAAAAATAGTACGTACAGCTGCCTCGCTAGGCACTCAGCATTAAAAGGATAGTGTTCGGTCTGATCTGTCTGGTGTCAGGATCATGTGACTAGGTGGAACATAATGCTGCATCTATCTGGCATGATGCCCCAGTGCTAGAAATCTCTATAAACTCTCACACTGCAGACATCGTCGCGATATGACTGAAATGTTTTGAAAGCTACGTTAAAAGCCCATATCACACACATTTCGGTATGGATTTAAATGTCTAACAAAATGTTATTTAACCAGAGATCTTATGTAGATAATATGATACTTATCCCGCACCCCCATGTTATCTCAAAATATTAAAGGTGTATTAAGTTTTGACTGTGACATATAATAGATATATCAATATATGATTCATTTTTTATATTGCACTAATTATAAAAATTTGATATATCGTGAGAAATTAGAATCATATCAAAGTTCACTGCCGATTTACTACTTGGTATGAAACTTCAATGATTAATTGACTACAGGTGACATAGTAGTCAGAGCGTACGCCTCGGATACGAGAAGTTGCGGGTTCGAACCACTGCCGAGTTATATCAAAGACTCAAATATGGTACAAACAGCTGCCTCGCTTGGCGCTCAGCATTAATAGGTTAGTGTTAGCACTGGTCGGACTTGTTTCAGGCTAATGTGACTGTGCGACATAATATGTCTACATAATATGTCTATGTGTGTGCAGCATGATTCCACAGTGCTAGACATCACTATAAACTGTCACTTTGCGGATATCATAGCGATATGACTAAAAAGGTTTTAAAACTCTGTTAAAAATCCAACACACACACACACAACACATATCGGCAATGCTGATCATTCAGATTATGCCTAAGAAATGAAGAATTCTGCATCAATCACTTTGTGTTATTTTGCAATCACAACAGATTTATATGGCAAATAATGAAATTGTATTAATCTCTGACTGAGTTTTGTGATCTGCGGTTATAGAAAGAAAGCTACATACGCTACAATAAAATTAGTTTCTACGACGCGTTCTCTTCGCAGTGAAGAATGACCTGAACTCTTGTATTAGCCACTCAAGGACACCTCCACTACATACCTCGGCGAGCAGCAATACTCATCCACATAGGCGGCTTGCCTGAGCCAATACTCCACTCTGTGCCAACCGTCATAACCACAAGTACCCCATTTCAACGTCGACAAGCAAAAATCGTCTTGGCTTCCCAGGCCTTATTCTAGTCTAAATCAAACCCTCTTCCCAACTGCACTCCAGACTCCAAAATCATATTGATAAAATGTTTTCAAAAAGTTGATGAGCAGATGTTCATTTGGTGATCATTTGCAAATGTGTTGCTTGAGATAATCCTGTTATTTCCTAAATCAGGTTACATGTTCTTGAAGTAATCCACTAGCTACAAGTTTATAACCTGTCCATAATAATGTCATTGCAAAGCATGTAAACGTACCGCTAACACGCACTTACTATCTTTACACTACGGAAAGTCTTGTCAGTGAGCTGTCCATTTTATGACGCGATATCTCCAGCTAGAGAGCTGTGAAAAGGGCTGCAGGGCTAAAAGAAAAGAGACGGAGTGATAGAGCGATACTGTATCTTCGTGTTTGTGCCATACTTTAGGTGTCGTTTTAGTCGTAGTGCTAATTTGAGTTAGTATATATCCAGCGTTCTGCTGTCGGTGGTAACGTTGGCGGGAAAGACGATAATGGTTATATCGTGGTGAGGGACCAAGGTTTCAGTTGCAACTGATTTAAAAATGTGTGAGACCTTCTCAGCATGAAGAACATAACGGGAAGCACCACCGGATATGCGATTATTGTCCCATTCAAGCAGATTATCGCTTGGTTCCTTGAGATCAACATAAGAGGATCGGGTAAAAAGAAGTTTTTCTCGTAATGCTATAATGAATCATTCCACAAATTTAGAAAAAAAGCTTTTTAGCTCTTTAGATTATGTGAAGTCTTACGTAACTGTGAGGAGAAAACGTTACATTCACCTGCACATGTACATTTTATTAACTGACCAACACACTTTCTACATTGTTAGTTGTGTCAGAATCAATCCTTTTAATGTTCCAATATTATACTTTTGAGTGATTACAGAAGACATGTTCTGAAACAATTTTAAATAGGAAGTTTCACTTCAATAAAATTTTAGCAAAGTTCCTTCTATCGGTGAGAAATAATGAAGCATTGTACCTGACTATCGAAATCAGCCATGGACTGCAATTAAACGGAATTCAAAATGATTGCCTAGATTTGTCGTACATTACGATGTACGCATCATCTCTTACATATCCAACAGCCTGTACGTGAACCATCCAATTATTATCCACCCTCGATGATTGCCCTCCAATCATCGAAATATAACTCAAAATACAATGACAATCCTAATTTATCTGACTAGCTGACCGGAAGTAATGTGTTATGCAGAGGTAAGAAATATCATTAGTGGGCAAAATGTTAATGACAAATACGTTTGACTCGGATGAAAGTAAATATGAATGGACAGTTCTGAAACAGTTAAATTAAAACTGGTTTAAATATCGTCCTATCCATATGCAAGAACGTAACACCGAATACAGAAATTCCTATCTATAAAAAATGTAAGTGTACTTGAGATACGTAAATAACGTGATGAATAGTATAACTATAGACAGACAAAGCCTGATTCCATTAAAATAAGCATATCAAGCACTTCATTTGGAGAGCAAATATGAAAGCTTTAAGCTTTGACAAATGATACATTTCTAGAATGCAACAGGTATGGAAAATCGACATATTAGAAATTGAAGGATTTAAATCATGCATGTCATGCGACTTTGTACTGATTGAAAAGCCAGATTAAACAAAATAGAGATATTAAAAAAATTGAAAGGTATAGTAAATAATTGCACATGAAAAACTCGACAATGCGAATCGAATGTACTACACATACTAGCATGGTCATAAACGACATACATAGTTAATATTTCTGTAAGAGAATAGCCTCAATAGTCCTCAATGAAGTTTTAACGACCAGGGTGGAACGGCTCCAAGATGAGCTCAATGGTCATGTTCACAGGCCCAGGGCGTGCCACATTATATTAATGGATTTTGGCTGTGGTCATCCAGTATGAAGAGGGATGGGCTCCGCCAGGCTGTATCATGCCTTTGACACACCACATGAAGACAACTAAAACAATAAAAATATGTTTGCTCGAAAATTGATTCATTCTTGCCTTAACAGTATTAAAAGAAAATTGTCGAGACAGTTTTATATATATATATATATATATATATATATATATATATATATATATATATATATATATAAAGAATACAAATCATATGGCGAATAACAACCCTTTCAAGCGTACTGGATCCACTAAGGGATCACGTATGTCAGGGATTAATTAAAATAGATGCAATAAACTGACGACGAACAGTACGAAACTAGTAACTAATTAGCCTAAGCGCTTTCGACTCTTAATGAGTCTTTTTCAAAGGCAAATACAAAACATATATACGATAAACAAATAAACACATGAACGTTGTGTTTGTAAACCTCTACATGGCTGTCTTCACATGTGCTAAAGCTATAAATACAACCAGCTTGTATAGACTAGATGCGGAAACGGAAAACGTTGTATAATTCCCAAAAAGTCTACAAGCCAAAGCGACATCTATTTTTACTTTGTGTACATATGTAACGCAGATTATATCCCGGATATTTGATTCTATACCAGTTATTCTTATAGTAAAAATTGAAGGATAATAAGAAGATTTAGAAAATGTTAAATTTTACTAGTGCATAGTTTTCATTTTCTAGTCTTCTTGGTTTAGACCGCTTGGCTTCAATGTTCTAAGGCGGCGTATCCAGTATGATTCCTTTTCCTTCCTGGTTTCAGAACTCTAGCTGTGGTTGTTAGCAATAGCGATAAGTATTATATCACTAAAAGTGTGGCCAGGGGAGAAGTGTTCTGCGACCGGGCTTCTGTACAGCTTTTTTGTCATCCAATCAGATCTATGAAAGTTTATCCTTTTGTGTAGCTTTTCAGTTTCTCTGACGTACTGAAGGCCACTGATCTTACATGTGATGAGATAAATCACATTCTCTGTTTTGCACGTTTTGTTTGGACCATGTATATTTAGTTTTTCTTTAGTCACTGTGCTAGTGAATGTCTTGGTCTCTATCATATGTTGACAGGTTTTGTATCTTTTATCGCCACAGGGTCCAGATTGACTAGATTGGTTTTGACTAGCGATTGGCGTTAGCTTTGCCCTGACTAGGATATCCTTTAGGTTTTTTGGTCTCCGGTAAGCTACTACAAGTTTGTTCGGAAGTATTAGGTTTAGTATATATGCTGTATCAATGATATACACGAGATGTATATATTTTTCATTAAAAGGAAATTCGGCAAACCTCGTTTTCCTTTTAATTAGACATTTATACAATGAGTGGATTACAATTACAGAACCCAATCTGCCCTTGATGGACACATGACAATTTCGGTAATTACGGTTGAATGACAATTGCCAAGCCTAATCTGCCTTAGCTAGGCACATGACCTTTAATGTAATTGCCGTAAATTGACATAAATATGGCTAAATATCAAAATCCAACCATTGATGTAAGTATTTATTAAAAAAAGGAAAATACGACGCTAAAATACCACTAAAATATGCATCGCTAATCGCACAAAAAAATGTTAACTCTTTGCTTATCTACTGCAGAAAAAACATATGGATATATACACTTATATATGTCATACATGCCATCACTGAAAGTCTTATGCTTCTCATAAATTAACAATCCGTGACAATGGTCAAATACAACAGACCAGAACTTTTTTCTAAAGTATTCAATTGCTGATATATATATATATATATATATATATATATATATATATATATATATATATATATATATATATATATATATATATATATATATATATATATATATATATATATGCAATAACCTGACGACAAACAGTACAAAACTAGTAACTAACTAGCCTGAGCGCTTTCGACTCTTCATGAGTCTTTTTCAAAGGCAAATACAAAACATATATAAGACAAACAAATAAGCACAAAAACTTTGTGTTTGTAAACCTCCACATGGCTGTCTCCACATGAGGTAAAACTATAAATACTGAAAACTGTGTATAATTCCCTAAAAGTCTACAAGCCAAAGCGACATCTATTTTTACATTTTTTGTACATTTATGTAACGCAGATTATATCCCGGATATTTTATTTTATACCGGTTCTTCTTTTAGTAAAAGTTGAAGGATACTAAGAAGATTTAGAAACTGTTAAATTCTACTAGTGCATAGTTTTCTTTTTCTAATCTTCTTGGTTTAGGCCGTTTGGTTTCAATGTTCTAAGGTTGGTTTCAATGTTTGTTTGTCCTATATATGTTTTGTATTTGCCTTTGAAAAAGACTCATTAAGAGTCGAAAAGCGCTCAGGCTAGTTAGTTACTAGTTTCGCACTGTTCGTCGTCAGTTTATTGCATCTATTTTAACCAATCCCTGACACACGTGATCCCTTGGTGGATCCAGTGCGCTTGAAAGGGTTGCTATTCGCCATATGATTTGTATTCTTTATATATAGATATAGTTTACTTAGTACAAATTTATTTCCAAAAAAAAAAAATTTCTTCCATTGAACCACAATCTTGCCTTGCTGGAAGTGCGTTGAAAAAAGAAAAGACAATAAGTAAACAGTAAACAAAAAAAGTAATTTGATAGCACATATTTCAAGAATTAACATTTTCCAGTATTAGCAGTACAAGTACACTTTCTATATCAAAACCTTCATCTCCATCGTGTTAACAGAGATGCATGTAACAGGACGTTATGAGGTGCTATGGACTGGAACTCGACCGATATTGCATCCCCCATTACATGGCATGTTGATGTCAGTGTCCTTATATGCAAACTGTACCGATTGTTGCATCTTGTTTAATTCTGATATAACATAATATAACGTAATCCTATCTCCATTTCGTGATCTTTTGAGCGTAAATTGAAATAACAAATTGCCAAGTTCAGCTTTTATAAATTTTTCCGCAAAATGAAATCGTACCTGCACGTTTTATTGACAGGTTTTTATTTTTATTTTTTTTTAAAAAAAATATATATATTCCGTTGAAAATTATATCGTAGTTTGCTTATTTCCTGGAAAATTATATCGTGAATTTCGCCGAACTCGTTTACCTGACAATATTTCGTCAACAAATTATTTAGGTACGGCTGAAAGGTCGATATTATTTTGGTCAACATTTATTTTCAACGGTGTTAAATGATATTGCTTAATTAAAAATTGAAAGATATCTTTCGAATGAAACTGTTGTAATCTACAATTTTAAGTAAACTGGCATTAAGATATATAAATAAGACTGTAATGTTTATAATGAAATATTATGTGCGATGCTTCGCAGATACTGCACAATGTTCTTCGGTTTGTTTTCATTCACCACTGTTTTAATCACAGAATCTACTGTTTGATATTTCTTCTTTTGTTAAGTTAAATGACCAGCATTAACTCTAACTACTATGTTTGCAACGGTTGATTTCCCAACGCGTATCTTCGTGATTAGTGTTGATATTTTATGTGTTTTTCTGATGACACCATGAAAGCAGCAGCCAATCCTTCTAATGAATTGATTGTTCTTGGCAGATAACAATAATAAATCTAGCCGGATTTTGAATCTGCTCACCTTCTTGTTTATAATCACTAAAGACGTATGAGTGATATAACAACTCAGCCGTTGGATTATGAGAGGCATTTTACTGAACATCAAATGGAAAAGCCGTTATGTAAGTCATTTACCGATATCTGCAAGTAGAGCAGGCAGGTGGATATGAAAATGTATCTCGATATCCCAGTCGATTTTCTTCTGCTCGTGCTGCGTCTGCGCAAGCTTTGAGGATTCACAACTCGACCAGTACATTTTTACTTAAAGTGGCCACGACAATATTGTGTACCTTTAATAAGCAGTGAGTAATGTTCCAATCCAATAGTTTATAAATTTGGTTATTGCTAATTCCAATGAAATACGGCTTCCTAACTGGAATGTGTCCACCGTGCTGGGTACTGAATTAATTGCGAAACTTGTTCTTTTCTATAGATGAAAGCAGTACCTGTTAAAATAAAATTAAGGAAACAGTGCATTTATTGACATAGCATCATTGACGCGAACATAATTAAAGTAGTCATCAAGCTTCAAAAGATTATGTGTCATTCTTACTTTGATTCCTTTAGTAATATTCAGATTTGCAAATAGTTGATTATCAAAGGCTGACTCCACAACTTCCACTTTGTCTTGAAACGTCTTCCATCCCATGATGGTATATTTTCAAAACTGCATCTAACATTTTTTCAACTAGACATAAAGTAGTAAATAGTGGGTATATTTGCTTCATCTGCACACCGCCCAAGGCGATATGCAATGCTAATGTTTGCTTCTGTTACCCTTATCTCGTAGATTTGTAGCCATATCCACATAGGTCTGCAATATTTATTTATTTTACATCTACGACAATTATTGTGATGTCAGACTAATCTTGTGCAATGTTCAATGGCCTACAACTATTTACCTGCATACTCCTTCTTGGCTTGCAGCCCTCAATTGTGCCCCAAGTCAGCACTGCGACGACAAAGCAAAAAAAAAAAATAAAATATTTTGAACTTCTCTTTCTCTTTTCACATTTTCACGAGTTATCTTTTCCTTCAGCAAGATTTCCTCATGATCATCTTTATAAATTCACCTAGGGTAAATTTAAGTGATAATGTTTATCAAAACTTGTAAATATAATCAAAATATTACATTTTGTCAGGACATTAATCCATCTTATCCCAATCGTTCCCTATCATCTCCAATCTATCAACCTATATGTAAAAATTACCACCTTTCCCCAACAATGACCGATGTCTGATCAACTGTCTAACAGATGTTTGCTGAGGGCGCATCACCCTTCTGTGAACCTGAATGCACATCGCCGCTGTTTGTCTTCTTCTGCTTTCTTGAGTGGAAGCCAAATAATCTGGGCCAATCACGTTTAATTCTTGCACAAGTAAAACAAAACACAAAAATTAGAAGAAAATGTATAAGAATGTCTCCTGCATTTGATATAACTATTTACTGCATTAGTAATTGCATGAACGGCAACTGTTATCTGACTAAGGTGAATAATTTTTTTTTCATAAAAGCGACAACATATACTGTTGCATGAGAGCTTTTATTTATGGAGGTTCAAATGAAACCGCAGTCTAACTAATTCTTTGTTAAGTATAGTGCATATTATTGTAGCAGAATGTTGCATTTACTTCCACGCATGCTTGAGTTCGAACAAGGACTTAGAGTAAAGGAAACATTGAAGGTATTGATTTTCATTTATATTAAATTAAAACCATAGTTATGGAAACGGGGTTGTAACCTGATATTTCATGCAGCTACATGTTTCTGACTACTTAAATTTACTCTAGTACTTCTGATATTCTTAATTTTAAAGGATGCCATTTGTAGATTCCTCCCAGTCCTTCCCAGTATATATGGCAAGTTAGAACTTTAAAGAAATCGTATCGGAACTTTTAACATACTTCGAAGATTTAATACGATAAAGTTTTATAATTTTTGAGGTTACTCAAAATGTCCTACATGTACAGGCTGTAATAGCTACAAGGTTTCTGGTTCCGTCCCTTCACGTATTACACCTATTGATCGACTTTAATTCCCTTCCTGCCCTACGGAGTTTTCAAAGCAAGTTTTCTTTGGAGTAATAGATTACCTCTAAGACAGAACAAATCTGCTCCTGCACAAATGTATGTTTTGTGATCTATACCAAAAACCATCCAATGACCAGTTTCTCTGAACCAATCCGGTTTCCTAGTGATTAGAACATCCGCATCGGTTGCGGATTCGAACCCCAGCCGAGTCATACCAAAGACTTTAAAAAATGGTACAAACATCTGCCTAGCTTTAAGCTCAGCATTAAGAGGTTAGTGTTAGAACTGGTTAGCCTGGTGTCAGGATAATGTGAATGCTTGGGACATTATGCCACATGTCTGCGGCATGATGCCCCAGTGCTAGACATCACTATAAACTATCATACGGCAGACATCGTAGCGATATGGCTGAATTTTTTTTGAAAGCTAGGTTAAAAATCTAAATCACACACACTCACACACCAGTTTCTATTAGGGTTTCTTTATGGGTGACTGACCACTTGACCTATTACGTTTAATATTTTGTGGCAAGTAATACATGTACAAAAGAGATTCCCCGTTTAACCTTTACTCAACGATCCATTCGGGTTAAAGGCAAAGGGAATTTTACGACCAGGTAGAGATGCCTTTGTTTTTCACTCAGTCAGTGATGTCACGACCGGCTTGGAGTAGTTAGGGCTTAAGGAAACCGGAAACCGTCGGCATTACTGACTAGAGGCTCGCAGCTTTTAAATTATAATTTTCCCCTTTCTCCAATGTTAGAAATAGTACTGTTTTAGGCACTCGAAACAGATACATGCTAAATATTTGAAGTTTTAGCACTAAATCATGTAACCCCCCCCACAATTATTGACCTTTTTATAAAGTTTAATTTAATGATCCGGTAAACATATTGAACCGAAACCTCACTTAGTGTTTGTTGTTATGGGGTTTACTTGTTAATAAAACTTTATAGCCATTTCAATAAAAGTAATTATTTTGTGTATTAAATATATTTAGCATATAATTATTATACTATAGACAAAATAAATATAATATACTAAATATGTATCAAAAGAAATGCTAAAGTCAATTATTTGGTGTGACAGCATACTATCATAACATTGATCGTAAAGTGTTCACCTCTTCTCTGAAAACAAAGAAACGAAAGTTTGCATCTGATTTGCCAGCCTGGTTTAGCAAATCGTGGTGTGTCCTTTCTGCAAGGAACTTAGCTCTAAATGCCTCTGATCTAAATACCCAACTTGTGTTGCTGTGCTATAAAGCACGAAACCAAAGAAATGAAGGATATAGGGTTTGCTTTATAAAAGGGATGTCATGACTGAAACGCTTGCGGCATCTTTCTTACAACTGATGGTATTTAAATAATATAAATTTGTGGTTGAGGCTGTACAGCCATTACTGAAGTATATTTTTCATTTTAACAAAGTCGTTTTCTGTATAAACACTTGTGTATTACTGATGCAAATTTTTACCTTACCAAAATGCAGATTTAGTGACTAATAATCTTAATTGTAGGGATGCCGAATGTATGTGTTATATCGTTTGCAATGATATCGGGAAACTCACTATAGCACACATTAATGGCTGGAAGAAACGAAGCATGTTTTCCCTGTATCTCTGTAAAGAAAACAAAACGTAACTCGTGTATCTGTAAATTATGTCTGTCTGTCTGTCGTACCCGTGAAATTTTTTTGCATATTTGTTTTTGTGAGAATTTGCAGTTGTAGGATATTAATGAATTTTATATAAGACTTAGTTCCTCAACATTACTAAGAGATCTTTCAAAAATAAGTCTGTTTCTAGTACAGCGAACATGTCTGCTTGCCACAAACGTCAGAACCTTCTTTAATGAAGATTACAATTTAATTTTCGTCCATTTTGTCAAAGCATATCAAATTAATCATTTGCAGACGGGCAGCCGTAATTAATATCCGATGTTATTCATTATTTTGACGCCCACACGGAAGAGGGATTGTCCATGTTGTGCTCGTGCTGAAATGTACATATCCAGTCGTCAGAAAGTTGATGTTTTTCAGCTTTATGAAAGTTTCAGTCAGTTGACAACAGTATTTGTTCAGAATATACTTTATTACGGATATATTTGAAATGTTTCTTTTACAAAAAAAATGTTGGCGACAAGGATTATGTAATCATTCTGGAAAATTCTCGTTGTACAAGTTATTACCATAACAAATAATTTGCTGCTCCATTATAATGGAAATCACGAGGCATTTTAGAAGACTGTCTTGTTTTAAAGTACAAAAAAACAATCCAATTCAAAATATGTCATGTGTTCTTATTTAAAACTCATGTGTTATAACTAATTGCTCGTATTTTTATTTCTAAGAAATATTATTTTAATTCCATATAAATACGCCTTTGTCAAGCAAAGCATGTTATCAATGGTGTTTTAGTTTTCAAAATGTAGGAAAGTGTTGAATTACCACCATCTGGTTATCTAACTATTTCTAATTGTCTCTTAAAAAAAACTGCTAGGTTTAAAAAAAAATATTTACCGAAATATTTTGTTATATCACGTAAAAAAGACACATTCATACACTGAATTTGTCCATATCTTACTTTTAAAACGGTGCTAAAGCTATGCAATAAGACCGTAGAGACACCAATTGCATGATGAATTTGTCCAGAGACCCCACATTGCATAATGAATTTTTCTAGAGACCCCACATTGCTTAATGATTTTGTATAGAGACCTCAAATTGCTTAATGATTTTGTATAGAGACCCCACATTGCTTAATGGTTTTGTCTAGAGATCCCACATTGCTTAATGATTTTTGTCTAGAGATCCCACATTGCTTAATGGTTTTGTCTAGAGATCCCACATTGCTTAATGATTTTTGTCTAGAGACCTCACATTGTTTATTGATTTTGTCTAGAGACCCCACATTGCTTAATGATTTTCTCTCGAGACCCCACATTGTTTAATGATATTGTCTAGAGGCCCCACATTGCTTAATGAATTTGTATAGAGACCCCACATTGCTTAATGATTTTGTCTAGAAACCCCACATTGCTTAATGATTTTGTCTCAAGACCCCACATTGCTTAATGAATTTGTATAGACACCTAACATTGCTTAATGATTTTGTCTAGAGACCCCAAATTGCTTAATGATTTTGCATAGAGACCCCACATTGGTTAATGATTTTGTCTAGAGACCCCACATTGCTATATGATTTTGTCTAGAGACCCCACATTGCCTAATTATATTATATAGAGACCCCACATTGTTTAATGTTTTTGTATAGAGAACAAGCATTGTCTAATGATTTTGTATAGAGACCCAACATTGCTTAATGATGTTGGCTAGAGATTTAACATTGTTTAATGATTTTGTCTAGAGACCCCACAATGCTTAATGATTTTGTCTAGAGACCCCACATTGCTTATTGATTTTGTCTAATGACCCCACATTGCTTAATGATTTTGCATAGAGACCCCACATTGCTTATTGATTTTGTCTAATGACCCCAAATTGCTTAATGATTTTGTACAGAGACCTCACATTGCTTAATGATTTTGTCTAATGACCTCAAATTGCTTAATGATTTTGTCTAGATACCCCACATTGCTTAATGATTTTGTATAGAGACCCCAAATTGCTTAATGATTTTGTATAGAGATCCCACATTGCTTAATGATTTTGTCAAGAGAGCCCACACTACTTAATGATATTGTATAGAGACCCCACATTGTTTATTGATTTTGTCTAGAGACCCCACATTGCTTAATGATTTTCTCTCGAGACCCCATATTGTTTAATGATATTGTCTAGATGCCCCACATTGCTTAATGAATTTGTATAGAGACCCCACATTGCTTAATGATTTTGTCTAGAAACCCCACATTACATAATGATTTTGTCTCAAGACCCCACATTGCTTAATGAATTTGTATAGACACCTAACATTGCTGAATGATTTTGTCTAGAGACCCACATTGCTTTATGATTTTGTATAGACCTCACATTGCTTAATGATTTTATATAGAGACCCCATATTGCTTAAAGATTTTTGTCTAGAGACCCCAAATTGCTTAATGATTTTGTCTAGAGACCCCACATTGCCTAATGATTTTGTATAGAGACCTAACATTGCTTAATGATTTTGTCTATAGACCTCAAAATGCTTAATGATTTTGCATAGAGACCTCACATTACTTAATGATTTTGTCTAGAGACTCCACATTGCTTAATGATTTTGTCTAGAGACCCCAAATTGCTTAATGATTTTGTCTAGAGACCCCAAA
This sequence comes from Potamilus streckersoni, assembly GCA_016746295.1. Lineage (NCBI taxonomy): Eukaryota > Metazoa > Mollusca > Bivalvia > Unionida > Unionidae > Potamilus > Potamilus streckersoni. The sequence goes on from JAEAOA010001184.1 coordinate 74,546, forward strand.
TTGCTTAATGATTTTGCATAGAGACCCCACATTGGTTAATGATTTTGTCTAGAGACCCCACATTGCCTAATTATATTGTATAGAGACCCCACATTGTTTAATGTTTTTGTATAAAGACCCAACATTGTCTAATGATTTTGTATAGAGACCCAACATTGCTTAATGATATTGGCTAGAGATTTAACATTGTTTAATGATTTTTGTATAGAGACCCCACAATGCTTAATGATTTTGTCTAGAGACCCCACATTGCTTATTGATTTTGTCTAATTACCCAACATTGCTTAATGATTTTCTCTCAAGACCCCCATTGCTTAATGATTTTGCATAGAGACCCCACATTGCTTATTGATTTTGTCTAATGACCCCAAATTGCTTAATGATTTTGTATAGAGACCTCACATTGCTTAATGATTTTGTCTAATGACCCCAAATTGCTTAATGATTTTGTCTAGATACCCCACATTGCTTAATGATTTTGTATAGACCCCAAATTGCTTAATGATTTTGTATAGAGACCCCACATTGCTTAATGATTTTGTCTAATGACCCCACATTGCTTAAGATTTTGTCTAGAGACCTCACATTGCCTAATGATTTTGTCTAAACACCCCACAATGCTTAATGATTTTGTCAAGAGACTCCAAATTGCTTTTTGATTTTGTCTAATGATCCCACATTGCTTAATGATTTTGTATAGAGAACCCACATTGCTTATCGATATTGTCTAGAGACCACAAATTGCTTAATGAATTTGTCTAGAGTCCCCACATTGCTTAATGATTTTGTATAGAGACCTCACATTGCTTAATGATTTTGTCTAGAGACCTCACATTGCTTAATGATTTTGTCCAATGACTCTAAAATCTTAATGATTTTGTATAGAGACCCACACATTGCTTAATGATTTTGTCTAGAGACCCCACATTGCCTAATGATTTTGTATAGAGACCTAACATTGCTTAATGATTTTGTATAGACACCCCACATTGCTTGAAAGTTTTTTTCTAGATATATCACAATGCCTAATGATTTTTGTATAGAGACCCCACATTGTTTAATGATTTTGTCTAGATACCCCACATTGCTTAAAGATTTTGTATAGAGACCTAACATTGCTTAATAATTTTGTATAGAGACCCACATTCCTTAATGAATTTGTTTAGAGACCGCAAATTGCTTAATGATTTTGCATAGAGAACCCACATTGCTTAATGATTATGTCTAGAGACCCCACATTGCTTATTAATTTTGTCTAGAGACCCAAATTGCCTAATGATTTTGTATAGAGACCCCACATTGCCTAATGATTTTAGCTAGAGACCTCACATTGCTTTATGATTTTTGTCTAGAGACCTCACATTGCTTTATGATTTTTGTCTAGAGACCCCACATTGCCTAATGATTTTGTCTATCGAACCAACTTTGCTTAATGATTTTGCATAGAGACCCCACATTGCTGAAAGATTCTGTCTAGAGACCCCACATTGCTTATTGATTTTGTCTAGAGACCCCACATTGCTTAATGATTTTGTATAGAGACCCCACATTTCTATATGATTTTGTCTAGAGACCCCCACATTGTTTAATGAATTTGTATAGCGACCCAACATTGCCTAATGATTTTGTATAGAGACCCCACATTGCTTAATGATTTTGTCTAGAGATCTAATATTGTTTAATGGTTTTGTGTAGAGTCCCCACAATGCTTAATGATTTTGTCTAGAGATCCCAAATTGCTTATTGATTTTGTCTAATGACCCCACATTGTTTAATGATTTTGTCTCAAGACCCCACATTGCTTAATGATTTTGCTTAATGACCCCTAATTGCATTATGATTTTGTATAGAGAACCCAGATTGCTTAAAGATTTTGTCTAGAGACCCCACATTGCTTAATGATTTTGTCTAATGACCCCACATTGCTTAATGATTTTGTATAGAGACCCCAAATTGCTTAATGATTTTGTATAGAGACCCCACATTGCTTAATGATTTTGTCTAGAGACCCCACATTGCCTAATGATTTTTTTCTAGAGACCCCACAATGCTTAATGATTTTGTCCTGAGACCCCAAATTACTTTTTAATGATTTTGTATAGAGACCTAACATTGCTTAATGATTTTGTCTAAAGACCCCACATTGCTTAATGAATTTGTCTAGAGACCCCACATTGCTTATTGATTTTGTCTAATGACCCCAAATTGCTTAATGATTTTGTATAGTTTAATGATTTTGTCTAGAGACCCCACATTGCTTAATGATTTTGTCTAGAGACCCTATATTGTTTAATGAGTTTGTCAAGAGACCGCACATTGCTTAATGATTTTGTCTATAGACCACACATTGCTTAATGATTTTGTATAGAAACCCACATTGTTAATGATTTTGTCTAGAGACCCCACATTTCTTAATGAATTTGTATAGAGACCTAACATTGCTTAATGGTTTTGTCTAGAGACCCCACATTGCTTAATGATTTTCGTCTAGAGACCCCACATTGCTTAAAGATTTTGTCTATAGTCCTAACATTGCTTAATGATTTTGTCTAGAGACCCAACATTGCTTAATGATTTTTGTATAGAGACCCCACATTGCTTAATAATTTTGTCTAGAGACCTAACATTGTTTAATGATTTTGTATAGAGACCTAACATTGCTTAATGAGTTTGTCTAGAGACCCCACATTGCTTAATGAATTATTCTATAGACCCCAAATTGCTTAATGATTTTGTATAGAGACCCCACATTGCTTAATGATTTTGTCTATAGACCCCACAGTGCTTAATGATTTTGTATAGAGATCCCACATTGCTTAATGGTTTTGTCTAATGACCCTGACTGCATGATCAATTTGTTTACATTTTGCTTTTAAAATAGTTACATTTATAAAATTAGGTACTTCATATACAATATTCATGGTATATATATATATATATATATATATATATATATATATATATATATATATATATATATATATATATATATATTTGCAATTATGTTATTTGGTTTGCTTATTTACAATTCTGTTATTTAGTAAGTATATCTGAAATTCATTTATGTGGTGTCCATGTCTGTTGTTTGGTATGTATATTTGCATATCTGTTATTTGGTATATATTTGCAATTCTGAAGTTTGGTATGTATATTATCAATGTTTTTTTTATATTTTGTATGTATATATTAGTAAATCTGTATATTGATATGTATATTTTCAATTGTGTAACTTTAGCTTGTATATTTAGAATTGTTTAATATATATATATATATATATATATATATATATATATATATATATATATATATATGCAATGCATGTTCTTTTTTTAGTTTACTTCTAAATATTAGCAATTATATAAATGTACACAATTGTGGATATTTAACTTGGCATTGTATTCTTGTGGATTTTAAGGACAAATAAATGTTAACTCTTTGCTTATCCACTACAGAAAAACATATGGATATATACATGTATACATGTCATACATGCCATCATTGAAAATCTTATGCTACACATAAATTAAGAATCCGTGACAATCGTCAAATACAACAGACCAGAAGTTAAATTTTTTTCTAAAGTTTGCAATTGCTCATATATATATATATATATATATATATATATATATATATATATATATATATATATATATATATATATATATAGTACAAATTTATTTAACAAAAATTCTCTTCCATTGAACCACAATCTTGCCTTGCTGGAAATTGTATAGAAAAGATAAAAGACAATAAGTAAACAGCAAACAGAAAAGTAATTTGATGGCACAGTTGACCAGCCATCTCGGAAGCCACACTGGCATTCTGGGTAGATACGGGAGGCTAGGATCTGCAAACATACCAGTGAGACACGTGCGAAAGCCTTTCCGACGATACTGAGGAGGGAGATGCCCCAGTAGTTGTTACAGTCGCTGCGGTCTCCTTTGTTCTTGTACAAAGTGATGATGTTTGCATCCAGCATGTCTTGAGTGATGTGTCCCAGTTCGCAACAGAGGCACAGGAGTTCGTGCAAGGGCTGGAGTAGTGCCGGTTTCCCGTTCTTGAGGATTTCTGGTGGGATGCCGTCGCTCCCAGGGGCCTTCCCATAAGAAAGACAGTCGATGGCTTTACTTAGCTCTTCCATGGAGGTTGGAGTGTCTAGTTCATAAATGATTGGCAAGTCTGTGATAGTGCTAAATCCAGCTCTGCAGATGTTTCTACTGGTCTGTTATGATTACTTCCGTCTTAGACTTGAGGGGGAAAAAGGTCTTGAGAGATGGGAGACCTGTCGCCTTCTTGATGCCCACATACATGCCTCTTGCATCTCCAGTGTCAGCAGCTGTTTGTATGTTAGTGCAGAGATTCAGCCAATAGGTGTTGGCGCAGTGGCGGGCAGTCCGCGGCGCATTTTTCCTGGCAATCCTGGGGGCTTTAGTGTAGTAGGGCTAGGCGCAGCCTTGTAAGCCAGAAGGGCTTTCCTCTTCGCCTCAGTCACTGGCTCCATAACCTCCTGACTGGCCTCATACCAGTCGGCATTTTACCGCTCCATCTTCCCATATGCACTAATGGCTGAGTTGTACATAGTGTCTCGAAGGTGGGACTACATGGAGTCGATGATGTGATCAGATGTCTTTTTGGTCAGAGCTCCTGCAGCTTGCAGATGAACTGCGTCGTCTTCTCTGGTTTGTTTGCACAGTATATATTTATGCGTGAGCGACCCTTCTTCTTGGCTTGGTGATGCTTCTTTGGTGTTATTCGCACCTTGCTGGCCACCAGGGAGTGGTCTGTGTTGCAGTCGGCGCTTTGGTAGCTGCGAGTGAGGAGGACGCTATCCAGTTTTGTACGCCTTGAGATGACGAGGTCTAATTGGTGCCAGTGGCGTTAACGTGGATGACTCTATGACACCTGGTGAATTTCCTTGCATTTGAAGTAGGTGTTAGTCACGCATAGGCTGTGTGAACAGCACATCTCCAGCAGACGTTGACCGTTATCATTTATCTTTCCCTTTCTATGAGTGCCGAGACAGCTGTTCCAGGCCTCGTGGCCAGCTCCCACTCTAGCATTGAAGTCTCCTAGTATGAAGAGCCATTCAGTGTTGGGGATACTGGATATTACTTGATCAAAAGCCTCATAGAACTGGTCTTTCTTCTCTGGGGTGGAGTAGAGGGTTGGAGCGAACACGCTCAAGATGTTGACTGAGCCTGAGGATGTTGACGGCCTAAGGGTTAGGATCCTCTCAGTGCCTGATGATGGAGGCTCAATGAAGGCGATGAGCGTGTTCTTTATAGCGGAGCCGACACCACACTGTCTAGGTTCATCGGAGAACTTTCCATGCCAAAAGAAGGTGTAGTTCGTTTCCCTGAATGTGCCTCTGTCAGCTAGTCTGGTCTCCTGAAGGCCGGCAATGTCAACATTTTGTCGAGAAAATTCCCTGTCTTCCGTGCATCTTCAATCTGCTGAAGGTCATCGGTAAGTCCAGTGTACATGGTCCTGACGTTCCAGCTTGCAAAACGGAGAACTGGAGTCTTCTTTTTTTCTTTTTTTTAGTTTTGCCTGGTGCTGTGATTTTGGCCTACTTGTCGAGAATGTTCCCTAAGCTTCACGCACCCAGTAAAACAGGTAGGCCATGGCGGGATAGCACCTTACTGTCTGAGGGCTGCCCAGCTTGAGACTAGTGGTAGCTATCCAATGAGACATGCAGTCTCTCCCACCGTTTGAATCAACCCCTGGTTCTAAGCTCTACGCCAATGGAGCTATTGCTTATAACCGGTAGACTGCTACTTCCCATGTTGTGCCTACACCTTACGGCGACGCTATGTGTCCTCTCCAGTTGAGCTACAACGCTTGGGCAGGGTAGAATGGGGAATCAGCTGTTGCACACGAAGCAAATTCCCCCTCTCCATGCAGCTGGTGTTCCCAAGGGAACAGTTAATGCCGATACAACTTGGCACCAACAGCATCGCAGGAGTTGCCGGAATGGCATTGAAGTCTCCGGATTTTCTGTAGGAGTTTACTCCCTTAGCCTTTCCTATGAGTAGGTATAGCCGCAAGGTAGCGGAGGTTTGGAATCAGAGATTTCCTTCTCCTAGATGAGCAACCATCCAAGGTTTACGAGCCTCATCTACCCGAAGCTATTGGTTCTAGGGCGCCAGTGAACCGCCTTCACCCCTTCTCCTGTTAGTGAAGTCATGGTCCGCCGGACTTATAAGCTAAGCCACTCGTGAAGGCCAGGAGCTGGATTTTAGTTGACAGAGACGATCAGAGACGGAAGCCGTATGGGGCATTTCTAGGGGAGTGGGGCGCTTGCCACCCCGGCAATGTCAACCTTGAACCACAACCTTATGTCTTAATTATAACATTATTAATTACGATATTATTACATTACTACTATTGATAATACTGACAATAATAGATGTAATTCAAGCATTTGTTACGGAGACATCTCTCCTGAGATGTGTCCTGCATGCAAATTACTATCTCATAATCTGTAAAATTTGATATAAGGTAGTTCTCCAGTACTATGATAACATCATTACACAGCGTTTGATAGAATCTCATTAAATATTCATATATATTCCTAGTTTTCCATTCCACCTCTTTTGTTCTCGCTTAAACTTGATATGAAAAAAATTCATTCGTCTTGAAATTTTAAGCACTATTGGCTTAAGGTAACCTAATGTTTCGCGTGAATATCATTTTCAGTTATGACGTATGCATAACATGTTATTTAGCTGCGAAATAGAAAGCTTTTACTTGCAGTTATGCATATGTATACAAACGCAAATACATACAAATGCACGTACCAAAGATTTGGTGACAGTTGCGTCCATATATAAACTGTCTTAGTCATATCCAACTTTGATTTTTGTGGATATTTGACTTATGGCCCCACATGCCTGTTAGTAAATACGAAAGATAAATAATTTATTTAAAACCACCCCATCCAACAGCCAAATTCCATTGACCTCACCCAATAGTCATGTCCCATTGGTATGGGCGAAGAATCCCAAACCTTTATGCTCACCGATAGACCGCCCCTACTCGTATCCAGAAAGGAATTAATTCTCAGCAATAAAGATTCTGTGTTATTCCTTCCTATAAAGAATGGGTTTTTTTAAATACTAAATGGTTCGTTAAATGCAGGAATAACTTTCAGTATTTTCTAATTAGGCTTTCCGACCATTTCATAAGTATGGCAAGATATTTTTAGTATTTAGAAACATTATTTTAACTTTTCGGCCAATAAAAATGATTAAAGACCTTCTCATAATTTTATCGACTCCTAAATGACTAGCCAAAGCCATGTTGTGGGCTAGACTAAGAACTCTCCCTACCTCAAGTTTTACGTCTAAAAGACAACTTGATTTGTCAACACTCACGTCACCAGATCGTGTCTGACCTGTTCCTCTTTTTCTGATAATGACCTCATTTTTTCATTAAATTGAAACTGGGATTTGTGCAGCTTCAGCTTGGATAATAGCCCTCTGAATCAAGCCCGAGATTTCAAAATCTTCCTTTTCGCCAACGACTGATTGTATTTGGTCACCCTGATTCGAATAAAGAGAATACGTAGTACAAATATGTCACTGTGATCAATATGTATTGAGTGATGAAGACTATGAGCAAAAATAACCTAATCAAAGACAGACCATTAAAAGAGTCAGCTAAAAGAATGCTATCCTTATCAACATCATTATCAAGAGCTCTTTTGCCATAGCTTCTGTAACTGCACAAGCAGGATACAAATCGGGGATTTCATTCTCAATAATATCAACCTTTTGATCCAAACAAGGATTATAAATTACAATTGGATTAACCACTAGCTCTAGGGTCATAAGAATCTGATCAACCTACTTGGTTGAACGCCACCTATCAAATATCAAATAGTCGTTCTTATTCCTTGCACATTCGATATGTGTTCAATGTGGCGCTGCCCTGTTTGTTTATGCAATTCCTAAACTTTTGTCGATATGTAACAGATGCCAATACATGGCGCTTCAAGATACATTCTATAATTAAATCATAATCAGCACTTTATTGTATATATAGTGAAGTATAGACGTCACACGAGTTTTGCCAATAAGTACACTCTGTAATGACAAAATTCAATGCTCTTTTGGCCATTTCAAGTTTTCATCATTTTTGTTAAAGTAGAGAAAGTATTTATCATCCTGTTTTTCTTAGAAATTGGATACTAGCCTAATATGTACAGTAACATTAAGACCTGAACTTGTGTATGATGGATGGGAGTGTGCTACGCCTGCCGGTTCCAATTCTTTTAATCTATATTGCTATCCCGTTCTTCTCACTGCATTTGAATTCCATCTCTCCATTTTTTTGCTAAAACTACTTCATCTTATTTCGTATCTAAAACACTATACTGAATTACTAAAGAAATCCAAAGCACAAGAATGCAAAAATTTCGTGTCCACCAAATACTGAATCAAAATATTCTTTATTTCCTGTTTTTTAAAGACGATTTTGCGTCAAAGAGATCATAATGTCTCACAAACTAATGGTCTTTTCTCAAAGACTTTAACCCTTTTGATTCCTTGCTGGTTTCACTACAGATTGTTTAATTTTTTTTTTTAAAAAAACCCTTTACCAGAGACAATGAAATTTTCTAAAGTCAATTGAATTTTTATGACAATATCTTTGAAATTTTGATCCCAGACGAGTTCCCATCTTTAGTTTCTGTTTCATGATCCTAATCTAAGTAACAGAAAGAAACAAAACGTTAAAATTGACCAAAAAGAGTTTTTAAGTTGCATAGTGTAAATTTAAAAGTATCTTAATCCAAAATTGAATGCAGTTAAATTATTTTGCAATAATCTGAAAGTAATAAAAGTAGTGTTCATACCAGATAGCCAATGAACACTTTGAAATTCAAATAAATAATTGAAATAAATGATTCCTCTTAAATGACATCTGAACACAAAAGCAAATGATTCCATAGACTAAGCTTAAAACAAGAATAAATAATTGCATACATCATCCTATATTAGACATGAGAGATAATAGAATGTCGAAGATATTTGTCGTTAAAAATGATATAATATCTTTTAAAGAGACAAATATCAGGTAGGCTTCAAGATCTACCCTCGATCACGGATAAAGGTCAAACACAATATAAATTAAATTTTATACGTGACATTATATGTTGTTATACGTGCATTGAAATTTGTATCTGTCAACTTCTATTAATTCTAGAATCACCAAATTAAAAGATTGCGTGCATTTCTATTAGTTTCTATTAGATTGCAGGTAGTCGGGGGTTTAAACTTATAAAAATGGTTCAAGCAGGTGGCTCGCTAGGCGCTCAGCATTAAGATGTTATTGTTAGGACTGGTCATTCTGGTGTCAGGATAATGAGACTGGATGGGACATTATGCTACATGTCTGCGGCATGATGTCCCAGAAAACACTATAAACTGCCACACTGCAGACATTGTAGCGATATGACCAAAAAATTGTTAAAGCTACATTAATAAACCAATTTGCAACACACACCTATTGTCTCACCATCGCAACAAAAGAAATCTAATTGTCCTACATTTTATATTTTTTGGCTCAGATAAAATAGTTTGCGTGCAACATGCTTGTATCCTGTTACTTCGTTTATATACCTGAGTTCGATAACTGCCCTTATGATGCTATTATCTACAGAGCAACACAACTTGATGTTTCCTTATTGTCAAACATAGCCACAATGATCTACATTTTATTCTTTTGTAACACGAGGTACGTATTTGTGCTTATTGCCACATGGAATATCCCATGATATTGGCATCCTATCGTATAGCGAAGTTCCTTTTCTTACCATTGCAGTTAAAAGTGTAAATAAATACATTCTGCTGGATGCCTTTCTTACGAGGTCTCTTGTATAAAGGATATCCAAGGTAAGTAAAATTACACGAGCACAGTACTACTTATTGTTCGTCACTGCAAGGTTACTCAAAGATTGTTGCTTTCTCCCAGTAAACTCTCTTCTGTGGCTGGATAACGCTACTAACTTATTAAGCGGTAGGTTTGGAAAACATAACTACAAATCAAAATTAATCTCTGGGTTTAATCAACTCATTATTGTAACTCAACATTGATATCATAGAAAGAGAAAAATCTTCCTATTAGTTTATGTCTTTTTGCTCTGTTATAGTTGGATTATCGGCAGAGAGGATGGCTGGTTGTCTGGTTTGTTTAAGAGTATGTAATCACTGTTCTGGCTATAGTGTTGATTTAATTAAAAGTTTAAGACGGATCCAGGTTAAAATGTAAATGGACAGTATTACTAAAGAACTTTAAATAAAAAGGTCCGAATTCCTTTCTCAAGATTATTTTAATCTCACATTATATTTTTTGCATGGTAATGAAGGTTAACAATGGCAACGGCAACTGCAGATTAACAAAACCTTCGGAGAAGGAAGCAGTGAAATTATTAATTATACTCTAGTTTGTATATTTCAACATTTGATATCAGTTATTAAAACATTAGATTTTAATAATTGTAAATAAAAATTATTGCACCAACACATACTGATAAGCAGGAACTATTGTTGTGTACTGTAAGAGAAAAAGAAATTTCACGTCAGTATAAGAACACTGTTTCACTATATGCTTGTTTCTATTCAAAATGATTATGGAAGCTATTTGGGGGTTCTTTTTTGTCAAAGAAGGAACAGTTATCACTTGAGATCATATATATATATATATATATATATATATATATATATATATATATATATATATATATATATATATATATATATATAAAAATATATATATATATATATATATATATATATATATATATATATATATATATATATATATATATATATATATATATACAAATATGACTTTTAATATATATATATATATATATATATATATATATATATATATATATATATATATATATATATATATATGACGTTTAATAAACCTATCTTGGCACACTAAAATTTACTCTTGCAATATGTCTTACAATTATCTTAGAAAGTGATGAAAATATGCTGTAAACATATAAAAACAATGAATCGAGCTTCTGAAATCAAATATGGCAATGAACTGTGACGTATTACTTTTTCTAGCACAATAACATTATATATATATATATATATATATATATATATATATATATATATATATATATATATATATATATATATATATATATATATATATATATATATATATATATATATATATATATATATATAGCTTAGAGATACGGTTGGTCGGTCGACCGGAAATACTTATTTCGTAATTTAATTCTTGTTCTCAATAGTAACGAGTTTGACTATTTTTTAAAAAATAAACTTAACGTCTTCGCTTCAGATTATTTTAATCAAAATATATATACCAAGTAATACATTCTACTACATCATTTTCGCAAATGTTTTACCTTTTTACCACCTTTCATTTCTAAGAATCCATGGTGTATTAAAAACATGCCCATCACAAAGACAAAATATTTTCCAGCTTTAATATTCTGCTAAGCAAGAGAAAAACCTTATTTCTTCCTTCTGATTTTAGCAAAGGGAATGATTTGGTCTCCTGGAATGTATGAATAATTTATATTGTTAACAGTGCTTATTTATGATGAATACATGAATGTTCTACTAATATTAATTTCTCAGTTCTACTAATATTAATTTCTCAGTAAAGGTAATTTAGGATTTTTTTTGCAACCAGTCCCTCGTCACTGGAAGGAATATTAATACTGGTTTATTACTACTGGTTTACTGCTTCTAGAGTCTTTTGATTTTTTTAAAAAAAGGAAGTCGTCTGAACATATATTGCCTATTTCTTAAGGTGGATTGGTAACTATAGCTTTAATGCTGTTTGTCATTGCAAGGCAAGGCAAATATATGTGCTGTTTGTCCCGAATGCGTGCTCAGTAGGAAATTACGTAGACACAAGAAAGACAAGTCCGTGATTTAATAAAGATATTTTACTTCTGGAAAATGTGCCCACAAATCCATATAATATATAAATGCCCATGATTACATTGACTACTAGAGCTCTGAAGTGGCAAACGCATATTACAGACTCATGTTCAACATTAATAATAATTTTAAACGCTCACGAATAAAAGTGAATTTGTGAAAAATTCTGGCTTAGAAGCTAAACAGAAAAGAATCGACAGAGATAGCGTTGCTGAATACTTGTGAAGTCAGATCCGAATATCTTCACTGAAAGGAAGGTCATCTTGTTCTTTACGATGAACGTATATTTTGCATTATAATCTCAAAATATATTACCGATAAGATAAAGAGCATTTTTTTAAAACAAATACAAATCAACCAATGAAATTTTGGCAGTAATTCTACAATCAAGGAAATATCTTCTGTTGCTGTTTTGTAGAACTATTTTTTATCACTCTGTATTTTTCTTATAAAGTGTCAAAATTGCCTTAAGTTTCATTTTGGGAGTAAAGAATCAAGTGTGAGATTCATGAAAGTTTTATTGGCTGTTATGTCGATCTGTCTCTCCTAGGTGATGTAGTCATAAAAAGCAATAATGTATGTGACATTTACAAAATTGATTTCGAAATAATCGTACTGTACTGCAGGCGAGTGTTTTCCACTTCGTGTTATGACCTTGTACTACTTCCATTCGTGCTCACGGCTACGACCTTGTACTGCTTCCAATACTTTGGGAAATATCACGATGAATCAGAAATACCGAGGAAGAATGCAGGGACAAACCGAATAATGATCTATTATTCTTAGTCACAGTGTTCTAATGACAAAACATTCGTCTTCTAGTACTCTTTAGTCACAGTGTTCCAATGACAAAACATTCGATTCCAACCACAGCCAACTGAATATTTTCGGCACCAGTTATTGTGGATTATCTGCCTTCTCGTACAAAATTGAGTGTATCATTCATATTTCCTTTTCCTTTATTATTTATTCAACCTTATACAGGTTATCAAAACTTGTGTCTATCATGAAAATGTTTTGTTATTTAACATGAAAAGACAAGTACCTCTTTATAATATGATATTTTGTAATTTAACATAAAAAGACTAGTACCTCTTTATAATATGTTTTGTAATTTAACATGAAAAAGACTAGTACCTCTTTATAGCATGATGTTTTGTAATTTAACATAAAAAGACTAGTACCTCTTTATAATATAATGTTTTGTAATTTAACATGAAAAGACTAGTACCTCTTTATAATATGATGTTTTGTAATTTAAAATGAAAACACTAGTACCTCTTTATAATATGATGTTTGGTAATTTAACATGAAAAGACAATTACCTCTTTATAATATGATGTTTTGTCATCTAACATGTAAAGACTAGTACCTCTTTTAATATGATGTTTTCTAATTTAACATGAAAAAACTAGTACCTCTTTTAATATGATGTTTTGTCATTTAACATGAAAAGACGAGTACCTCCCTCTTTATAATATGATGTTGTCTTCCACAAGTATTCTCCTCAAATTGTTTACATTGCTTGCATTGTTAGCATCTGTGTGTACCATCAGATGAAGCATAATAAATGAAATATGTCGTACATTAAATATTTTTGGCGTTGTTGTGATATAAGAGCTTGTAAGTTTTACTCGTGCTCAATATTGCTATGAGTGTATGTGATGCAATGCTATTTTCGACTAAGGTATTTTACTGCTCACGGTGTTATCACTGCTTATACAGATTTGTGTCATTACAATCAATTGGCTTCCTTGCAGCATTTGGTATGCAAGCAAATGGAGATGCTGACAGCGCAACGGTAAACCAATTAAGTAGAATGCTTGAGACATAAAATACCATATTTCAAAGAAGTTCAATGACAAAATATGTTCATGATATACAAAGACCTGTGGTTCATGATATGCAAAGGTCTGTGGTTCATGATATACAAAGACCTGTGGTTCATGATATACAAAGACCTGCGATTAAGCCAAATCAGTAAGGTATCATAAAATGCTTGTACTGACGCTATACAGTCTGAATTATTTAATGAAAAGATAGAATATCACTAAACTGGTCCTAAGGATATACGTCTGCAGTGGAAATATAGAATATCACTAGACTGGTCCTGAGGCTATACGTCTGCAGTGGAAATATAGAATATCACTAGACTGATCTAGGCTTTGCAGTCTGCGATGTTTCACGGAAAGTTAGAAAACCACTAGACTGTTATACTGAAGCTATTGCAACTTCTTAGTGGATTAACTAGATAGAAAAACAATGTAGAATTCAACAAGCATTCAATTTTCAACAAAAAAACAATATTTATCTCAATATAAATTCAAAGAAAGTGAAAGAATTAAACAAAACTTACATAATGATATAAATTGCTATATATCTTAAATGTCCTATCAGTTTCACAGTAACCCGAAAACGATCCAAAGATATTATGAGCTAATGTCTGTGATGTGCTAGCAACAATAAAGAGATGCCGTTCTATCATCCAGAAAAGTTTACTCCAATCAAAGCAAAATATCTCTAAAACCCTTGAATGCTTGACATAATCCAACAGAATTATTTAAATATCCAAATCTTTGAATAGTTTTATAGTAGTTCAGCAAGGTACCATTTGTTCAGAATAAATAGTTTTCCACTCAGCAATTTCAACGAACAAATTACAAAAAAAAAATCAAATTTCATCTGCGACACTTAAAAAATAGTAAATTTGAGTGAAGAATAGAAAAGGCGGTGCTTATTCCTTGATATAATCACCGTATGCAGATCAAATCAACAATTCCAAATTACTAGAAACGATTCCAGATTTAAAATATTCAAAATTGTGAACTATTTTAACAGGCAGTCTGGCCTTTATTTTGATTATTGAGCCAATCAGCAAAAAGGCATGCATGATAACTTTACACTTCAGATGTCCTCCTTGGATCAGATGATGTTGATGTTCAACTCATTTGTTGGCCTACATTAACCGAAATAGTTGTTAATATGAACTGAGCAATAACCTTGATTTATGAAAGAAATTTCTCAACACCTTGGACATGTCCTCTTAAACGGGACCTCACATTTAAAGTGAGTTCTACAGTGTTAGAATTACCAATCAAAATAATTATGTCATCGACCCAAATGACTTAAATAAAAAGCTCCAGTATAAATACAAATAAGACATCGAGCAGGGAGGGTGAACCCTACAAAATTTTGCGACAAAATCGATTAAAGCCTCAGAATGCCCAATAGAGCCTTCCTACGAAATCTCATATTTTAACAAAAAAAAAAAATAAAGACCCCATTTTACAAATGGAGCCTTAGCGATTTTGTCGTGAATATATTGTCATAACCACCCTCAAATTGCTGCCAATAATTGCTATCATCTACGTCGCAAATATGTTGTCATAACCCTCCCTGCTGCTAAAAGGATTTCAGGGTTAATACAAATTATTTAACCAAATATTTGTTAGCTTTTCACAAACAGACTAATCGATAATACTTCACCACATAGATCAATTAAATTTTTTGACTGATCGGTGATTGTAAAATTAATTCTAGTTAGCAAATCATTTTGACATTGCATATATACTGGATTAGTCGGATTTTCAACAATTAAAAATCCTGGAGGAGCTGTTGGTGCAAATGAATAAAGAATGTAACCTTGTCGCGCTTGATTTGATTGTTCCATATTAATTTGATAACTTCCTTCGATTACATCACACGTTAAATTAAGCGCGATCACCGATGAAATGTCCACATTGTTCGGTGCGATATGTCTACCGTCGCCGTCGGGAGAATTATTATGAGTGAGGATAATAGGCTTCGGCTGGCTATCTTTCCATGATTGATGAATTTTATTAAATCCTTCGTTGATGGCAGTTCTGAGTTGATTTTTTAGTTCAGGTGCGTTATATCCTGGAAGTTTATAATTTGGATTTCATTTATATTTTTTTATAATCTATAGCGGAGTAAGTTCTTGAAATTGGGTTATTTTCATCAGTGAAGAGATTAGTAATCCTCGAATTAAATATTTCCATGCCATCGATGATTTTATTACCCGCGGCGACTACACTAATAAACTCGTCCCTGGTGAGAAGGCCGGATTTCAACGAGGGTAATAGCAACGAAAAATCCTGATTCATTTTCTTGAAGATATGTGATTCAATATCTACGATTGCTGGACTTGTTTCATGTATTTCCAGAATTTCACCTTCATTGGGGATATAATCATTAAAAGCTGGAGTTAACCACTCATCTTCACCATATTCATTCTTACGTCGATAAGTTTTTGTAAAGTTTATATCGAGGAGGGTTTTATATCCTTTTGATGGATTTTCAGGTCCTATCTCGTCAGTAGTGTAATAAGATTTTATAGGTTCCGGCGTAGAAGCGCTAGCGGTTCTAGGTTGTTCTTCCGGCCATCCTAATACTGTTTTTATTGAACTGTTATAAATATCTACAACATACCCAGGAGAGCTTATTTCAATTGTAGATGATAGTGTTGGTTCATGAACTGTAATCGCAATTTTTGATTCTTTTCTAGTAATGGATTTCATTCTACGTTGTAATTCATTATTAATTTGCTCAATTTGATAGTTGGTATTGAAACAACGTTCCAATCTGGAGTGTCATCTTTTTTATTCCTATATGCAAATACCAGAGAATTATTAGGTCTCTGACCACCAAATGGAACCGATCTGATATTAGGCCAACTATGATACATTCGTAATTTTGCCAACGCGATGTCCTTTACTGAAACAGGGGAAGGAAAATTCACACTGAATTTAGGGTTTGTTGACGATATTGATATCATGCTTGTTTTCCGCGGAGTGGTATTTTCTGCTATCCGCTGAAGTAGTTGAATCTCTTGCGACATTATTATTATTATTTACAATGTCTAATTTTGCAATAGATGAAGAAACGCTAGCGTTTTTAATCGTAGTATCATAAATAGCAGCAGAGAGGGTGAATCCTACAAATTTTTGCGACAAAATCGATTAAAGCCTCAGAATGCCAAATGGAACCTTCCTACGAAATCTCATATTTTAACCAAAAAAAAATTAAAGACCCCATTTTACAAATGGAGCCTTAGCGATTTTGTCGCAAATACATTGTCATAACCACCCTCAAATTGCTGCCATCTACGTCGCAAATATGTTGTCATTTCACCCTCCCTGCTGCTGATTAATACAAATTATTTAACCAAATATTTGATCAAGTCCAATACGATATCGTGACCGAGGGTCGTGTAAATTTATTGTTATAAATCCATATGGGACTGACTGAGCATGACTAAAGTAATTTTTAAATCCATTGAAGTCCATATCGGAACACCATGTCTGCCAAATATTTCGTAGCGTATGTGTATCAACGCCGTTGAATACAGCAAGAATATTGCAGTTATCGCGAATCACTTTTGGAATTTGAGTATATCGTTGAGTGACATATATCACGTCAGTGTTTTTATGCCTACCTCGGGAAAATACTCTAGCAGGGTTCTTTTGATTATCTAACATTACATCATCGTTCACTACAAGATTGTTTATGTCTCCATCGAGGTCATCTACGCATGGTGCATCATCAATATCTGTTATAAAGTCAATTACACTTTCACCTTTAATTTCTAATGCATTTTCATTATAATCTTTTAGCACTTCATAGCACCGTTGATCATCTACGGATGGGGCAACTAAATATAATTTATCCCACTTCATAAATCGCATTATCAAATTAAGCAGCAATTGTGTTTTGCCTGATCCAGATGGTCCGATTATAATGGCACGGACAGAATTCGGAAGCGCTGCGTGGTGTTTTACCGGTTCTCTTCTTTTAGTCGCTGAAAAATCAATTATATTCATAACTCTATATATAAATTATGGATCTATATTGTGTTAAGTGTAAACAGCGTACTGATACAACCGATCAGACAACCATTACAACTAAAAACAATAGACTAGCGCTTACTGGTAAGTGTGTAACATGTGGTACAAAAAAATTTCGATTTTTAAAAAAAAGCAACTCGGAGGTGATATTGCCGCAAAACTTGGAAAACTCCCCGGAACCCCATGGGCAAAATACCCCGGAGAAAAACACCTTCCAGGATATAGCTACTGTGGTCCCGGAACGAGATTAGATATCAGACTTGATGATCAAAATCAGCCCCGGCCTGGTGAGTATCCGATAAATGCTATTGATAAGGCATGTCATGCTCATGATGTTGCATATAAAAGCAATAATTTGCAACAAAGACATATCGCGGATGTAAAATTAATTCATGCGTTAAATGCTATTCCCGATAAATCCTTCAAAGAAAAATTGGCTTCATGGTTGGTCAAATCAGCTATGAAAGGCAAATTAGTGTTAGGTGCTGGTAATTGAAAACACCAGTGTTTTTATAGTATGGAATCTATTTATTATTCTCCGAAAGGATACTGGAAGGGTAAAGCAGCAATTAGTAAACTCGCTAACGCTGCAAAAGTGAAAAAATCCACTGCAAAAGATTGGTTATCCAAACAGGCTATATGGCAAATTTATCTACCACCGCCTAAACAAATTAATTATTCTCATTTTGATGTTACCGTACCCAATGAAGTTCATCAGGCTGATTTATTGTTTTTACCACATGACCATGGTTACAAATACGCGCTAACTGTAGTTGATATTGCGAGTCGATTTAAACAAGCAGAACCATTGAAAACAAAGTCAGCTTCTGAAATCGCTTCTGCATTTGAAAGGATTTATCGACGAGGTCCTCTAAGATGGCCAAATCTATTACAAGTTGATCCTGGCAAAGAGTTTCAAGGTGCTGTTCTATCAACAATGAAAACTCATAATGTTACAATACGACGGGGACATACTGCGCTACATCGTGATCAGGCAATTGTAGAACGATTTAATCGAACTCTTGCAGAACGGTTATTTGGATATCAATATGCAAAAGAATTCATCCAAGAAAAACGATCTCGTGAATGGGTCCAAAGGTTACCGAGTGTAGTTGCAGCGTTAAATAACGAGATTACTCGAACTATTAATATGAAACCAAATATTGCAATAAAAAAAGAATATATTCCCGAACAACCACAGCGGGTTAGCACTCAGCCACTTCTCGGTGATGTTACTGTGAGATATTTATACGAACCAGGAGAGCTTAAAGGTGGTAAAAGAAGAGCTACTGATCCTATATGGAGTGTTACTACGCATAAAATTTCAACCATAACGCGATCAACTGGTAGACCTCCAATCTACCGATTGGATTCAACTGCACCTCAGCGTGGTTTTACACGCGAACAACTACAAGTTATTCCGGACGATACTCAATTACCGCCGCATGGTCTTAACTAGCTCCGTTACGTCTATTACACTCAAGACAGGTCAACATCACATTGTTTCTGACATGACCAAGACTGTTATTTTTTCTTTCTACGGTGAATTGTCGAGGGTCTTTATCCGAATACTGCCAGTGCATTATACAATTGCAACTGGCGCAGTGATTATTCTGTTGTTCTTTTAATGCGATTATTACTTCAGCGAGTGTATTGTTGTTACATAACCAAGCGTCCATGGTGATTTATCAGCGCATAATGCATCTTCTACAGTATTGATATCAACTAGCACAATATCATTTAACACTAGAATCTGTTTCTCCGTCTGGCCTGGAATTTCAACTTCAATATTCTGCTTTCGTGTATCCAATGGTCTATAACACAACGGTACTGGAAACGTTGGAAATTTTTTCTTGTGTAGCTCAAACAACTTTTTCTGAAGTGCGCCTCTGACTATCTTTCTACTTGCTACTACAAAATCATTTGGTTTCCATGTTTCCCAAAAATCATTCAAAGGTGTTTCAGAAATTATTTCACGCGCTACTTCACATTGAATTCTATCGTGTTGTAATCTAATTAGTTTTTTAAACTCACGTAACTGCTCATCGAGTGCTCTATAGTCAGTATCAATTTCTTCGTAATAATCAACAAATCCTTTTAACCAATTATGTGGACTTCTACCAACAAATGGTGGTGGTTGACCATGATCGCCGCACAATATAATTTTTGTATTATTTTGCAATAACCAATCAAGAAACATTTTTAATACATCTTCTGAAACAGTACATGCTTCATCCCAAATAATAACCGCTGGAATAAATTTCTCACCCATTCGCTCAGGAGTCCAAGCATCGCCCTTGTATCGAAAAAAACTATGATACGTGCAAGCTTCAACATTTCGTTGTTTGATCTCTCTCGCTAGTCTATGAGTTGGTGTGAGTACAATCATGGACGTTCTCTCTCGATATAATTCTATCGCACGTGTTGTCTTTCCAGATCCACCACAACCGTTTAAATAAACTGTTTTATATCTACAAATTGGATCTGATATCGGTGGTGCTTTAGACATAGAAAATCCTTCGGATTTTTCACTGATAGAATTATCGTTCTTCAGGTAACTGCTTTTAATCTCAAGGTCTGCTGATTCAGAATAATCGCGTTGTATTTCATGTTTAATTCGCCATGTTCCCCAAGTCTCTTCGCTATTAGTAAATTTAGTTATCTCTTTGATATATTTTTTATCGACATACATTGAATCAATTGCAACTCTGACTGCTATACTAGGAAATCTATTTATAATTGCAAATAAATTGATAGATGCATAACCCAGCATAGAAGCTCTCAAATGTAGTTATGCAGAATTTTCTCCATCACTGTAAGTAACAATTCTACCTAACTTTGTTTTATTGGACAAAAAGGCTGTTTTACAATTTGCGTATCTATTTTTCTCTACTGCATCTTTAATAACGAAGTCGTATTCGGTATCATCTATAATCAATCGTGAGGATTGTCTTTTAAAGTTAAATTTTTTTCCACCTTGTGTAAATTTACCGATTATTCTTCGGCCGAGATCCTTTGCTTCACTATTTCGTTGATTAAATATCTTTTTTGACCATTCAATGATGTACTCCTCGTCAGCATCAATATGTTTTCTAGACTTATCGATTATACTATCAAGACATTCTGGTTCTGGTAACCAGACATTGGTTTGTTTTTGATATGAGATAATCGCTTCGCTGACAATCAACGAAACTAACATTTTACAATCAATCATATATCGTAATAACACTATTGGTAACCACATCCTTTCAGCCATGTGTCTACCAATCCAAACATAACAACACGGATGAAGTCCTTCAGCGAATTCAAATGATACTACGCAAGCAAAACCGGTCAAATCAAAATCAGGCAGTGGTCCATTAATAGCAACGCGAGTCATTTCATGTGTGGGATGTCCAAACCGTTTAAAATACTCACCAGCGAATCCATATCCTAGAAAACTTCCTGGATAACAGGCAACGATATCAACTGATATCATACTTTCACGATTGTATTTAACGTTCCATAGACCGCCATGATAATATTCCAAACAGCTGGATTGAACATCCTGTAAAAACTCTTTTCGTGTTGGTTTCCAATTATTTTTCTTTCTTGCAAAATGAGCTGCAACCGATGGAATTGTAAAACAATTTGTAAGTAACTGTTCGTAATCTTCGGATTTTTCATTAAAAACGCTAGCGTTTTCACTGAGACTTATTGCTAGATTTTTCATCCTATTATTTAGACTTTCAGTACGATATAATTCACCGTTAGGTTTCACAAATTGATTGAATTGACATTCTTCATCTTCAAAACTATGAAGTAGCCATACTGATACAGGGTCGTTTTTACACAAACTAGCAATAGCATCGAATAATCTTTCTTCAGTGAGAATGCCATCCTTGGTGAATTCTTCTGGGATATACTTCACTGTTCTGTCTCGCGGGAATATTGTAACCGCGGATGTCCATGCGTGTTTGTTATGATCAATAATTTTGATTGGAGCTCCGTTTTTATTGTATTTCGATTCGTATAATACTTCGCCAGTTATCGTTAAAACGGTTATCGGAAATCTCAACGACTTTTCCAATCTAGCTATATCGGAAATAGTTGCTCCATTCTCTTTCACTGTTAGCTCCCATTGATCTATTTTTTTATGTCTTAGATCGGTTAATTTATTCCCACGGAGTGCATTTGTAAAGTGTTCTAAGACTCGTTGTGCCACACAGTTTAGTGGCTTTTCCACTGACGTTGACTGTTCCATTGGTGCTAGTTTTCCAATGTCAGGGTTATTTAACGGATACATCCCATAAACGATTGCTGTTTCTGGATACGCTTTTTCATAGTATGGTTTATCAATTCCAGTTAACAGCCCTGGTCTGGAATCACGGCTAACAATGACTGTTGTCCTATCTTTGAGAATTGGTTCAAACTTGTCTCTTATAACCCATTCGCCCGATTCTAAATTGATAATGAATTTCACTCTGAGAAAATACCGTTTATTGCCAAGTTGTGATAGTATAATAGCTGCTGTTTCATCATTCATTCTAGCATCAACAACACCATCAATTCTAAATGTTGACCAGGTGTGTGATGCGCCGTCCTGTTTAAACTCATTAACACAATCTCGTATTTTTCTAATCAGACTTCTATTATTTATTCTCTCTTTTGGTACGTCTTCGAGAGTTCTATCAAGATTGAATTTAATATTTTTCCAAGGCTTGATTGCCGATAATCTCTTGAATTCTTCATTCATATAAATAAGACAAGTATTTAAATAGAAAAGTTTGTTTATATATAATGAATCACTGCAAATGGCTTATGATTGGATCAGTAACCCATGCAATAAATCGTGTAGAGGTGAATTCTGTGGATATCACTTACAGAGTGTCAGAAATAATTCGACAGGCCCGTCCCCATGCATAAATTGTGGGGTGGGTGTGAGAGGAAAATCACAATTATGTATCAATTGTGGAGGTAAGCGGTTTAGAGAATTAAAACGTTATTATGATAAACGAATAAAAAACGCTATCATTGACCCTAACCATGACTCTGTCAAAGACAAAATCATAAAAACCCCTCAAGACTACATTAATAGATTTATAAATAAAGCAAATGATGAATTAGACAAATAGTATTATTATATATAAATGGAGCAAGAATTCAGACCACATCCAATACTCGTTAATTATGAAATATCTCGTAATGGTGTTGTTAGACACTGTAGACTGAAAAAGCCAATTGGTTTTGTTAATAATCAGGGATACTTGAAATTTACTGCTGGAGGAAAGGGATATCTCTGTCATAGGGCAGTCTTTGAGTGTTATATGGGACCGATTAAAGATGGCTGTGTTATTGATCACATTGATTCTAATATTCAAAATAATTCTCTTGAAAATTTACAATGTATTTCTCAAAGAGAGAATACAAAAAGAGGAAAGACAGGAAAATACTCAAAACGACGCAGGGGAGTTAAATCATTTGATACAACGACGAATGAAGAAAGAGTTTTTCATTCAATGAATGCTGCGGGAAAATATTTTGGAATATGTATTTCTTCAGTACAAAGAGTTGCTGAAGGGATTTATCAAACAGCTATCTCAAAGAAAAATGGACATAGAATAAAGTTTTCCTATTTACAAGATAACTCTCAATAGTGAGTTATGCTATTTTAGTCATTTTTGCATGATTTTACCATTCACATCAATTACCATAGGGCAAAACACTAAAAACGTTTCGCGCGTTAATATCATTGTGTACATATTTTTTTTTTCAATATTTATTCGCAATATCTTCGTATATATGCATTAAAAGAGTAAATGACAATAACTGGAACAGCCGGAACAGCCACATAGTAAATATAGTTATTGTACCGGAACGCGCGCGTGTATAACACAAGACACTGGGTCAAGGTTCTATTAATAGATTTTTTAAAAATCCCAATTACAAAGACGGCGTTAACAGCGCTGTTTAGATTTTGTATGAAAATGAAATTACTTTGTAATTATAAATTAAAATAGATTGTATGTGAGGTCAAAATAGTAAAATGCGCTACATGTAGTTTAGTTTTTTTAGTGTGGCTACGTGTAATAAAATTCAGAAAAATATCATTCTCGAATAGCAGGTCCTGAATTAACAGGGATCCCCATGACAGAGTTATCTCGTCATGTAAATCCATTATTACTACGATTATTTAATCGTAATATTATAGAAATTAATAAAAAAATTGCTATTATTTAACAGTTGTATTTCTTGTTTTAATGTTTTATTTAAATACTTAGCTTCCATTGAAATTACTACACAATATTCATTATGAAATGCTAGGAAAATAAATACACACCTACACATTGACACTGCAGTATTAGTCACCTTATATATAATATGAGCCGTAATAAGTTTGGGGCTTTAAAACGAAGCCCAATTTACCAATCAAACCTCCCACGCCATTGACATGGTGTGGTTGAATTTTTTCAACTGCAACCAGGGTTAATTTCTTGGGTTGCTTTTGATTGGTAGATTGGGTGTAGGACCGCCCCGTCGTTTCATGTTTGTATCGTCCTGTACTGTCCCTATCATACCATCCTATCATTTCATTGTATATATAACCATCCTATCATTTCATTGTATATATAACCATCCTATCATTTCATTGTATATATAACCATCCTATATGTAATGTACTGTCCCCCCACAACATATCTTCCGGAAGACCTAATATAGCATTTGTTACGTTAGAGCTTCCAATTGGGAGATCTATGTTTGTGGCCCCTTGGGCTTATATAATGCGAAGGCACTAAATGAGTTCCAAGAATGTGCTGTCCCCCCTCTGGGCCTCTTTGACGTCGTTTGGCGCGAAAGAGGTTTCCAAATGAGGCTTTATGTTATATGTTCAATGTTTGTAAAGAAATCACTTGGATTTCACGTCTAATACCCATATAACCCGCCCTTGAACTCGATTGGGGAGTTAGGGTATTGTATAAGTCTTTAATGTATGCCTGAGACAGGGCATTGTATATGTTTTGTTTGTTATTTTTTGTATATAAAAATATTTTAAAGATACAAATACATTAGTAATAATATTCAATAAATGGAATTTCAAGATATTACATCTATCATCACAGAAATATCAAATTTAAGAAATCAAGGAATCGTACTTTCTGAATTTTTGAATAAAGACAGACTTTTGAATGAATTTGAACAAATTGATATACAATTGAAACGTGGAAGATATGTTCTACCTAAAATGTATTCACTGATAAAAAGAATCCAAAAAGCGGTTAATGATTCTTTGTAT
Source organism: Potamilus streckersoni (assembly GCA_016746295.1). NCBI lineage: Eukaryota > Metazoa > Mollusca > Bivalvia > Unionida > Unionidae > Potamilus > Potamilus streckersoni. The sequence continues at coordinate 99,628 of JAEAOA010001184.1, forward strand.
AACAATGATATTAATTTAATCATTCGGCTATTTAGTATAGTTGAAGCCATTAGAAAGAAACTCGGGGAACAGTACCAAGTTCGGTCAGAGATTGCTTTGAAAGTGAAATCTATAAGACGTTTGATTGATGCAAGCATTGAAACCCACAATTGAAAAAACGTTAGCATTTCCAATAATGACATCAGAAGCATTAACTACCAGACTAGCCCGTGAGAGGTTAGCATTACTGAAAAAGTTTATACCAATTCGAGATAACGTGCGAGATAAACTACAACTTAGACAGCAAGCGCAGACTGACTTTTCTATTGGAAGCGAACAACTTTTTGCCCCTGTAACTAAAGCCACTAAAGATATGAAACTTGCAACAGAACGTGCTATATACGGCGACATCCCTAAAGAGGGAGCAGTACCTATTATTGATGTATTAGGAAAGATTGCTACAGAAACTGAAAAAACTCACGAGGGAATAAAACAGCTTTCAGGTGAGTTACAAACTCAGCGAGAAATACAACAAATGGGTAATATTGATATTGATGATAACCCCGTTGAAGATGCTAGTGATTCTATTGAAAAAGTTTCCACTAAAAAAGTGTTCCTTTTAGCGAGAAATTCACTGATGAAGCTATAGAAAAAATCAAACAATTTCAATTGCTGAAACCTGAAGACTATAAGTCATTTGGTGACTTTGCTGTCAAAAGTTATTATAACAGGGGGAAATTTTTAAAAGACGAGTATAAAAAAAAACACAATAAAACGAGATCAATGGGTGGATTGGTTATTTATAATTAATAAAAATGAACCCGGCAATTTAAAAATGGATACATTGGATTACAGAGCTTTTAAAATGGGAGTTGATAGATATGGTATAGAACAACAACAACGAAAAGAACAACAACAACAACAACAACGAAAAGAAGAACAACAACAACGAAAAGAACAACAAAAAGGTCGAAGTCGAGGACGAGGTCGAGGTCGAGGTCGAGGGCGACAATCTCCAGAAATTCAAAACGTTTCCGAATCAGATCTAGAAATTCAAAACGTTTCCGAATCAGAAAGTACTTCAGGAGAGGGTTATGGAAGTTCTCATCATGATTCTCATATGTGTCCTAGTAATATCATTAATGATATATCACGACTTGAGGTTCTTATGGGAGGTAAGCGAGCTGGGAATAACTCAGTCGAAATAACTAATGAAGCATTTAATATTTGCAGACGATTATTCCAAGGTGGGATAATTGATATTCATACGTATCGAGAACTCTTGGATGAGTTAATGGACGGGATTCCGGGGGAAGGTTATTATAGCGATTGAAATTGCATTTAGAAATTACAAAGTCATTTCAAATAAGATGATAGTACACTATAATCACAATAAACCAACAAACGTGTATGTGGTAAACTCAAGATTGCCCGTTTATAAGGCATACTATGGAGACGGCCTTGGAAATACCATAGCTGGTTTATTCACAAGAACAGCCCCAAAAGTAGCACCAATTGCTAAACAATTAGCGATGAAAGCCATTGATGTTATTCGTAATAAGGGAATTAACGCTGTTGGAGATCTTGCAGGAACGGCCTTTTCTACCGCAAAGAATAGAATAACGTCATTGGTGAAATCTAGATTCGGACGAAAACCACCACAAATAGTTTCAACACCGCTACCTTCAACAACAATGATGCCTGCAAATGTCAGTAAAGTGATAAATAACGCAGTGGAACAAAAACTAGCATCATTAGCAATAACTTCACCAGATAGTAGTAATATTGCAAGTATGATAGCGGGAAGCGGTCTTGGAGGAAATCGAAAAAGAAAATGATAGCATTACTACATTTAGAAAAACGATAACGTTTTAGTATAAATGGCATTTAAAAAAATTGCTGATCCAGCGTTTGATATGGCAGCGCCGGTGAATAAAGATGATTCTAAAATTAACTATCAGTATTATGCCTATCCTGCAAGAGAGCCTAATCAACGAGGGAGAGTTCAATTTCAAGTTCAAGATACAAGTAGATACTTTTTGCCGTGTGAGGCATTTATTGAAGTAGAAGGAGAGCTTGTAACAAATGTTGCAGCTGATACACCATATGGGAATGACCAAAATATTCGAGTTGGTTTCGTAAATAATGGCATTATGGCGCTATTTAACAGTGCAAGATATATCATTGATGGAAAAGAAATTGAATCAATAGAACAAAATGTTGATATTGCAACAACAATAATCGGACTTGCGAGATATTCTGATGATTATACAAGGTCGGCTGGTCCGTCTATGATGTTTGCTAAGGATACTTCTGATCATCCGAACCATTATCAATTTGTTAAAGTAGGAACTGCAAGAGATACTGCATTGGCTGATCAACAACTCGCAGCTAATCCAGAGCGTGAAGGCCGGCCAGGCGGTGAATTCGACATTTTAAAAAGGGTCAATGATAATTTCAATCTAGGATTTGCAACACGAAAAGGAGCATTAAAAGGACAACATCGACGGTTTTCATGTGCAATTCCGTTACATCACATATTCGGATTCTGTAGAAATGTCAGAAAAGTCATCTATGGAGCAAAGCATACGGTCGTGTTAGTGCGAAAAGAAAATGACAATGATGCAATCTGGCGTGATGATGATGTTGATGATGGTAAAGTCATTTTAAATAAATTGGTTCTATGGATACCCGTCTTGACACCAGCAGTTACAATAGTGCAACAATTACTATCGTTTATGGACACAGGTGGAAAATCATTGCTAAGTTGGCTAACAACAACGACTGATACGAAGCAGGATAATGTAAATGGCACATTTACATGGCACTTAGCATCAAAACAAGGTGTTTCAGCTCCACGTCATATCTTTATAGCGTTACAGGATGCAAATCGAGTGGGTCGACAATTATCTAGTCATATGATATTTGATAAATTAGGAGTAAGTGAAGTTTCGTTGAGAATAAATGGACAACAAGAGCCAGCAGAGATTGTACATCTTAATTATGAAAACAACAACATAGCTCGTGTATATCATAGAATATTGTCGTATATGGGTCGTGATCAAAATGTTGATACTGGTTTGCAAATATCGCAAATTGATTTTGAAAAACACTATCCGATTTATTACTTTTCATTGGAACATCTTGACATGATGAGACAATCTGTTGTTGATATATAATTCCAAGCTCGGGTACAACGCCCTGATGGTATAGCCGATTATAGAGCAGTTGCTGTCATTCTCAGTGATAAATCAATGTTGTTAGAAGGAGTTGGCGGACGAATGAGACTTATTGATGCACCAGTGGAAAACCTGTAGTTAGGATTTTCACAATAAGATCAATTGAAAGTGTAAATTACATTTTAGAATAGAATGACATATAGTATTGTTAATGTCCAGTTGACTGATGGTCAGGTCAAGAAATTGAAATCAAAGTCTGCTAAAGAATGTGGAACTACAATAACGCTGAAACCCACTCAAATGTCCGGTGGTGCACATAAATTATCATTGACAGATCGTCAAATAAAACATTTCAATGATGCGCTAAAGAACAAACGAGGAGTTCAAATTGATTTTTCGAAAGCAGCAATCGCCAATATGATAAAATCAGGTGGTATATTCCCGCTGTTAGCTGCTATTCCAGCATTGATTGCAGCGGCTGCCCCAGCGGTTGCGAAGGCGGCAGCGTTAGGAGCCGTTGGTACTGCTGCAGGAATGGCCCTGAAAAAAGCTACTGGGAAAGGCTATAAAAAAAAGGAAAGGGTCTAAGACTACCAGGAACCCCATACAATTGGTACAAGGGCACGGGCCTAAGAATACCAGGAACGGCTTATTAGTGGAAAAATCCCTAGGATTTTCACCAATGTCCAATTTTGATTTAATTGATGCTGTAAAATCATTATCAATAAAAAACTTTAGAGGAGTTTTCATGAGAGATCAATTACCGTCAAAACCAATGAAAAATGAAACGGGTATTATCAATCTTGATAACAGCAGCGGAAAAGGAACTCATTGGGTCGCATATGCAATTGATCCACGTGGAATTGTCTATTTTGATTCATATGGATTAGCTCCACCAAAAGAATTTATGCGATATGTATCCACAATAACAAAGTCATCTCCAATTTTTTATTCCACGCTACCAACACAACAGTTAAATGATCCACCGATATGCGGTCGTGAAGTATTAAATGTCCTTGCAGAGATATCTAAATTTCCAAGGAAACCACCACAAGTTGTTGTTAATGAATATACTAGCAGGCAATGGCAAAAACGATAGCGTTATGATTTAGAAAAACGTAGCGTTTTCGTATAATGATTGATATTTGGGGACGACCTTTATCAGAATAAAAAAAAACAGAAACCGATAGTAAATTCGCTGTGGAAAGTGTAAAAAAAATAATCGAAGATGAAATCGCCGAGACATTAAATTTGTCAAGTGTAGATCCTGGGGAAATAGTTGTATTTCAAGATCGCCAGGGCAAATTGAAATCTAGTAATGTTTCATTGGATGATGTCTTAATACGAAGACGTGACGTCGTTGAAGATACAATAGCGTTATATTCAAATGATGGAAAACTCAAACCAGGTGTACTTGTTTCTACAATCACAGATGCATTAAAAAATTTAAATGAAGAACTTGAAAAACATATAACAGCATATACTTCCCTTCGTAGAAATATTATTAATAAATTCTTTGGAACACCAGCGGTAACCTCTCCATCTCTCGCTGAAATTAAATCCAATTTTGATGAAATTAAATCCAATATTAAAAATATTAATGATGCTGGATTTAGTATTATTAGAGATAACATTAATAATATTAAAAAATCTATCGAGGATATTACAAAATTTAAAACAGACAATCTTCCGCTACTTGAAAGAATAAAGATTCCTCATGAGAGGAATATCATAAATATGGTATACACAGTTCTCTCTGGATCATTAGATTGGGAACCTAAAAAGAATACAATAACTCTCACTGTGTCAAAGAAGGGTATTTATCGATTAACAATAGTGTCACTGAATCAGTTTAATATATCATCATCGACTTCATATGGATACAACAACGTGATTTCAACGACTATTGACCTGGATGAATACAAACGGTTTACAATAACAAGCACTGATCCTAATTTAAATAAGACATCATTTGTATGGTACATGGAGTTTGTAGCTGATCTAAATTAGAATTTTTAACAATTAGAAACCACTTGAGATTTTAAAATAATATGATTCCGTCATCGCAATATCGCTATGATACCGTCAAAGAGTTCTTAACAAAACTCAAAACACTCATTGATGAATATGAAATAAAAATTAAAAAGTATCGCAGGAGAATTACCGTAATTGATGTTACAGTATACTCAGTATCCGGTATAATGGCCGGTGCTGGTATTATACTATCTTCAGTAACAATGGTAGCTCCGATTGCCGTCCGAATTGCTATTTCCGCGGTGACAACATTTGCTGGAATTGCAAATGCTATTACTAAAAAAATATCATCGTGTTCTCAAGAAAAACTTAACGATTATATAGTAAAACATCAAGCAGTATCTAACGGTTACTCACAATTATCCTCGTTGATGTCATCATCGATTGATGATACGATAATTACCGAAGACGAATTCTCCGCGATGATACGTATTTATGATACTACGATTAAAAACGCTAGCGTTTTTTCATCTATTGCAAAATTAGACATTGTAAATAATAATAATAATGTCGCAAGAGATTCAACTACTTCAGCGGATAGCAGAAAATACCACTCCGCGGAAAACAAGCATGATATCAATATCGTCAACAAACCCTAAATTCAGTGTGAATTTTCCCTCACCTGTTTCAGTAAAGGAAATCGCGTTGGCAAAATTACGAGTGTATCATAGTTGGCCTAATATCAGATCGGTTCCATTTGGCGGTCAGAAACCTAATAATTCTATGGTATTTGCATATAGGAATAAAAAAGATGACACTCCATATTGGAACGTTGTTTCAATACCAACTGGATCCTATCAAATTGAGCAAATTAATAATGAATTACAACGTAGAATAAAATCCATTACTAAAAAAGAATCAAAAATTGCGATAACAGTTCATGAACCAACACTATCATCTACAATTGAAATAGGCTCTCCTGGGTATGTTGTAGATATTTATAACAGTTCAATAAGAACAGTATTAGGATGGCCCGAAGATCCACCTAGAAGTGCTGGTAATTCCACGCCCGAGCCTGTAAAATCTGATTACGTCACTGATGAAATAGGACCTGAAAATCCATCAAAAACTTATAAAAAATTCGAGGATATAAACTTTACAAAACGATATCGATATAAGGATGAATATGGTAAAGATGTGTGGAGAATTCCATTTTTTAATGATTATATCCCACAGGAAGGTGAAATTCTGGAAATACATGAAACAAGTCCAACATTTGTAGACATTAAAGATCACATCCTTGATAGAATGAATAATGATTTTTTGTTGCTATTACCGTCGTTAAGATCTGGCTTTCTTACACAAGCTGAGTTTACTAGTGTAGTCGCCGCGGGTAATAAAATCATCGATGACATGGAAATATTTAATTCGAGGATTACTAATCTCTTCACTGATGAAAATAGCCCGATTTCAAAAACTAACTCAGCTCAAGATTATAAAAAAAAATATAAATGAAAATCCAAATTATAAATTACCAGGATATAATGTTTCCGAGTTAAAGAAAAAACTCAGAACTGCCATCGACGAAGGATTTAATAAAATTTGTCAATTATGGAAAGATAGCCAGCCGAAGCCTATTATCCTCACTTATAATAGTTCTCCCGACGGCGACGGTAGACATATCGCACCGAACAATGTGGATATTTCATCGGTGATCGCACTTAATTTAACGTGTGATGTAATCGAAGGAAGTTATCAAATTAATATGGAACAATCAAATCAAGCTCGACAAGGTTACATTCTTTATTCATTTTCACCAACAGCACCCCCCGGATTTTTAATTGTTGAGAATCCGACTAATCCAGTCTATATGCAATGTCAAAATGATTTACTAACTAGAATTAATTTTACACTCACCGATCAGTCAAATAATTTGATTGATCTACGTGGTGAAGTATTATCGATTAGTCTGTTTGTGAAAAGCTAACAAATAATTTGTATTAATCAGCAGCAGGGAGGGTGAAATGACAACATATTTGCGACCGTAGATGGCAGCAATTTGAGGGTGGTTATGACAATGTATTTGCGACAAAATCGCTAAGGCTCCATTTGTATAATGGGGTCTTTAATTTTTTTTTGGTTAAAATATGAGATTTCGTAGGAAGGTTCCATTTGGCATTCTGAGGCTTTAATCGATTTTGTCGCAAAAATTTGTAGGATTCACCCTCTCTGCTGCTTAAATACGTATCATCCCGGAGAACTCGTCTTCGGTAATTATCGTATCATCAATCGATGATGACATCAACGAGGATAATTGTGAGTAACCGTTAGATACTGCTTGATGTTTGACTATATAGTCGTTAAGTTTTTCTTGAGAACACGATGATATTTTTTTAGTAATAGCATTTGCAATTCCAGCAAATGTTGTCACCGCGGAAATAGCAATTGGGACAGCAATCGGAGCTACCATTGTTACTGAAGATAGTATAATACCAGCACCGGCCATTATACCAGATACTGAGTATACTGTAACATCAATCGCGGTAATTCTCCTGCGATACTTTTTAATTTTTATTTCATACTCATCAATGAGTGTTTTGAGTTTCGTTAAAAACTCTTTGACGGTATCATAGCGATATTGCGATGACGGAATCATATTATTTTAAAATCTCAAGTGGTTTCTAATTGTTAAAAATTCTAATTCAGATCAGCTACAAACTCCATGTACCATACAAATGATGTCTTATTTAAATTAGGATTAGTGCTTGTTATTGTAAACCGTTTGTATTCACCCACGTCAATAGACGTTGAAATCACGTTGTTGTATCCATATGAAGTCGATGATGATATATTAAACTGATTCAGTGACACTATTGTTAATCGATAAATACCCTTGTTTGACACAGTGAGAGTTATTGTATTCTTTTCAGGTTCCCAATCTAATAATCCAGAGAGAACTGTGTATACCATATTTATGATATTCCTCTCATGAGGAATCTTTATTTTTTCAAGTAGCGGAAGATTGTTTTTGAACGATGTAATATCCGTGTTGATTGCTTCCAATTGCCGATTAATCGCTGGTATTTCTTCGATGGATTTTTTAATATCCGGAAGCTTGATATCTAGTTTATCAAGTGGACCTCTCCAAAATTTATCAACGATGTTTTTACGAAATGTTGAAAACTGTTTTACGTGTTCTTCATATCTTAATTGAAATGTTGCAATTTCCAACATAGATGCTTTTATCTCTGCAATATTCGGTGTGGTTACTGGTGGATTTCCAAGGAATTCTAGCAGCTGTTTGTCGATTTTGTCTACGATTGACTTTTGTAATTCATACAATTTATTGAATTCAGCTTTTTGATTGTTATATTCATCATTGAGTGATTTTAACGCGTTTGCTGTGCTATCTACTGTTGTTAGTTTATCCGTGATCGTCGAAATAAATATCCCCGGTTTGAGTTTTCCATCGTTTGAATATAACGCTATTGTATTTTCAACGACGTCACGTCTTCGTATTAAGATATCATCCAATGACACATTACTAGATTTCAATTTGCCCTGCCAATCTTGAAATACAACCGTTTCCCCAGTTGACAAATTTAATGTCTCGGCGATTTCATCTTCGATTATTTTTTTTACATTTTCGACAGTGAATTTACTATCGGTTTCTTTTTTTTTTACTCTGATAAAGGTCGTCCCCAAATATCAATCTTTATACGAAAACGCTAAGGTTTTTCTAAATCATAACGCTATCGTTTTTGCCATTGCCTGCTAGTATATTCATTAACAACAACTTGTGGTGGTTTCCTTGGAAATCTAGATATCTCTGCAAGGACGTTTAATACTTCACCACTGCATATCGGTGGATCATTTAACCGTTGTGTTGGTAGCGTGGAATAAAAAATTGGAGATGATTTTGTTATTGTAGATACATATCGCATGAATTCTTTTGGTGGAGCTAATCCATATGAATCAAAATAGACAATTCCACGTGGATCAATTGCATATGCGACCCAATGAGTTCCTTTTCCGCTGCTGTTATCAAGATTGATAATACCCGTTTCATTTTTCATTGGTTTTGACGGTAATTGATCTCTCATGAAAACTCCTCTAAAGTTTTTTTTTATTGATAACGATTTTACAGCATCAATTAAATCAAAATTGGACATTGGTGAAAATCCAAGGGATTTTTCCACTAATAAGCCGTTCCTGGTATTCTTAGGCCCGTGCCCTTGTACCAATTGTGTGGAGTTCCTGGCAGTCTTAGACCCTTTCCCTTTTTTTATAGCCATTCCCAGTAGCTTTTTTCAGGGCCATTCCTGCAGCAGTACCAACGGCTCCTAACGCTGCCGCCTTCGCAACCGCTGGGGTAGCCGCTGCAATCAATGCTGTAATAGCAGCTAACAGCGGGAATATACCACCTGATTTTATCATACTGGCGATTGCTGCTTTCGAAAAATCAATTTGAACTCCTCGTTTGTTCTTTAGCGCATCATTGAAATGTTTTATTTGACGATCTGTCAATGATAATTTATGTGCACCACCGGACATTTGAGTGGGTTTCAGCGTTATTATAGTTCCACATTCTTTAGCCGACTTTGATTTCAATTTCTTGACTTGACCATCAGTCAACTGGACATTAACAATACTATATGTCATTCTATTCTAAAACGTAATTTACACTTTTAATTGATCTTATTGTGAAAATCCTAACTACATGTTTGGAAAATCAAAGATTTTCTACTGGTGCATCAATAAGTCTCATTCGTCCGCCAACTCCTTCTAACAACATTGATTTATCACTGAGAATGACAGCAACTGCTCTATAATCAGCTATACCAGCAGGGCGTTGTACCCGAGCTTGGAAGTATATATCAACAACAGATTGTCTCATCATGTCAAGATGTTCCAATGAAAAGTAATAAATCGGATAGTGTTTTTCAAAATCAATTTGCGATATTTGCAAACCAGTATCAACATTTTGATCATGACCCATAAACGACAATATTCTATGATATACACGTGCTACGTTGTTGTTTTCATAATTAAGCTGTACAATCTCTGTTGGTTCTTGTTGTCCGTTTATTCTCAACGAAACTTCACTTACTCCTAATTTATCAAATATCATATGACTAGATAATTGACGACCCACTCGATTTGCATCCTGTAACGCTATAAAGATATGACGTGGAGCTGAAACACCTTGTTTTGATGCTAAGTGCCATGTAAATGTGCCATTTACATTATCCTGCTTCTTATCAGTCGTTGTTGTTAGCCAACTTAGCAATGATTTTCCACCTGTGTCCATAAACGATAGTAATTGTTGCTCTATTGTGACTGCTGGAGTCAAGACGGGCATCCATAGAACCAATTTATTTAATTTGACTTTACCATCATCAACACCATTAGCACGCCAGATTGCATCATTTTCATTCTCCTTTCGCGATAACACGACTGTATGCTTTGCTCCATAGATGACTTTTCTGACATTTCTACAAAATCAGAATATGTGATGTAACGGAATTGCACATGAAAACCGTCGAATCTGTCCTTTCAATGTTCCATTTCGTGTTGCAAATCCTAGATTAAAATTACCATTGACCTTTTTTAAAATGTCGAATTCAGCGGCTGGTCTATCTTCACGGTCTAGATTAGCTGCGAGTTGTTGATCAGCTTCTGCAGTAGCTCTCGCAGTTCGTCCTTTTATAAACTAAATATGGTCAGCATGATCAGAAGTATCCTTAGCAAACATCATAGACGGACCAGCCGACCTTGTATAATCATCAGAATATCTCGCAAGTCCGATTATTGTTGTTGCAATATCAACATCTTGTTCTATTGATTCAATTTCTTTTCCATCAATGATATATCTTGCACTGTCAAATAGCGCCATAATGCCATTATTTACGAAACCAACTCGGATATTTGGGTCATTCTCATATGGTGTATCAGCTGCAACATCTGTTACAAGCTCTCCTTCTACTTCAATAAACGCCTCACACGGCAAAAAGTATCTACTTGTATCTTGAACTTGAAGTTCAACTCTCCCCCGTTGATTAGGCTCTCTTGCAGGATAGGCATAATACTGATAGTTAATTTTAGAATCATCTTTATTCACCGGTGCTGCCATATCAAACGCTGGATCAGCGATTTTTTTAAATGCCATTTATACTAAAACACTATCGTTTTTCTAAATGTAGTAATGCTATCATTTTCTTTTTCGTCTGACATTTTTACGATTTCCTCCAAGACCGCTTCCCGCTATCATACTTGCAATATTACTACTATCTGGTGAAGTCATTGCTAATGATTCGAGTTTTTGTTCCACTGCGTTATTTATCACTTTACTGACATTTGCAGGCATCATTGTTGTTGAAGGTAGCGGTGTTGAAACCATTTGTGGTGGTTTTCGTCCGAATCTAGATTTCACCAATGACGTTATTCTATTTTTTGCGGTAGAAAAGGCCGTTCCTGCAAGATCTCCAACAGCGTTAATTCCTTTATTACGAATAACATCAATGGCTTTCATCGCTAATTGTTTAGCAATTGGTGCTACTTTTGGGGCTATTCTTGTGAATAAACCCGATATGGTATTTCCAAGGCCGTCTCCATAGTATGCCTTATAAACGGGCAATCTTGAGTTTACCACATACACGTTTGTTGGTTTATCGTGATTATAGTGTACTATCATCTTATTTGAAATGACTTTGTAATTTCTAAATGCAAGCATTTAGAAATTTCAATCGCTATAATAACCACTAAATTCCCCTGGAATTCCGTCCATTAACTTATCCAAGAGTTCTCGATACGTATGAATATCAATTATCCCACCTTGGAATAATCGTCTGCAAATATCAAATGCTTCATTAGTTATTTCGACTGAGTTATTCCCAGCTCGCTTACCTCCCATAAGAACCTCAAGTCGTGATATATCATTAATGATATTACTAGGACACATATGAGAATCATGATGAGAACTTCCATAACCCTCTCCTGAAGTACTTGCTAGTTCGGAAAAGTTTTGAGTTTCTGGAGATGGATCGGAAACGTTTTGAGGTTCTGGAGATTGTTGACCTCGACCTCGACCTCGACCTCGACCTCGACCTCGTCCTCGACCTCGACCTTGTTGTTCTTTTCGTTGTTCTTTTAGTTGTTGTTGTTGTATACCATACTTATTAACTCCCATTTTAAAAGCATTGTACTCCAATGTATCCCTTTTTAAATTGCCGGGGTCTTTTTTTATTAATTTTATATATCCAATCCACCCAATCCTCTCGTTTTATTATGTTTTTTTATACTCGTCTTTTAAAAATTCCCCCCTTGTATAATAACGTTTGACAGCGAAGTCACCAAATGACACATAGTCTTCAAGTTTCAGCAATGGAAATTGTCTGATTTCTTCTATAGCTTCATCAGTGAATTTTTCCTTTAAAGGAACACTTTTTTTAGTGGAAACTTTTTCAATAGAATCACTAGCATCTTCAACGGGGTTATCATCAGTATCAATATTACCCATTTGTTGTATTTCTCGCTGAGTTTGTAATTCACCTGAAAGCTGTTTTATTTCCTCCTTGGTTTTTTCAGTTTCTGTAGCAATCTTTCCCAGCACATCAATAATAGGTACTTCTTTTCGTGTTCCTTGTTTAGGGATGTCGCCGTATATAGCACGTTCTGTTGCAAGTTTCATATCTTTAGTGGCTTTAGTTACAGGGGCAAAAAGCTGTTCACTCCCAATAGAAAAGTCAGTCTGCGCTTGCTGTCTAAGTTGTAGTTTATCTCGCACGTCATCTCGAATTGGTATAAACTTTTTCAGTAATGCTAACCTCTCACGGGTTAGACTGGTTGTTAATGCTTCTGATGTCATTATTGGAAATGCTAACGTTTTTCAATTGTGGGTTTCAATACTTGCATTTCCAGACTCATCAATCAAACGTCTTATAGATTTCACTTTCAAAGCAATCTCTGACCGAACTTGGTACTGTTCCCCTAGTTTCTTTCTAATTGCTTCAACTATACTAAATAGCCGAATGAATAAATTAATATCATTTTTATACAAAGAAACATTAACCGCTTTTTGGATTCTTTTAATCAGTGAATACATTTTAGGTAGGACATATCTTCCATGTTTCAATTGTATATTAATTTGTTCAAATTCATTCAAAAGTCTGTCTTCATTTAAAAATTCAGAAAGTACGATTCCTTGATTTCTTAAATTTGATATTTCTGTGATGATCGATGTAATATCTTGAAATTCCATTTATTGAATATTATTACTAATGTATTTTCTTTATCTTTAAAATATTTTTATCGATTCCCAACATACAAAAAAAACCAAAACAAAACATATACAATGCCTGTCCCTTCCTCATTCGAGTTCAGAGGCAAGGGATGGCATACATTAAAGGCTTATACAATACCCTAACCCCCAATCGAGTTCAAGGGCGGGTTATATGGGCATTTGACGTGAAATCCAAGTGATTTCTTTACAAACATTGAACATATAACATAAAGCCTATTTGGAAACCTCTTTCGCGCCAAACGACGTTAAATAGGCCCAGAGGGGGGGACAGCACATTCTTGGAACTCATTGAGTGCCTTCGCATTAAATAAGCCCAAGGGCCACAAACATAGATCTCCCAATTGGAAGCTCTAACGTAACAAATGCTATATTAGGTCTTCCGGAAGATATGTTGTGGGGGGACAATACGTTACATGTACTTAATTAACTTAATAAATGGGGTATTTACAATGAATGAATATTTACAATGAATGAATGAATGAATGAAGGTATTTACAATGAATGAATATTTACAATGAATGAATGAATGAAGGTATTTACAATGAATGAATATTTACAATGAATGAATATTTACAATGAATGAATGAAGGTATTTACAATGAATGAATATTTACAATGAATGAATGAAGGTATTGTAATATTTACAATGAATGAATATTTACAATGAATGAATATTTACAATGAATGAATGAAGGTATTGTAATATTTACAATGAATGAATGATAGGGACAGTACAGGACGATACAAACATGAAACAACGGGGCGGACTTACTACACCCAATCTACCAATCAAAAGCAACCCAAGAAATTAACCATGGTTGCAGTTGAAAAAAAATCAACCACACACCATGTCAATGGCGTGGGAGTTTTGATTGGCAATATTGGGCTTCGTTTAAAGCCCCAAACTTTTACGGCTCATATTATATATAAGGTGACTAATAATGCAGTGTCAATGTGTAGGTGTGTTATTTTTACCACTAAATACTTAATAAATAACATTTCATGGTGTTAAATGAAACTAAATACTTGAATAAAACATTTTTTTAAAGAATACAGCTGTTATATAATAATAAATATTTTTATGTTTTTTCATTAATTTTTATAATAACCGTAATAATAATTTGAATTCACGGCCATACATAACTCTGTCAAATTGTCTACCATGTACAGGTTTTTCCAACAAAACCCTAACTGCTGTTCTCAATACAGTCTTTAGAAACAAGGATATACCGAGTTAACCATTATATACGTACATGAGATCACATATCATTAATTCAATCTAATTTTACATGTGTTCTCTACGTTTATCTCGCACGAATTACATATCCGGGAATACTGTTCTATCAATATCGAAAGTAGGATAGTCACGTGACGATCAGTAGTAATGAAGGGAAATACGGAACAAAATAAAAAAATAAAAAAATATTCTGCTAAAAAAATTTATTCTGCTTTAGCAGAATAAAAAAATATATTTCATTAATAGTAATTATTGAGAGTCATTTCATGCGTATGAAAACTTTATTCTATGTCCATTTTTCTTTGAGATAGCTGTTTGATAAATCCCTTCAGCAACTTTTTGTACTGAAGGAATACATATTCCAAAATATTTTACCGCAGCATTCATTGATTGAAAAATTCTTTTTTCATTCGTCGCTGTATCAAATGACTGTACTGGTTTCTTTCCAACTGACTTACAAGTCTCTGTCTTTCCTCTTTTTGTATTCTCTCTTTGAGAAATGCATTGTAAATTGGAAATCGCGTTGTTTAAAGGATTAGAGTCAATATGATCAATAACATTACCATCTTTAATCAATCCATTAAATGCTTCATAGACAATTCTGTGAAGGTAATAGTACTTTCTTCCAGCAGTAAATTGCAAGTATCCTTGATTATTAACAAAACCAATTGGCTTTTTCAGTCTGCGGTTTCTAACATCACGATCAGCAGATATTTCATAATTAACGAGTATTGGATGTGGTATGAATTCTTGCTCCATTTACATATAATAATACTATTTGTCTAATTCATCATTTGCTTTAATTATAAATCTATTAATATAGTCTTGAGGTTTTTTTATGATTTTGTCTTTGACAGAGTCATGGTTAGGGTCAATGATAGCGTTTTTTATTCGTTTATCATAATAACGTTTCAATTCTCTAAACCGCTTACCCCCACAATTGATACATAATTGTGATTTTCCTCTCACACCCACCCACAATTTATGCATGGGGACGGGCCTGTCGAATTATTTCTGACACTCTGTAAGTGATGTCCACAGAATTCACCTCTACACGATTTATTGCATGGGGTTACTGATCCAATCATAAGCCATTTGCAGTGATTCATTATATATAAACAAAATTTTCTATTTAAATGTTTGATTTATTTTTATGAATGAAGAATTCAAGAGATTATCGACAATCAAGCCTTATAAAAATATTAAATTCAATCTTGATAGAACTCTTGAAGACGTGCCAAAAGAGAGAATAAATAATAGAAGTCTGATTAGAAAAATACGAGATTGTGTTAATGAGTTTAAACAGAACGGTGCATCACACACCTGGTCAACATTTAAAATTGATGGTGTTGTTGATGCTAGAATGAATGATGAAACAGCAGCTATGATACTATCACAACTTGGCAATAAACGGTATTTTCTCAGAGTGAAATTCATTATCAATTTAGAATCGGGCGATTGGGTTATAAGAGACAAGTTTGAGCCAATTCTCAAAGATAAGACAACAGTCATTGTTAGCCGTGATTCCAGACCAGAGCTGTTAACTGGAATTGATAAACCATACTATGAAAAAGCGTATTCTGAAACAGCAATTGTTTATGGGATGTATCCGTTAAATAAGAAACCTGACATTGAAAAACTAGCAACAATGAAACAGTCAACGTCAGTGGAAAAACCACTCAATTGTGTGGCACAACGTGTCATAGAACACTTTACAAATGCACTCCGTGGGAATAAATTAACCGATCTAAGACGTAAAAATAGATCAATGGGAGCTAACAGTGAAAGAGAACGGAGCAACTACTTCCGATATAGCTAGATTGGAAAAGTCGTTGAGATTTCCGATAACCGTTTCAACGATAACTGGCGAAGTATTATACGAATCGAAATACAATAAAAACGGAGCTCCAATCAAAATTATTGATCATAACAAACACGCATGGACATCCGCGGTTACAATATTCCCGCGAGACAGATCAGTGAAGAATATCCCAGAAGAATTCACCAAGGATGGCATTCTCACTGAAGAAAGATTATTCGATGCTATTGCTAGTTTGTGTAAAAACGACCCTGTATCAGTATGGCTACTTCATAGTTTTGAAGATGAAGAATGTCAATTCAATCAATTTGTGAAACCTAACGGTGAATTATATTGTACTGAAAGTCTACATAATTGGATGAAAAATCTAGCAATAAGTCTCAGTGAAAACGCTAGCGTTTTTAATGGAAAATCCGACGATTACGAACAGTTACTTACAAATTGTTTTACAATTCCATCGGTTGCAGCTCATTTTGCAAGAAAGAAAAATAATTGGAAACCAACACGAAAAGAGTTTTTACAGGATGTTCAATCCAGCTGTTTGGAATATTATCATGGCGGTCTATGGAACGTTTAGTACAATCGTGAAAGTATGATATCAGTTGGTATCGTTGCCTGTTATCCAGGAAGTTTTCCAGGATATGGATTCGCTGGTGAGTATTTTAAACGGTTTGGACATCCCACACATGAAATGACTCGCGTTGCTATTAATGGACCACTGCCTGATTTTGATTTGACCGGTTTTGCTCGCGTAGTATCATTTGAATTCGCTGAAGGACTTCATCCGTGTTGTTATGTTTGGATTGGTAGACACATGGCTGAAAGGATGTGGTTACCAATAGTGTTTTTGCGATATATGATTGATTGTAAAATGTTAGTTTCGTTGATTGTCAGCGAAGCGATTATCTCATATCGAAAACAAACCAATGTCTGGTTACCAGAACCAGAATGTCTTGATAGTATAATCGATAAGTCTAGAAAACATATTGATGCTGACGAGGAGTACATCATTGAATGGTCAAAAAAGATATTTAATCAACGAAATAGTGAAGCAAAGGATCTCGACGGAAGAATGATCGGTAAATTTACACAAGGTGGAAAAAATTCAACTTTAAAAGACAATCCTCACGATTGATTATAGATGATGCCGAATACGACTTCGTTATTAAAGATGCAGTAGAGAAAAATAGATACGCAAATTGTAAAACAGCCTTCTTGTCCAATAAAACAAAGTTAGGTAGAATTGTTACTTACAGTGATGGAGAAAGCTCTGCATATCTACATTTAAGAGCTTCTATGCTGGGTTATGCATCTAACAATTTATTTGCAATGATAAATAGATTTCCTAGTATAGCAGTTACAGTTGCAATTGATTCAATGTATGTCGATAAAAAATATATCAAAGAGGTAACTAAATTTACTAATAGCGAAGAGACTTGGGGAACATGGCGAATTAAACGTGAAATACAATGCGATTATTCTGAATCAGCAGACGTTGAGATTAAAAGCAGTTACCTGAAAAACGATAATTCTATCAGTGAAAAATCCGAAGGATTTTCTATGTCTAAAGCACCACCGATATCAGATCCATTTTGTAGATATAAAACAGTTTATTTAAACGGTTGTGGTGGATCTGGAAAGACAACACGTGTGATAGAATTATATCGAGAGAGAACGTCCATGATTGTACTCACACCAACCCATAGACTAGCGAGAGAGATAAAACAACGCCAAATATCCAAAGGATTTTCCGTTCAAGCTTGCACGTATCATAGTTTTTTTCGATACAAGGGCGATGCTTGGACTCCTGAGCGAATGGGTGAGAAATTTATTCCTTCGGTTATTATTTGGGATGAAGCATGTACTGTTTCAGAAGATGTATTAAAAATGTTTCTTGATTGGTTATTGCAAAATAATACAAAAGTTATATTGTGCGGCGATCATGGTCAACCACCACCATTTGTTGGTAGAAGTCCGCATAATTGGTTAAAAGGATTTGTTGATTATTACGAAGAAATTGATACTGACTATAGAGCACTCGATGAGCAGTTACGTGAGTTTAAAAAACTAATTAGATTACAACACGATAGAATTCAATGTGAAGTAGCGCGTGAAATAATTTCTGAAACGCCTATGAATGATTTTTGGGAAACATGGAGACCAAATGATTTTGTAGTAGCAAGTAGAAAGATAGTCAGAGACGCACTTCAGAAAAAGTTGTTTGAGCTACACAAGAAAAAATTCCCAACGTTTCCAGTACCGTTGTGTTATAGACCATTGGATACACGAAAGCAGAATATTGAAGTTGAAATTCCAGGCCAGACGGAGAAACAGATTCTAGTGTTAAATGATATTGTGCTAGTTGATATCAATGCTGTAAAAGATGCATTATGCGCTGATAAATCACCATGGACGCTTGGTTATGTAACAACAATACACTCGTTACAAGGATTGACCATCACGGATACAATTGTTTGGATAGTTGATAATCGCATTGAATGGTCAAATTTAGTCTATCTCGCAGTGTCCAGAGTACGACGAATAAATCAACTACGAAGGATTGTTTTCGATGATGATTTTAATGCAAACGATGATAACACTGATATTAGCATCATTAATAAAAAAAACTCTCTGGTTACAAACAGCAGGACAAAAAAAAACAACGAGAATTTGATATTGATGCTGAAGTAATAATAGCATTAAAAGAACAACAGAATAATCACTGCGCCAGTTGCAATTGTATAATGCACTGGCAGTATTCGGATAAAGACCCTCGACAATTCACTGTAGACAGAAAAAATAACAGTCTTGGTCATGTCAGAAACAATGTGATGTTGACCTGTCTTGAGTGTAATAGACGTAACGGAGCTAGTTAAGACCATGTGGCGGTAATTGAGTATCGTCCGGAATGACTTGTAGTTGTTCGCGTGTAAAACCACGCTGAGGTGCAGTTGAATCCAATCTGTAGATTGGAGATCTACCAGTTTATCGCGTTATGGTTGAAATTTTATGCGTAGTAACACTCCATATAGGATCAGTAGCTCTTCTTTTACCACCTTCAAGTTCTCCTGGTTCGTATAAATATCTCACAGTAACATCACCGAGAAGTGGCTCGGTGTGGTTGTTCGGGAATATATTTTTTTATTGCAATATTTGGTTTCATATTAATAGTTCGAGTAATCTCGTTATTTAACGCTGAAACTACACTCGGTAACCTTTGGACCCATTCACGAGATCGTTTTTCTTGGATGAATTCTTTTGCATATTGATATCCAAATAACCGTTCTGCAAGAGTTCGATTAAATCGTTCTACAATTGCCTGATCACGATGTAACGCAGTATGTCCCCGTCGTATTTTAACATTATGAGTTTTCATTGTTGATAGAACAACACCTTGAAACTCTTTGCCAGGATCAACTTGTAATAGATTTGGCCATCTTAGAGGACCTCGTCGATAAATCCTTTCAAATGTAGAAACGACTTCAGAAGCTGACTTTGTTTTCAATGGTTCTGCCTGTTTAAATCGACTCGCAATGTCAACTACAGTTAGCGCGTATTTGTAACCATGGTCATGTGGTAAAAACAATAAATCAGCCTGATGAACTTCATTGGGTACGGTAACATCAAAATGAGAATAATTAATTTTTTTAGGCGGTGGTAGATAAATTTGTCATATAGCTTGTTTGGATAACCAATCTTCCGCAGTGGACTTTTTCACTTTTTCAGCGTTAGCGAGTTTACTGATTGCTGTTTTACCCCTCCAGTATCCTTTCGGAGAATAATAAATAGATTCCATACTATAAAAACACTAGTGTTTTTAATTACCAGCACCTAACACCAATTTGCCTTTCATAGCTGATTTGACCACCATGAAGCCAATATTTCTTTGAAGGATTTATCGGGAATAGCATTTAACGCATGAATTAATTTTACA
>JAEAOA010001185.1:0-262500 GCA_016746295.1 Potamilus streckersoni
CCAAACCGTTTAAAATACTCACCAGCGAATCCATATCCTAGAAAACTTCCTGGATAACAGGCAACGATATCAACTGATATCATACTTTCACGATTGTACTTAACGTTCCATAGACCGCCATGATAATATTCCAGACAGCTGGATTGAACATCCTGTAAAAACTCTTTTCGTGTTGGTTTCCAATTATTTTTCTTTCTTGCAAAATGAGCTGCAACCGATGGAATTGTAAAACAATTTGTAAGTAACAGTTCGTAATCGTCGGATTTTCCATTAAAAACACTAGCGTTTTCACTGAGACTCATTGCTAGATTTTTCATCCTATTATGTAGACTTTCAGTACGATATAATTCACCGTTAGGTCTCACAAATTGATTGAATTGACATTCTTCATGTTTAAAACTACGAAGTAGCCATACTGATACAGGGTCGTTTTTACACAAACTAGCAATGGCATCGAATAATCTTTCTTCAGTGAGAATACCATCCTTGGTGAATTCTTCTGGGATATACTTCACTGTTCTGTCTCGCGGGAATATTGTAACCGCGGATGTCCATGCGTGTTTGTTATGATCAATAATTTTGATTGAAGCTCCGTTTTTATTGTATTTCGGTTATCGTTGAAACGGTTATCGGAAATCTCAGCGACTTTTCCAATCTAGCTATGTCGGAAATAGTTGCTCCGTTCTCTTTCACTGTTAGCTCCCATTGATCTATTTTTTTACGTCTTAGATCGGTTAATTTATTCCCACGGATTGCATTTGTAAAGTGTTCTATTACACTTTTTGCTACACAATTGAGTGGTTTTACCACTGATGTTGACTGTTTCATTGGTTCTAGTTTTCCAATGTCAGGTTTCTTATTTAACGGATACATCCCATAAACAATTGCTGTTTCAGAATACGCTTTTTCATGGTATGGTTTATCGATTCCAGTTAACATCCCTGGTCTGGAATCACGGCTAACAAAGACTGTTGTCCTATCTTTGAGAATTGGATCGAACTTGTCCCGTATGATCCAATCGCCCGATTCTAAATTGATAATGAATTTCACTCTGAGAAAATACCTTTTATTCTCAAGTTGTGATAGTATCATAGCTGCTGTTTCATCATTCATTCTAGCATCAACAACACCATCAATTTTAAATGTTGATCAGGTGTGTGATGCGCCGTCCTGTTTAAACTCATTAACACAATCTCGTATTTTTCTAATCAGACTTCTATTATTTATTCTCTCTTTTGGTACATCTTCGAGGGTTCTATCGAGATTGAATTTAATATTTTTTATAAGGCTTGATTGTCGATAATCTCTTGAATTCTTCATTCATATAAATAAAGCAAACATTTAAATAGAAAATTTTGTTTATAATTACTGAATCTCTGCAAATGGCTTATGATTGGATCAGTAACCCCATGCAATAAATCGTGTAGAGGTGAATTCTGTGGACATCACTTACAGAGCGTCAGAAATAATTCGACAGGCCCGGCCCCATGCATAAATTGTGGGGTGGGTGTGAGAGGAAAATCACAATTATGTATCAATTGTGGAGGTAAGCGGTTTAGAGAATTGAAACGTTATTATGATGAACGAATAAAAAACGCTATCATTGACCCTAACCATGACTCTGTCAAAGAAAAAAATCATAAAAACCCCTAAAGACTACATTAATAGATTTATAAAGAAAGCAAATGATGAATTAGACAAATAGTATTATTGTATATAAATGGAGCAAGAATTCAGACTTCACCCCGAACTTGTTAATTATGAAATATCTCGTAAAGGTGTTGTTAGACACTGTAGACTAAAGAAACCTATTGGATTTGTTAATAATCAGGGATGTTTGTGTTTTACTGTTGGAAGAAAGGTATATCTCTTGTCATAGGGCAGTCTTTGAGTGTTATATGGGACCGATCAAAGATGGCTGTGTTATTGATCACATTGATTCTGATACTCAAAATAATTCTCTTGAAAATTTGCAATGCATTTCTCAAAGTGATAATACAAGAGAGGGAAAGACAGGGACTTGTAAGTCAGTTGGAAAGAGACCAGTACAGTCATTTGATACAGCGACGAATGAAAAAAAGAATTTTTCAATCAATGAATGCTGCAGGGAAATATTTTGGAATATGTATGCCTTCAGTACGAAAAGTTGCTGAAGGGATTTATCAAACAGCTATCTCAAAGAAAAATGGACATTGAATAAAGTTTTCCTATTTACAAGATAACTCTCAATAGTGAGTTTTAATTATAAATAAATTTTTGAAAATGCTATTTGATGCTATTTCAGCCAATTTTTGTGTCATTTTTGCATGATTTTATGGTATTTTATTACAATTCAGACCAATTACCATAGGGTAAAGTAGTCGATTTTCTGTGTTATTTTCCATAGGGAAAAACGCTAAAAGCGTTTCGCGTTAATATCATTTTATTTATTCTCATTATAAGCTATTATGTGCATATATTTTTTTCCAAAACTTTTTCGCAATGTCCACGCATACATGTATTAAAAAAGTAAATGACAGTAGCAGGAACAGCCAAGGTCATTAGCTGGAACAGCCACACAAACAGGTAGTAAATATGGTCGTTGTACCGGAACGCGCGTAATACACTCTGTCAAGGTTCTATTAATAGATTTTTTAAAAATCTCAATTACGCACGTTAACAGCTGTTTAGATTTTGAATGAAAATGAAATTACTTTGTAATTACAAATTACTTTGTAATTTAATAATACAAATTAAAAAAGATTGTATGTGAGGTCAAAATAGTAAAGCACATTACATGTAATTTAGTTTTTTAGTATAAATACATATAGTATGACAGGTCCCATGAAAGAGTTATCTCGTCATATGAATCCATTATTATTACGATTAAGTAAACACGTAATATTATAGAAATTAATAAAAAAAATTGCTATTATTTAACAGTTGTATTCCTTTCTTTAATGTTTTATTTAAATATTTAGTTTCCATTGAAATTACTACACAATTTTCACTATGAAATGCTAGGGAAATAAATACACACTCGTTTATCGACACTGGCCTTATTATCGCCTTATATATAATATGAGCTGTATAAGCTTGAGGCTTTAAGCGAAGCCCAAATTTGCCAATCAAAACTACCCACGCCAGTGACATGGTGTGGTTGAGTTTTTTCTCAACTGCAACCATGGTTAATTTCATGGGTTGCTTTTGATTGGTAGATTGGGTGTAGTAAGTCCGCCCCGTCGTTTCATGTTTGTATCGTCCTGTACTGTCCCTATCATCTCATTGTATATATATAACCATCCTATCATCTCATTGTATATATTCCATCCTATATGTAATCCTTGGGCTTATTTGAATGCGAAGGCACTCAATGAGTTCCAAGAATGTGCTGTCCCTAGTATATATATATCATCATATATAATCGCATTGTATATATATACCATCCTA
The DNA here is from genome assembly GCA_016746295.1 of Potamilus streckersoni. Lineage (NCBI taxonomy): Eukaryota > Metazoa > Mollusca > Bivalvia > Unionida > Unionidae > Potamilus > Potamilus streckersoni. Next base: position 3,430 of record JAEAOA010001185.1, read on the forward strand.
TCATCTCATTGTATATGTACCATCCTATATGTAATGTACTGTCCCCCCCACAATATATCTTCTGGGAGATCTAATATAATCTTGATTACGTTAGAGCTTCCGCCGGAGATCTTTGTTTGTGGCCCTTGGGCTTATTTGAATGCGATGGCACCCAAATGAGTTCCAAGAATGTGCTGTCCCTCGCTGCCTCTTTGACGTCATTTGGCGTGAAAGATATCCAAATGAGGCTTCATGTTATATGTTACATGTGTGAAACCGCTTATGGTTTCTGAGTCTAATACCCATAGAGCCCGCCCTTGAACTCGATTGTGGGGTTAGAGTATTGTATAAGTCTTTAATGTATGCTTAACTATCTGCCTCGGAGATGACCAAGCATTGTATATGTCCCTTTTTTATGTTGGATTGGGTATTAAGGGCATAAATAATATTTTAAAGATAAAGAAAATACATTTTTAATAATATTCAATAAATGGAATTTCAAGATATTACATCTATCATCACAGAAATATCTAATTTAAGAAATCAAGGAATCGTACTTTCTGAATTTTTGAATGAAGACAGACTTTTGAATGAATTTGAACAAATTAATATACAATTGAAACATGGAAGATATGTCCTACCTAAAATGTATTCACTGATAAAAAGAATCCAAAAAGCGGTTAATGTTTCTTTGTATAACAATGATATTAATTTATTCATTCGGCTATTTAGTATGGTTGGAGCAATTAGAAAGAAACTAGGGGAACAGTACCAAGTTCGGTCAGAGATTACTTTGAAAGTGAAATCTATAAGACGTTTGATTGATGAGTCTGGAAGCGAAAATGGAAATGCAAGCATTGAAAACCACTGAAAACCCACAATTGAAAAAACGTTAACATTTCAAATAATGACATCAGAATCATTAACTACCAGACTAACCCGCGAGAGGTTAGCATTACTGAAAAAGTTTATACCAATTCGAGATGACGTGCGAGATAAACTACAACTTAGCAAGCGCAGACTGACTTTTCTATTGGGAGTGAACAGCTTTTTGCCCCTGTAACTAAAGCCACTAAAGATATGAAACTTGCAACAGAACGTTCTATATACGGCGACATCCCTAAAGAGGGAACACGAAAAGAAGTACCTATTATTGATGTGCTGGGAAAGATTGCTACAGAGACTGAAAAACTCAAGAGGGAATAAAACAGCTTTCAGGTGAATTACAAACTCAGCGAGAAATACAACAAATGGGTAATATTGATATTGATGATAACCCCGTTGAAGGTGCTAGTGAAATCACTAGTGATTCTATTGAAAAAGTTTCCACTAAAAAATGTGTTCCTTTTAACGAGAAATTCACCGATGAAGCTGTAGCAGAAATCAGACGAATTCAATTGCTGAAAATTGAAGACTATGTGTCATTTGGTGACTTTGCTATCAAAAGTTATTATAAAAGGGGAGAATTTTTAAAAGACGAGTATTAAAAAAAATAATAAAACGAGAGGACTGGGTGGATTGGATTTATAAAATTAATAAAGAAGACCCCGGCAATTTAAAAATGGATACATTGGATTACAGAGCTTTTAAAATGGGAGTTGATACGTATGGTATACAACAACAACAACTAAAAGAACAACGAAAAGAACAACAACAAGGTCGAGGTCGAGGTCGAGGTCGAGAACGAGGACGAGGACGAGGACGACAATCTGCAGAAATTCAACCAGCAAGTATTTTAGGAGATAGTTATGGAAGTTCTCATCATGATTCTCATATGTGTCCTAGTAATATCATTAATGATATATCACGACTTGAGGTTCTTATGGGAGGTAAGCGAGCTGGGAATAACTCAGTCGAAATAACTAATGAGGCATTTGATATTTGCAGACGATTATTCCAAGGGGGATAATTGATGTTCATACGTATCGAGAACTCTTGGATGAGCTAATGGACGGAATTCCAGGGGAATTTAGTGGTTATTATAACGATTGAAATTTCTGAAATGCTTGCATTTAGAAATTACAAAGTAATTTCAAATAAGATGATAGTACACTATAATCACGATAAACCAACAAACGTGTATGTGATAAACTCACGATTGCCCGTCTATAGGGCATACTATGGAGACGGCCTTGGAAATCCCATAGCGGGTTTATTCACAAGAATAGCCCCAAAAGTAGCACCAGGTGCTAAACAATTAGCGATGAAAGCCATTGATGTTATTCGTAATAAGGGAATTAACGCTGTTGGAGATCTTGCAGGAACGGCCTTTTCTACCGCAAAGAATAGAATAACGTCATTGGTGAAATCTAGATTCGGACGAAAACCACCACAAATGGTTTCAACACCGCTACCTTCAACAACACTGATGCCTGCAAATGTCAGTAAAGTGATAAATAACGCAGTGGAACCAAACTAGCATCATTGGCAATGACTTTACCAGATAGTAGTAATATTGCATAATTTGATTCATATGGATTAGCTCCACCAAAAGAATTTATGCGATATGTATCTACAATAACAAAGTCATCGTTGGCTCCAATTTTTTATTCCACGCTACCAGCACAACAGTTAAATGATCCACCGATATGCGGTCGTGAAGTATTAAACGTCCTTGCAGAGATATATAGATTTCCAAGGAAACCACAAGTTGTTGTTAATGAATATACCAGCGGGCAATGGCAAAAACGCTAGCGTTTTCACCATCGTCAATGATTTAAATGATTTAAAAAAACGTTAACGTTTTCGTATAATGATTGATATTTGGGGACGACCTCTACCAGAGTAAACAAAAACAGAAACCGATAGTAAATTCGCTGTCGAAGATGAAAAAAAAAATAATCGAAGATGAAATCGCCGAGACATTAAACTTGTCAAGTGTAGATCCTGGGGAAATAGTTGTATTTCAAGATCGCCAGGGCAAATTGAAATCTAGTAATGTGTCATTGGATGATATCTTAATACGAAGACGTGACGTCGTTGAAAATACAATAGCGTTATATTCAAACGATGGATAACTCAAACCCGGGGTATTTGTTTCGACGATCACGGATAAACTAACAACAGTAGATAGCACAGCAAACGAGTTAAAATCACTCAATGATGAATATAACAATCATAAAGCTGAATTTAATAAATTCTATGAATTATAAAAGTCAATCGTAGACAAAATCGACAAACAGCTGCTAGAATTCCTTGGAAATCCACCAGTAACCACACCGAATATTGCAGAGATAAAAGCATCTATGTTGGAAATTGCAACATTTCAATTAAGATATGAAGAACACGTAAAACAGTTTTCAACATTTCGTAAAAACATTGTTGATAAATTTTTGGGAGGTCCACTTGATAAACTAGATATCAAACTTCCGGATATTAAAAAATCCATCGAAGAAATACCAGAGATTTATCGGCAATTGGAAGCAATCAACACGGATATTACAACGTTCAAAATAAATCTTCCGCTACTTGAAAAAATAAAGATTCCTCATGAGAGGAATATCATAAATATGGTATACACAGTTCTCTCTGGATCATTAGATTGGGAACCTAAAAAGAATACAATAACTCTCACTGTGTCAAACAAGGGTATTTATCGATTAACAATAGTGTCACTGAATCAGTTTAATATATCATCATCGACTTCATATGGATACAACAACGTGATTTCAACGACTATTGACGTGGGTGAATACAAACGGTTTACAATAACAAGCACTGATCCTAATTTAAATAAGACATCATTTGTATGGTACATGGAGTTTGTAGCTGATCTGAATTAGAATTTTTAACAATTAGAATATCACTTGAGGTTTTAAAATAATATGACTCCGTCATCGCAATATCGCTATGATGCCGTCAAAGAGTTTTTAACGAAACTCAAAACACTTATTGATGAGTATGAAATAAAAATTAAAAAATATCGCAGGAGAATTACCACAATTGATGTTACAGTATACTCGGTATCTGGTATAATGGCCGGTGCTGGTATTATACTTTCTTCAGTAACAATGGTAGCTCCGATTGCTGTCCCAATTGCTCTTTCCGCGGTGACAACATTTGCTGGAATTGCAAATGCCGTTACTAAAAAAATGTCATCGTGTTCTCAAGAAAAACTTAACGACTATATAGCAAAACATTAAACAGTATCTAACGGTTACTCACAATTGTCCTCGTTGATGTCATCATCGATTGATGATACGATAATTACCGAAGACAAGTTCTCCGCGATGGTACGTATTTATGATACTGCGATTAAAAACACTAGCGTTTTTTCATCTATTGCGAAATTAGATATTGTAAATAATAATAATAATGTCGCAAGAGATTTAACTACTTCAGCGGATAGCAGAAAATACCACTCCGCGGAAAACAAGCATGATATCAATATCGTCAACAACCCCTGAATTCAGTGTGAATTTTCCTTCCCCTGTTTCAGTAAAGGAAATCGCGTTGGCAAAATTACGAGTGTATCATAGTTGGCCTAATATCAGATCGGTTACATTTGGTGGTCAGAGTCCTAATAATTCTCTGGTGTTTGCGTATAGGAATAAAAAAGATGACACCCCAGATTGGAACGTTGTTTCAATACCAACTGGGTCCTATCAAATTGAGCAAATTAATAATGAATTACAACGTAGAATAAAATCTATTACTAGAAGGGAATCAAAAATCGCGATAACAGTTTATGAACCAACACTATCATCTGCAATTAAAATAGGCTCTCCTGGGTATGTTATAGATATTTATAACAGTTCACTAAGAACAGTATTAGGATGGCCCGAAGATCCACCTGGTATAAATGCTAGCACTTCCACACCCGAGCCGGTAAAGTCTGATCATATCACTGATAAGATAGCATCCGAGAATCCAGTAGAAGGTAATAGAGATCGCAGGAGTATATCTTCTAATCTCCTTGGCAAGGCGATTCGTGAGGGGATCGTGGCTGGCATTTTAAAGGGTATGAAGGCGAGGATAGAGAAATTGGAGAAAGAGAGAGATGAAAAGGTGAAGGAGAAATTGAAGAAAGAGTTGAATGAAAAGTTTAATGAGGAGTTAGATGAACGTCGTATTACTGATAGATTCACAGCGATAAATAATGATCTTTCGTTATTGTTAGTATCTCTAAGATCTGGTTCTCTCACTAAAGACGAATTCATCAGCGTGGTAGCTACATGTAATAAAATTATCGATGGCGCAGAAAAATATCATTCTCGAACCATTCAAGAAATAGCAGGTGATCCTGAATTAAGTAAATTTTTTGCAGAGAAATATAAAATCCCCGTTGAAGATATTCCAACGTTTAAACTACCAGGATATAACATACCAGAATTGAAGAGAGATCTCAGAGCGGCCATCAACGAGGGATTCAGAATAATCCATGACGAATGGGAAAATAAACAACCCAAACCAACTATATTGACTCACAATAATTCTCAAAACGGCGACGGTAGACATTTCGCACCGAACAATGTGGACATTTCATCGGTGATCGCGTTTAATTTAACGTGTGATGTAATCGAAGGAAGCTATCAAATTAATCTCGAGCAATCAAATCAAGCCCGACAAGGTTACATTGCTTATTCATTTACGCCAACAGCTCCTCCAGGATTTTTAATTGTTGAGAATCCAACTAATCCAGTCTATATGAAATGTCAAAATGATTCGCTAACTAGAATTAATTTTACACTCACCGATCAGTCAAATAATTTAATTGATCTACGTGGTGAAGTATTATCGATTAGTCTATTTGTGAAAAGCTAACAAATATTCGGTTAAATCATTTGTATTAACCCTGAAATCCTTCCAGCAGCAGGGAGGGCTATGACAACAATGATAGCAATTATTGGCAGCAATTTGAGGGTGGTTATGACAACATATTTACGACAAAATCGCTAAGGCACCATTTGTAAAATGGGATCTTTATTTTTTTTTTGGTTGAAATATGAGATTTCGTAGGAAGGCTCCATTGGGCATTCTGAAGCTTTAATCGATTTTGTCGCAAAAATTTGTAGGGTTCGCCCTCCCTGCTGCTCCCATTGATAGAGATCCTTTTGGATATAAATGAAAGCTCATCAAATGACATTGCTAGGGACTCTTTTTGAAAGAAATTAAATCACATCTCAATCCGTTTCAATCCACTCTGCAACTTCGTTCCCTTCACATGTTTGCGTCACAAAATGTGACTAACTTAGAAGATTCTACCGTCCTATCGTCGAAACTGTTGAAAGATGTGTGTGTCGAGAGGCAATCCAAAAAAGTCTTTTGCCGACCCAAACGTACCTAGAAGAAAAGGGCAGTGATGACAACACCTGGTCATAGCAATGCTGCCGCCCCCATCTCAATAAAAAGAAAAAAAATTCCTAGAAAATATCTCAGGAAAAAATTTCTTTTCGCAAGAGAGGCACATCGGCCAGGTCGGAACATTACATCCGCAAACAACGGTCTGTAGCGTCTCCAGTTGCCTCCGTTTCTTCCACATCTCCGTTGCTGCTGATGCCAGACAAACCCAATTTGACACACGTTCTTCCCAAATTAACTATTAAAGTCTTGATGTGTCAAAAAGTCTTTTGTTGAATCGCTGAAATATAATTCCAAGTTTTAATATACCATAAATTACAGAGAATTTCTACATCCAAGCACGTTTGTATTTCCAGAGAAAAGAATCACTTGAATTTAATAATTTAAAGAAAATAAAATTCAACCCAACTGGTCACAACATAATAGAACTTGAGAGTACTAGATAAAGTCGAAAATCTTGACCCAAATAAATATATTTACCTCTTATATTAATAAAAATCCTAATATTAAGGCCATACACAGAAATAATAATTTAGCTATTTATTAGTTGTTGGCATAAAATGAAATAAACAAGTCAATCAAGTTAAGCAGAAATGAACTTTATTTTGCAAGTCCAGCATACAATATTGCACTAGCATGTAATGAGCTTTTTTTTTTTAAAAAAATCTAACAAACAATTAAATATATATAACAGCTTGAAGAGAGTTTAAAGAAACAACACAGTGACCCCGCAATTTCCTTTTGCTGATTGTAATTCAGTTCTTACGATATCAAAGTTTGTGCAACCGTTAATATGAAACTTATCAATAGTTTCGTCCAACTTTTCAGCACAACCTAGTATATGAAATATTTCAACATTGTTAATAAAAACAGACCCCTTTTCTCTAGAACGTTTCTAAGTTAAACCAGATATATTCCATACCAAATAGCGTAACACAGAATTAGAACCGCTCTCCTGATATACATTTTGTTGGTCTGTCCTGTCTTTCATCTACACCATCATTTCTAACCTAATCAAATATATATATATATATATATATATATATATATATATATATATATATATATATATATATATATATATATATATGTATGTATGTATGTATGTATGTATGTATGTATGTATGTATGTATGTATGTATGTATGTGTGTGTGTGTGTGTGTGTGTGTGTGTGTGTGTGTGTGTGTGTGTGTGTGTGTGTGTGTGTGTGTGTGTGTGTGTGTGTGTGTGTGTGTGTGTGTGTGTGTGTGTGTGTGTGTGTGTGTGTAAGTTAATTATTAGTTTTATTGATTTGTAATGTCTGAGTGACTCTCCTCAGGATGGCCATAATAGTACCAACATCTGCGTGTTTCAAGCTTAACGTAGTTTCCATACTAACACAGGACCATATTGCATTTATTTTGGGCGAGGCTATTTTTCTCAGATTTTGACATAGTTCATCCTATTTGGTAACTGCCGGATAATTCTGTAAATTAACATAATGTTGATAGTTGAGAGTTATGTCCTTTGTGAATACGTGTCTAGAATTAGTGTTTTTTTTATCGATATCAAAGGCAAATTTGGAGTTGTCATTCTTTTGCTTTGCTTGAGTTGAGACTGTAAATGTTGGAAGTAGACTATATATATTTTTTATCTTTCATGTACCCCTTGGTTGAAAATGGACTTGTCCATGAACTGGAAATGACCGGCGAGCATGGTCGTCTTTGGTCGTGCACCTTGACTATCTCCAGAATATTTCTCTACGAAGTAAAAGAGAGAAGAGTAGAGGAGACGGTCAGGGTATCAGACTGTATTGTCGTCGACACTTAGGTGGCGCTCTACAGTTTTGTATTTAGCATAGGGTAGAATTTTAAAGAAAAATTGTTTCCCCGGGTTTCCTCACTAGTTATACTGGCTATTTTAAAGAGACTTTGTATATTTTAGGTATTGTTCAAAGAACCTTTAATTCGCTTTATTTTTATGTATGAGTGATGGTTGTAATATGGGTTAGAGAGTATGCAGCTTGGCCTTACTCCAGATGTGCACCTTTCAAAACAGTGCTAGATCTACTTGCACATTTTCACTTCTCGAACTTCAGAGGTAAATTGTAAAAAAAATTTATAGCCGATAACTTTTTTTTACATTTTATGTATTTGGTATTTCATTCATTGCACTTTTAGAAGCTAGTATTGTCTAATTTGGCAATATTCATTTTCCATATTTTAATAGCTGCCAGGAATAGTGTACTTTAGACAATTTCAGGGTGATTTTTAGAGCCCTAGAGAGTAGTCATTTTAGTTTACAGTGTCCTAAGATCATTTAAAATTTCCAAAAGTACAATATCCAAAGAAATTTCAACCACATTTCATGAAAGATATGCCAACATTTTCTCCACTATGTATATTTAAGATGCAAACAATTTTACCTTACATAAATCACTTTCTCAAAAGTACATAACAACTGGTGAGCGTCACCTTAAAACTTTAGTTTGGTATAAAACCCGCATTTGATATCGGTGTAAGTGGTTACAAGGTCACAATCGGGTTTTAAATTATATATCAATGAATTAACTACAAGTTCTGTGCATTTTAATTTCATTGATGCTTTTTTTTTTCAAATCGCTAGGAGTTGCAAACAGACGGGAAATTATATTACAATTTCGTCAGGCTTCTTGTTTGCCTTTGTTTTGCTTTGTCACAGTTGACACACAATTGATTAATCGTTGTCATATATTGAAAAATTGTGTTGATCAGTCAAAAGAACGATTTAGAAAATAATGGCATTGTTAGATTTCATCACTACTTTATCAGCATCCGAATTCGAACTTTGTCGCCCAATTTTCGGTTATTTATGTGGCACAATTATGATGTAAACTCTGATCGACGCATTTCCGGTACCTGTCAATGCTGTCCTTGTACGACACGACTGTTGGTGGTTTTTTTTTTTTTGTTTGTCGAGTTTCGAACGTTTTTCTTCAACGAAATCAATGTTTAGTTTGTGTCACTGTAAAAAGAGGAAATATGTGTTGATATGAATATCAATAGGAAGCATCAGTGGTTGTGGTACATAGAAGAACAACGACTCATATGGCAAGGTACTTCCTCGAATTCAGGTTTCACATGTTAAATGTTTTATGTTTTTAACGTATTTTTAACAGACTTAATCATATCTCTACAACGTCTACATTGTATCTATATCTATTATACGGGGTAGGTAGAGGTGTTCGCCTTTTAGTAGGTCTTGTGGTTAGTCCTACCATAGGAGTCTGCAGTTTTATCAATAAAGACAACGAAATTTCTGACTACATGAAATTACCTTAACGGTATTATAAAATGATAAGGAAGGCAATTCGACCACAACCCTCCGCTCGATTCGAATTTTCTCACGCGTCTTTTATCCCTTCAGAATCTCACGAAGACTGAAAAACTACACATATCCATTAAAACCAGAACAGTAACGTTTCTTCTCATCATACTCGGACGACCATCGCATGAATCCAATCCGGGGAATTAACTTTTCACCATTACAGTCACAAACCTTGGAAACTTGAACGATTTGAGGAAGTAGCCCATTTCTACCATGGGCAAACATTCATTATTATTTTATAATACTGTTAAGGTGATTTCATGTAGTCATAAATTTTGTCGTGCTTTATTGATGAAATTGCAGGCTCCTGTGGTCCTATAATATAAAATATTATCCCTGATATTTAAGTTTTGGAATCTAGATCTCATTGTCTAAAGAATAAAATTGGTTGGAATGATGATAAACGTCCAGAATGAAATGAAGCTTTAAAAATACCTTTATCAATAGTTTATTCTTTTACTTAAAGAAACTTAATCCGATTTTGTCAATCCCGTCACTCATCATATTACAGCCATCCTGTCAGTGAAACTCGAAAACACATTCATTTGCTTGTTTGAGAATTTGAATTTGTTGGAAATAAGACAATTAATAGAGGATGTTGAAAGCAAAATGACTTTGTAGAAAGCATCAATATCGGCTGCCCAGTGTGTGAGATATTCTTGAAAATTTGAATTCTTGTTCTGATGTTAGTTTACCTTGGGACAAGTTACACAGCATCATTATTTAGTTCAAAAACATGTAACTATTATGATTGATGTGTTTCATTATAGGACTGCTTAATGCTGATCACTAAGCTATGAAGCTGCTTGTATAATTTTTATAAGTCTCAGTATTACTCATCGGGGGATTGAACCAGTGACCTGTGTCTGAGGCAGAACTTTAACCACTTAGGCCACTGGAGCTGTTGGTAGATTAGCTAATTGTGTTTTTCTCCTTCACAGTGAGACTCTGTTTTAGAGTCATGAAATATTTCAGGTTTTGTAATTTGAACTGGCCAGCAGTTCTGTAATGGAACATCCCCAATAATCCATTGAATGGCCAGCAGTTCCTTAATGAAACATCCCCAATAATCTATTGAATGGCCAGCAGTTCCTTAATGGAACATCCCCAATAATCCATTGAATGGCCAGCAGTTCTGTAATGGAACATCCCCAATAATCCATTGAATGGCCAACAGTTCCTTAATGAAACATCCCCAATAATCCATTGAATGGCCAGCAGTTCCTTAACCCTTTAACTACTACAGCTGTTCTGCAGTTTCACTAATGCTGAGTGATAGCGTATCAGTTACTGAGACTACTGATACTGTTTGCTAGGCTGAATACTAGAGCATTATCATGGCTGACTATGGAAACTGACAATAAAGACATGGTTACATTTATATTCATTATTTCATTAGTTTTTGCTGGATTTCAGTGAAATAAAAAGCAGCTTACCTTGTATAGTGTCTGTTATTCATATATTTCCATTTTATTTACTCCTACAACAATCAGACAAGAAATCCCCGTCACGTAAACTGTTTTGAATAGCACAAAATTAATCATCGTCATTTGAATCAAAATCACATACATCTAGTGTTGAAACAGGACTAACATCATTATCTGATCCATTTACTAAGAATAATCCATTAAACTCTTCGATATTGCTTGCACTGAACCCTTTAAAGTCACAAATATCTGACTAGGAATCCATTTTTGTTTATCTCAACTACACGTTTTTTGTACATTGCCGGAAATTTCGTTCCCTCGTGTCTAAATTTAACCTCTCAGCTTTCCAACTGGTATCAAAATGTTCAGTAACCAGTCTTCTCATTGGTTATGATAATGAAAAATAAGTAAATATCTGTACTTTCAACCAATCAACGTTTAGTTAACATAGCAGTTATGTCCGCATATATGCGCCACTGGGGTTTTGAGTACAGCAGAACTATGTACTCATAAGCGACACAGGGGTTTTAAACAAGGCTTATCGACACTGCATATATGCGTCAGTGGGGTTCAGGAGCTATTTACAGGCAACACTCAGATGCAATAGTCGTAGTTAAAGGGTTAATGGAACATCCCCAATAATTCATTGAATGGCCAGCAGTTCCTTAATGGAACATCTCTAATAATCCATTGAATGGCTAGCAGTTCCTTAATGGAACATCCCCAAAAATCCATTGAATGGCCAGCAGTTCCTTAATGGAACATCCCCAATAATCCATTGAATGGCCAGCAGTTATGTAATGGAACATCCCCAATAATCCATTAATTGGCCAACAGTTCCTTAATGAAACATCCCCAATAATCCATTGAATGGGCAGCAGTTCCTTAATGGAACATCCCCAATAATCCATTGAATGGCCAGCAGTTCCTTAATGGAACATCCCCAATAATCCATTGAATGGCCAGCAGTTCCTTAATGGAACATCCCCAAAAATCCATTGAATGGCCAGCAGTTCCTTAATGGAACATCCCCAATAATCCATTGAATGGCCAGCAGTTCTGTAATGGAACATCCTCAATAATCCATTGAATGGCCAGCAGTTTCTTAATGGAACATCTCTAATAATCCATTGAATGGCCAGCAGTTCCTTAATGGAACATCCCCAATAATCCATTGAATGGCCAGCAGTTCTGTAATGGAACATCCTCAATAATCCATTGAATGGCCAGCAGTTTCTTAATGGAACATCTCTAATAATCCATTGAATGGCCAGCAGTTCCTTAATGGAACATCCCCAATAATCCATTGAATGGCCAGCAGTTCTGTAATGGAACATCCTCAATAATCCATTGAATGGCCAGCAGTTTCTTAATGGAACATCTCTAATAATCCATTGAATGGCCAGCAGTTCCTTAATGGAACATCCCCAATAATCCATTGAATGGCCAGCAGTTCTGTAATGGAACATCCTCAATAATCCATTGAATGGCCAGCAGTTTCTTAATGGAACATCCCCAATAATCCATTGAATGGCCAGCAGTTCCTTAATGGAACATCCCCAATACTCTTTTGAATGACCAGCAGTTCCTTAATGGAACATCCCCAATAATCCATTGAATGGCCAGCAGTTTCTTAATGGAACATCCCCAATACTCTTTTGAATGACCAGCAGTTCCTTAATGGAACATCCCCAATAATCCATTGAATGGCCAGCAGTTCCTTAATGGAACATCCTCAATAATCCATTGAATGGCCAGCAGTTCCTTAATGGAACATCCCCAATACTCTTTTGAATGACCAGCAGTTCCTTAATGGAACATCCCCAATAATCCATTGAATGGCCAGCAGTTTCTTAATGGAACATCCCCAATACTCTTTTGAATGACCAGCAGTTCCTTAATGGAACATCCCCAATAATCCATTGAATGGCCAGCAGTTCCTTAATGGAACATCCCCAATAATCCATTGAATGGCCAGCAGTTTCTTAATGGAACATCCCCAATACTCTTTTGAATGACCAGCAGTTCCTTAATGGAACATCCCCAATAATCCATTGAATGGCCAGCAGTTCCTTAATGGAACATCCCCAATAATCCATTGAATGGCCAGCAGTTCCTTAATGGAACATCCCCAATAATCCATTGAATGGCCAGCAGTTCCTTAATGGAACATCCCCAATAATCCATTGAATGGCCAGCAGTTCCTTAATGGAACATCCCCAATAATCCATTGAAAGATTTAAACTGGCTTATTGTAGGAGCAGCAGCTCTGAATATGCCTTTTCTTAAGAAATAACAAGCAACAACTTAGAAAAAAGATACAAAATAATTGTATTTAATATTTTTGGGTGGAGTATAATACATAAAACATCAGCTCTTTGAGCTGTTTTACTAAAATAACTATAGTATTTTAGAATTCAACAAACAGGTGCATATAAGGTACATATATAGTGTTATAGTACATTTGTAGATATTACAGTGCCAATTGTAAAATTAGATCAAAAGACAATGCAACATGAGATAAAGGACAATATAACAACAGAGTGGAAAAAAATACAACAATAGATAAAAGACAATACAACTTCAGGTTAAACTTCAACACAGAAGTAAATAACATGTTGATGTACATTTAATATTTTGAACTTGGCATTCCAGATTGTTGCATTTTCTTGAGGAAAATATGATGAAGTTGTTAGCCATTTTTTAAAGTCAAGCTTGATCAGAAATCATCTTTATACAATTTTTTCAGTGTACTAGAATAATTTATACATTGCATGATGATAATTTACATTAGAGAATTGATATTTTTTGTATGTTTTAAAAATGATTGTTTGTCCTTTTTGGATGAAAATTTTGGCCTGTTACATATTGTTAACATGCTTAGTATTTGTAATTGTTGTATGATGTCTGTATTCTATTTCTGGAGTGTAGGACTAAAAGAATATTTGAAAATATAGTGTGTGTTTGTTAGTTTTTTGTTTTTTCATAAGCTGCATTGTATTTAATCATTTGGGCCTACAATAGATGTTATGAAATTTGGAGAGGTATATAAGGACTGTTATTACAATTATGAAGTCTACTTGGATTGTTTCTTGCATGGTGCCATTTTTTAGAATTTTCTTGACATAAATATATATTTTGTTCATAGGCTTAGATGTTCGGTTTTAGAAGATGAGGTGATTTGTATCATATATAGAACTTTTAGCCTAAGAGATGATATTGTTGATAGTGCATTGTTGGTTTTTTGAAAATATTTTTTTGTTTTGGAAGGCAGGTTGTTGATTTGTTTTTTAACTAAAAAGGATATTTGTTTATATGTCTTTGAAGTTCATTTAATAGGTATTAAGCTCCTGGAAAAGAATTGGCAGTAGCCATGGGCTTATGATTGTTATTAATTTTATTTTATTTGATCTGGGGAAGGGAAGTGCTTGGGTTTTTGAGTAATGAAAGTTTGCTATATGTTGTAGTGGCTTAGTAAATACAGACCATATTCTACTAACATGTGATGGTACAGTCTTGAAATGATAAGATTTAATATTAATATGTGTGTGATTTGAGTTTTACCTATCCCTACCTTTCATCCTGTTTTGTTTGTAAAACTGTTTGGATAGTGAAGGTGGGTGTGTTTGATTAATAACTTAAGTGATACTCATTATGATCCAACTTCCTACTTTTCACACCTTCCCCTTACATGCCTGATCAGTTTTGTAGTTTGTAGTTAAATTATTGGTGTTGGTGAATCAAATTAGGGTGTTTACTTATGGAGCCATGTTAGGTTCAACTAAAGCCAATAAAGTCATCTTATTTATTTGCCTAGACACATTTTTAACATGAAATTTTTCATAGAACCAATATTGCTTAGGTTCATATTTAATGTTCAATTTCTATAGATTCCCATAGTGTTATAATTAATGTTTAATTCCAATTGACCTCCATAATTGTGTAAATTGTGTAAATAATTGTGTAAATAGAAGTTGTAAGTTAGATATTTGAAGCCTTCATCAGAAATTGAAAGTTGTTGTGTGAGACATTTTATTACAAAGTTTTTCGCTAAGAGAATTCAAATTTGATATCAAGTTGGGCACAAATGAAATGATGCTGATCTGACATCAAGTATGGCAGCCATCTTGACTTCTTTATTGCTCATCCTGAATGGATAGTCATATCCTCATGCAGCTTTTACTAAATACTTCTTATGGTGTCTAGTTGGTCCTAAATGAAAATGTTGCTGATATGATGTCTAATATGGTCACCATGGCAGTCATCTTGAAACATTTCTTGAATGAATGATTATATGGGAACATGACTAAAAGACTTCTTATGATATCTAGTCAGTGCTTAACAAAAATGGTGCCAATGTGACATCCAGTATGGCCACCATTGCAGTTATTTTTGAAAGCCTTGACTTTCTACTTTTGAATGGATGGTTGTATCACCATAGTGTTTGCAATGAAAGACTTCATGCTGTCTAGCTAGTCCTTAGTAAAAATGTTACCAATAATATAATATTTGCCATAGGTGCAAGCTTCAGAATCTTATAATGCCTTCTCCTGTATTGTTATCTTATCTAATTGTAAATGAGGTTTTCATCAGTAGACTAGACTTCTTATGATACCTAGTTGGACCCAATGAAAATGGTGCCAGTCCTTTATCACTGCCATTATGATTGACTTAAAAGTCTCATTGTCTCTTACCCCCTGATATGGGTTTCTCACCAAAAGACTTAAATTTTGCCCAAAATGAAAAGGATGCTGAAGTGACACACACCATTTGTACCATGGCAACTAAAAATCTTTATTGCTGAAGAACATAAGAGATGGTGTTTGGTAAAAAGAATTGGTCTTGAAGTCCTGGAAATTATTTTTGCCCATTAGTGCATTAGTCTTTTTAAGGGACTTTTGTCTTTATTGGGTATTGTAAATTAGTTACTGGTTGCAATTGACCAGCTCTAGTGGCAATTTGTAACTTTTATTTTGGAACATTTGGGATGAATGATGTGTATTATTTATGTGTATAAGGAAGGACAGTCCCTAAATCACTCTGGATAAAAATGAAAGGAATATAATAAGCTAGTTAATCTATTTATAGAAACCCAGCATGGTCAATGTAATTCAACCAAGTATCATTGTCTAGAGAATTGCCACTACAAAACTTTTATGCAAGTATTGGCCTTGTTTCAGTGCAAACAACACACATGCTTGTTATATAGGCAGTTATCTTTATTTCTAACTTAAAAGGTTGCTTCCTAGCTCAGGATGATTCATTATCATTAGTAATTTCCAATACTAAGAGCATAAATATCTTAAAGTTAGAAATTTTGGCACACTGCCTTCATTAGTGACTCATGTTGATCACATGACCTATAATGATCATGTAATATGAATAGACTTAATTCTGTTTTTGAAAGACATTGATTGGCTAAAATTGCACAACTAACCCCCATTCATAAGTGTCTTACATATACACATCTTATTACCCCTGCACTTTATACACATCTAATTATCCAGCACTTGATACACATCTAATTACCCCAGCAATTGTTACACATCTAATTACCCCAGCACTTGATACACATCTTATTACCCCAGCACTTGATACAAATCTAATTACTCAAGCACTTGATACACATATAATTACCTCAGCACTTGATACACATCTAATTACCCCAGCACTTGATACACATCTTATTACCCCAGCACTTGATACAAATCTAATTACTCAAGCACTTGATACACATATAATTACCCCAGCACTTGATACACATCTTATTACCCCAGCACTTGATATACATATAATTACCTCAGCACTTGATACACATCTACTTACCCCAACAATGATACACATCTAATTACCTCAGCACTTGATACATGACTAATTACCATAGCACTTGATTTATATAATTCTGTTGGATCTTTTATTGCACCTTGTCACAAGCGTAGCTATGTGGTGCCAAACATTACTGTTAAAAAAAATGTAAAAATGAAGAATTGCATGAAATTTTGAAAAGATAAGCCCTTTAAGATATTAACATGAAGTACAAGACGATTAATAGAACAAACAAAAACATTACTTGTAGCTATTTTCATTAAAGTACTTTGCATTGTACCAAGTTAAATATTCAGCAGGGTTAAACGACTGGTTCCTCTTATTTAGATACAGTTTGCAGAATTGTGAAGGGAAATACAAGAACAAAAATCAAAATGTCTGGCCAGAAACTTTATAATGTATTCACTTATGTGCAAACAGATGGTTATTGAAGTTAAAAAAAACTAGATAATTCCCAAATGACGTCATCAGCAGCCTTATTTGTGGTCTGCTGGCAGATTTATCGTTGACTTTATTTGGTGTTGGGAAGTTGAAATAAATTTATTGAATCCCAAGATACTTTTATGAAAGTTACATGCATAAACAGAATGCAATTCAATCTTTATGTTAGTATCTATATTTTGGATTTTTATGTTGACATTTTTTCAGTATGCCTCGTTAAAAATGGATAATTTTGGTGATTGCATATAAGAGAAACTGCCAGGTTATCCATCGTCAAGGTAAATTGGACAAAATATCATCTTTTAGCGACATCATTGGGAAGGATCTATAGCTTTTAAATTCACAGCTGTGAATTTGTTATTGTCATGAATAAAGTGATCCTGTTAAACATGATGTAGATTTTTCATGCATCACTATGGTGTATTGGAATTTAAATACATTGTACAAAGAAAATGGTGCAGATGGTACAATTTAATCCAGGGTCTCTCCTGAAGCCTGAGAAAGGTTTAAAAAAATATCTAGTGGAAAATATAATACTTATGTACTTTCTTTTATTATATATTTGCCAGTAAAGATTTCTTTCTTGTGTTTGCAGAGACGGTACAGAAAGGTATATGGCTTCTTTTTCTGTGAGAACCAATTGCTTGGTGCAGAAAATGCATGATTTGCTTAATTAGTACAATCTAAATATTCTGTTGACTTCATTTTATAATAAAGCAACATATGAAGTACACGCACATTCTTGTAGCTTTCCTGGATTAGAAGTTTTAGAAGCTTGCATTGATATAAAGTTGTTATGGGTTTCATCAGTCTTGCAGCTTTTATTGTTACCATCTATATTTTTTTTTATAATGTAGGCTGTTTATTGTTATAATATTATACTGGTCAGCTTTTGTTACTCTCTGTAGACTGTTGTTGGCATATGTAAGCTATTACCATCTATAGGCTGTTGTTGGCATATGTAAGCCATTACCATCTATAGGCTTATTGTTGGCATATGTAAGCTATTACCATCTATAGGCTGGTTGTTGGCATATGTAAGCTATTACCATCTATAGGCTGGTTGTTGGCATATGTAAGCTATTACCATCTATAGGCTGGTTGTTGGCATATGTACGCCATTACCATCTATAGGCTGGTTGTTGGCATATGTAAGCCATTACCATCTATAGGCTGGTTGTTGGCATATGTAAGCTATTACCATCTATAGGCTGGTTGTTGGCATATGTAAGCCATTACCATCTATAGGCTGGTTGTTGGCATATGTAAGCCATTACCATCTATAGGCTGTTTTGGCATATGTAAGCCATCACCATCTATTGGCTGGTTGTTGGCATTTGTAAGCCATTACCATCTATAGGCTGGTTGTTGGCATATGTAAGCCATTACCATCTATAGGCTGTTGTTGGCATATGTAAGCCATTACCATCTATAGGCTGGTTGTTGTTACCACATGTTGGCTGTTTAAAAGTCATCACTACAGTAATTTAAATTAACATCTTAGAATACTTTCATTTTCCAAAATTTTTCATAAAATCCAGGACAATAATTAGATATTAAAATGTCTCAAGACTGCTTTTCATAGTTTAGGTAACTTTGACTGGCTGTCAATAAACATTTTAGTTTCTGTGTAGGATTTAATTCTATTTTATGTCAAATCCAAGTAGTATTCTTCATTGGTTTGATGGAAATAGGAGCAATGATTATAAAATAAACAAATAATATAGGTATCATTTTCTTTTATTTCTATGTTTAGATACATATTTATGTTTAATGAAATGATTGGATTTTCTCTTCAGAGGCACCCCATTTGACGGTCAGTTGTACTGATTTGCACTCAGATGTATGCAATGACAGCTCAAAATATTTGGTCTGATGCCTATGACCTCTCTAACTCTTATTTTATTCTCTCCTATATTCTAAGTGAGTTGCCTCTCAGATCTGCCCACAAGTGTTATCCAAATTGCCTGAATAAATCTTGAGCCTGATGACAAAATATGTCATTTTCATCAAAAAGTTTTGATGCACTGGTAAATTATTAATACTCAGCCCTCTGCTGGTGGTCCACTTTTAGGTCCCTCCACCTTATGATCATTAGCTGAATTGAAAACCATAAACTTTGTGTGCAAAAAGTGGAACAGGTGACTAATGAATGGGTAACAATACTATTTCTGTTGTATTTCACTGTTTACCCATAATTACTTTTACTGCATCAATAACATAAAGCAATCTCTAGCTCAAGCATTATCTCTGAATTTGTTTGACAATTGTGTTAATCTAGGGTATTAGATGCTTTTCACATTAAAGAAATAGATATTGTTACATGATATTTCAATCCATTTAGATGGTAGACACTAATTCTGTTGATATGTGTGTTTGTTTTCTGAGTTTTGATGCATCCACATAAGTCACACAAAATAATTACAAAAGCTGATGATACTGCTTTACTGATTGATAATTTAAAAAAAAGGACCAATGACTCTCTGACTTTTATTTTCAACTTTAATCAAGAAATAGAGATTTTGCAATGTTCATTAACACCAACTCCCCCATATACTGATGCATCATGATGAGATTCATGAACTGTATGGGTGGTCTAAAAAGGCTCTTCCTTATGGATCACTGCTATCTCACCTCTGTCTGCAATGTGGATTTGTGAGCTTGCCAGTAACTTCTTGTGGGTCAGTGATTTGGTGATTTGGGTTTCTTCCTCCCTTTAATACTGTCCACCATGTGTAGCCTAACGTGTGCTAAAAAATAGCCTTAAGCCATACAACAATAACAACAACAACAACATGAACTGTACATCAACTTGAATCCAAAGCTAAAGGTATAGTTTCAGAGGTCATAAGTGCAAAGATGTATTGTGCAATTTTTCAGAGTTTCACTCCTGGTCATGCAGAAACTGAAAATGTTTGAAATTTTGTTAGTTGTGAGACTTTCTTCAGTGTAAAGGATGGTTCAGTCTTGTGTACAGTGTCACAAGTATGAAGGACTAACCTTTTGTTCATTTTGTGTGTGTCAAAAATAGAAAATATTGTCTGGCAAGTGGATTTGAAGTGAGGACAAGTGATTTTAAAAAGACATATGCCTAGGGTCATTGTGTGGAAAAAAATCATATTTTGTGAATACCGAATGACCTATATATAAACAGGTGGAGTGATAATGTTACCAGTGACCTTTAGTCATTCCTTTTATATTTCAATTTTTGGTGAAGTCTTCATGTCATCAAAGGTCAATTATGTCATTAAATATGAAGCTGTGATGTCCTAAAATGTGGAGTTATGTCATGAAATGTGAAGCCTTTATTTCATGAAATCACTGTATATGAATCTGGTGACAACAGTACCACATAATTTTGGATTATTGAATGTCATGGTGTTTATGAAACTCATTTTGTAACTTTATTGTCAGTTTCCTAAGCAACATATGGAAAATATTTTAATCATTTTGTGAATTACAATTATGTGAATAATCAAACCATCCTCAAATTATATTATGCATGAAAAACTACATTAATTAATATATTGGGTATATTATTATACTCACTTTTAAGTCTAGTCCAGCTGCAAGCACTGTATGCCCTGAACTGCCATTGTATTGAGCATTTGAGCTGATTACACCTAATGCAATTCACAGACCCATACATCATGCAGTGGCAGATCTGATCTGTAGTTTGCAGTTGGGCAAGCTTATAAACTAGTACACCACTCCCTCGATAACTCGCGCCCGGATAACTCGAGAACCTACTTATAACGCGGTGTCCAGCATGGCTCCCGATTTTTTTCCCAAGGAAAATATATATTAAAATGTGTTAAACATGAAAAAAAGTCGTGATAACAAATTGTAAATTGGCAAATTTATTCTTGATACATAGTTCGTTTTTATCATCGAAAATGGTGATTACCGTTTTTTCCGGGGTATAAGTCGCTACTTTTTTTTCGTTTTTTTTTTCTTAAAAATGACGTGTGCGACTTATATGCAGGAGCGACTTATACGATAAATAATTTTTTTTAATGACTGTGACTGTTACGCAGTGATGTTGTGCTTTAGCGAAATGCATCTGCCGGTATACGGGCAAGCCTATTGGTGGAAACTTACGGTACACGTAAGTATTCGACTATAAGATTATCAAATTAAATAGTCAAATAATATTTAGTTATATATGTGTTAAAATTTGTTGTTATTAATAAATAAAAAAATATTGAAATAACCATTTTCATTGTATTTCCTTTATTATTCGGCTCGTACAGCTTAGAATCTTTCGGTCTCTAAATTCAGTCATTGTAAATTTCAGCACCTTTTCCCACCCAAGCTGCTAGTCAAAGTCCTTTGAACTTGCCGACCAGCTATTTCGTCATGTTCTTTTGATGTACTCAAATATAGAATGCAGAACTGGGATTATTTGGTTATTTTAAACAACGAATTATGTCACTGTAAAGCGTTTCCGAGACCTCTGTTATCGATTCATAATTTACTTTAATAGTAGTTTATAAAAACACACAATCATTTTTTCGGTTGGTTTCACAATGGCTTGTTATAATAAAAAAAAAAACCAAAAACAGCGGGAATATTTCTTCTGTTGATTGCTCTAGTTTTAAACTAGGGATTAAGCCAAGACTGGCTTCATGGAGAGAACTTCAAAGTACCCGTAATTAATAAATAAAAAAATAACTGGAAGGCTGGCGAACAGTTTCAATTGTTAGATGAATTCAAAAGGTCTTCGTTAATGTATTAAAATCACTGTAGCGTATAAAGTGCCTTTGAAGTTCGCTTGGGTTGTGGAAATGACCGATATATAAATACGTAAAGTTCATTCAACTGAGCATTAATAAAATATAGTTTCACAATAACGTTGTATGATTTAAAATTGTTATATTAGCGTAAGTCAATAAGTTTTATCATGGCACCAACAACTAGAAAAAAAATATGCAGAATTTAAGTTAAACGTCGTAGCATTTGCGAAAGAAAACGGAAATCGTGCAGCAGAAAGAAAATTCAACGTAAGCGAGAAGATTGTGCATGACTGGCGTAAAAAAAAAGACGAGTTAAGGACAAAAAAAAACAACAAAAAAACAAGAAGGGAAATCGTAGTGGCAAAGCAAGTTGGCTAGTTCTCGAGGAGAATCTACGAAAATGGATTGTGGAACAGCGTGCTGCAGGTCATGGACTTTCAACAATTCAAATACGACTCAAGGCAAAGTCAAAGTCTATTGTAATACTGAGTTTTATATAACTCTTAAATAATTGTATAATATTTCTTACACGAAGTTGGAAATTACCAAGTCGCATGCAATGGCCGGCGGTATCAAAGATGTGATTATGGTAAGTGCGGACGAGCGACTTATATACGCAGGAGCGACTTATAGGGCGAAAATACGATATTGCCTATAAAGATAGAATCCATATTGTGAAATTTGCATTTTTTCAAAATGTGAAGTGATATTTCTCAAACTGTCACAAATCGCAAGTGTTATTGTGTTCTAATTTATGTCGTTTTAAATTTTTAGACCCATTGAATCCATGTTGGTAATGGTTAAACCTTGTGAATTTTTTCTTCCATTTTACTTCTACCGCAATATAAATCTACACATTGTTCGATCGACATTGTTTTTTCGAAGTGTGTCGATCTTTTGTATTTGAAAAAAAAAGTCTACTTTGGATCAAACAATAAAATTAGAATGTATACCATTCACCACAAAAATAAGTGACGTAAGTAATACACAAGGTGTGAAGTATATATGCTAAGCAAACGGAAACCAGGAGGAATAATGTTTAGATCATTTCCTCAATATACTATAAGTTATCCTGAAATTAATGTTACTCTGTGAGGAAAAACTAAACAAAGTACACCGCTATGAAAAGATATTTATCCACTGTTAATCTTAGCGCGATTATTAATTTAGTATTCAACATGCCAAGCCACCCCACCCTCTTTTCTCTATGCGTCGATCCCATTGTTATATTTGTTGTTTGTTATAGGTCCCTCGATAACTCGCGCCCTCGCTTACATCGCGGTCGATGTTTTTGGACCCCAATGTCCGCGAGTTATCGAGAGAGTGGTGTATGTACATTCAGTGCATGTGAAATGGATCTAGTATATTTACCAAATGCTTGCTGGATAACAAAAGTTTGCTTTATAGGAACATGCATCATATTTAGTCTTCACTGGTGAAAGGGCAGTTAAATGAATAATGGTCTGGTTTGGAAAATATAATAATTTTTAAAATGAAAGGTAATGATCATTTTAATCATGATTGTAACTGTACTTGCCTCAGTTAATAATCAGAATAATTTGCATGCAAATCATCCATGACTTTTACATTTAATGTAATATTCAGGTCTAATTGTCCAATATTCAGTTTTTACTAATAGCTAGATCTCATTAAATTGACTTATTTAATATGATGCCATTGTGGGTACAGATGATTTTGAAGCATTTCAGACGCACCCACAAATCAGTTTGTTACATCAACCCAATCATAGTGGAATGGTCAAATTAAGAGCTATTGAGCATTTAAAATATGATCACTAATCAATCTGTTATCAGTCCAATCAAAGTGGGATCAGACAAGTTAAGAGCATTTCAAATATACACATTGATCAATCCATTATATCAATCCAATCATAATGGGAATAGTCAAATTAAGAGCATTTCAGATATGCCCACTAATTAGTCTGTTGCATTAATCCAATCAATGTGAGAAAGTCAAATTAAGAGATTTCAAATACATCCCACTATTCAATCTCTTACATCAATCCAGCCAATGAAGGAACAGTCTAAGAGCATTTCAAATATATCCCACTTAATCTGTTACATTGATCCAATCATAGAGGGAACAGTCTAGTTAAAGAGTATTCCAGATATGTCCCACTTACCAATAGTCTAATTAAAAGCATTTAAAATATGCCCATTAATTAATCGGTTGCAATCCAATACTGCAAAACCTGCTGAAAAAGCAGTCGTAAAAATAAGTCATATTAAAACAAAGGATAATATAGGCCTTTTGGTAATATTTTTACTCCAAAAATTTATTTATGTAAAAGATAGATTTAGATGTAAAATTGAATTTTCTTGTCATACTTCTATTATTAGATTAGTGACAAATGCAACCATTTTCAATGCCATTTATGTACTTAAGGTACAATTTTCTGTTATTGATTCCATTTTGCTTGTTACCTTTCATCGTTCAGTCATTTGTAAAACATGCTTGATAAACATAATTATTTAAATTATGTGAGAAGTTTTGTAGCAGCAGAAGGGGGTGTTCACCCTCCCCCAAATGCCCAATGTTTAGGGGAGCTCCTTATCTAGGTCCCATTTTTCAAAATGGAGACTAAAAAAATTGTAGTTTTTGGTAAATAGTGTTGACTCATAAAACTATCCAAATGGCCATTCTGAGGCTTGTATACATGAGTATGATACTGAATGCTTGGGAGGTGGGTCAGACCCCCTAAAAAGGCGGCTGCCAAATTTTTCTGACCTTAAAAAATTTGCAAAATGAAGTTCTGAGACCAGCTTGAATGATGTCAGATATATCTTAAATCTTGGGTAATTGTTCTATTTTTCTTTTTCCTATGCTTATCATATCCTTTACAGATTGAAAGGATTTTTCTTTTTCCATCGTGTGTGAACACCTTCCATGATTGGTGAATTGTTGAGTGTGAAATTAAACTGATTCAGAGGGCTGTCCATCCTGAATTTTAGTTTGTTAATTTGTTAATTTGTAAATTTGTAATCCAGCACACACCCTAAGTGAGCCCTGGGTGATTTAAAATTAACTCTTTTTGAGGCTTGGGTAGGCCAAGTACAAGTAAGTTGCACCTGGGTTATTTTATTTTATAGTTTACATTTACCCATTTGAGTATAGTTTTATTCTGATGTGTCACAGGTTGCCCCCCCACTGTAATAGCATTTATCGCCTATGCTGACAATATGTCTATATCACATTTTTTTCATTTTCTGGACTTGAACCCATGAATTAATTTCCTCTAGTCATTGAAAATTTTGTATGCTCTTGTCACTTCAGTCACTATCATGCTTAAGAATATATGATAAAATAACTTATATGAGCATACACTTACTGAACAGACAGACATTAAACATACACATATATTTAGACCATATAATTTATTTTTATTTAATGTAAACAGGTAGATTTTTTCCACAGTGTACAATAATCAATTTTACCTGTAAGTTCCAGTAGCAAAGAAGAATCTTCCAGTCCGTGATTCTGTTGAACAACTGTGTGTCAGTGTCAGGATGCTCATGTGGAATTTATGGAGGGTACAGAACAGTTATTTAAACCAGTCACAAAAGCCATTAAGATCTTCTTCTGATGTTGAACAAAGTGCTAAAACTGAAAATATAGCAGAAAGAACTAAAAATAATCTAAAACTATTCTCAAAAAGTTTCTAGCTAAAATAGCATCTGCTTAACCACAATTGCAGCAAGAAGTAAAGGAAGCAATAGAGGGTTTAGAACAAGCCTATGCTGAGATTGGTGATACAAGGGATCTTGTTGCATCCAAAGTAAAATCTAATAAATAAAACCCCACTTGCCAAATTTACCAAAAAAGGTTCTATGAAATGTCAGAACCCTATAGCAGTTGCTGCAGCAGAATATCAAATTTGCAGTGGATCCAGAGACTGCAAATATTCCAGAATCAAACTGGGTTCTTTTTGTGTTTTAAAACTACCATGGTATAAGTTCAACCACAGGGAAGTATAAACCATAATCTGCAGAATTTAATAAACAAGTGAATCAAGCTAGAGAATAATTGGATATATATTATCACCCAAAAGATCACAGTTTGGAATGCCTTATGTGGAGGAGGAAGAGGCAGCCAGAAGTGGCTTTGCCACGCGTGATCAACATTGTTAAAAATAAGGTGGTAATATGGTCCATGAATCCACAGAGATTCAAAATAAATTTTGTCCCAATAACATCCCCACTGATATTGATTGACTTGAAATTCTTATTGGTAGAAGACAAGCTGGCAATAATTTCACAAAATCAGGTAAAACAGACAAGCTAACAGGACAGGCTAACAGGATTAATACAAAGAAAACCATAGCCAGTAGAACTGCCCAGCAATGAAGTTATGCTGGCAAGTGTCAGCAAGATAATAAATTAAGCTGAAAATGAGTTGTTGAAAGAATTAGCTAATGGGCCATCTCTGACAAAACAAGCTGCAGGTGAGATCGAAAAATATATAATCATAAATCTAATAGCTTTTAGGGGTCTGTCCTTTCATCATTGCTGATCAATCACTTAAATCAGTATTAGAATATAGTTTTAGATTGCAGGGCTTATAATAAAGTGTTAAAGCATGTGTCTGATTCTGCATTTGACATTGATGCATCAGTAATCAGTGTGTGATTATCATTATAATCTAATGAAGCACACAAACCAGACCAACATGGAAGAATCAAATTACAAGTCAAAGATACATCAAGTTATTTCTTGCTGCAGAGGTATTTATTGAAGTTCTTGGTAAACTTGTGAAAAACCATGATACAGCATATGCAGCAAGTAAACAATGTGGATTTGCTAACATTGGTATTATGGAACATTGGTATCATTGATGATAGAGAAATTGAAGCATTATGTTGATGTTGCTATGACAGTTATTGGTCTTGTAATTTATTCTGATGACTGATCATGGTCTGCCAATCCTTCCATGTTTGCCAAGGACATTACTGACCACCTTGACAATAGGTAGCATCTCATGGTATAAATAAGACTGGCTAATGCCATTCATCCTCATCCAGCTGGAATGATACCTTGACCATCCACTGCTTTTTCCACACTACAGATTGTTATTCCAGAATTCAACCTGATATTTACAGTACTTCCTTCACAGGATAATGCAGATGGATGATTATCATGTGTGATACCACTGTCACATATCTTAAGATTTTGTCAACATGTTAGAAAAGTTATCTTTGGAGCAAAACATAAGGTTGATCTGGTACAAATAACTACAGACAATGATCTGGCAGGCTTGGTTGATTGGTGGGGGATAAAACTATCAAAACTCACAATATGATGCCAATAATGACTGTCATTGACAGATAAACAATGATTATTATCATTCATGAATAACAGAGGTACATCAACTCTCTCATAGTTGACAGTGATCACAGACACATCTCCAGGCACAGCAGGAACATTTTTAATGCAAATAGCATTACAGCAGGAATTCAGCACCACAACACATATTCATTGCATTTCAGCATGACACCAGGTATAAATATATCAGACAGAAAACCAAATGGTGTTTAACAGATTGTCGGTGCCTGCAATTTCCTTGATGATAAATGGAAAACAAAAATCATCTTGTGACATTATGCTGAATTTTGACCAAAACAATGTTGCACGAGTGTATCATAGTTTGATGAGAATTATTGGGTATGTTTAGAATGTCAACCTTGTTTTGTAGATATCTCCGAAGGATTTTTCAGCGTTGTATCGGGTTTATTATTTCTCATTGGAACATCTGGATTTATTCAGAGTCATTGTTGACATACACATACAAGCTACTGTTGGTCCTGCTCTAGTTAGTTTCTATAAAGCAATCACTGTTATATTAATAGACAATGTTGCTTGAAAGTTTTTGTGGATGAACGAGTGTTGTTGATTCGCCTGTGGAAAATATGTAAGTGTAATTAGATCATTTATGATGTGATAATGTCAAATCATCACGTCAGATTAAAAATTTACAATTAGCAATGAAAAAGAATTATGGGGCAAAAAATAAATCTGAAATTATCATGACCCTAATAAATGTCACTGAAAATACTACAATGATGACAAGAAATCAAGAACTGAGATTCAGCTTGACTTTTCTGCAGATTTGATCGGTGTCACAAAAGTTGACATGTTGGTTGTATCATAGCATAACACATAAAAAATCTTACACAATCTTTTCAGTATGATCAGTCATGTGCATGCAAGTTGCTGCTGGAAGAAATCAACAAAAATAAAATAAAAATATCACAATGAATCATCAACAATGTTGTATACATAGCTTCTTGCTGGTTGCTGGAACAACGACATTAATTGCTGGAACAACGACATTAATCGGCATTTTCAGCGATGCATGTGATACATCCCATAGTTGGAATTGGTGACTTTATTTTTGTCAGTGTTGATGGTACATTAAATTTTGTTATGAGAGACCCCACTTCTGACAACAAAAAATGGTCTTTCAAGACAGGTGGTCTTTCATAGCAGGTTTGTACAAAAATATGTTTGCAAGATCCAGTTTAAAACCAGGTTCAAGAAAAAGAACCACACTTGCTGTACATATATTCTATTCTTTATTAGCAGTTGTTGCTAAATATTATATGCGTTCATCTGAAATCTGAAAATCTACCAATTTGATGAAAGTACAGTTAAAAGGCTTACTTCATACTTAAGTGAGAGAACATGTTTATATAAATAATGTTCTGTCTGAACCTGAAACAATTAGATGTGGAGTACCACAAGGCTCAATTCTGGGTCCATTACTGTTTATTTTATTTATTAATGACCTACCACTTGTACTAAAGGACTCAGTATCATCTACAGATCTCTATGCAGATGACACAACATTGTCAGACATCAAAAAGACAAAGCATGAAATCAAACTTTTTCTACAGAATGCCTTAAAAAACTGGACAATGGTGCACATGAAATGGCATGGTGGTTAATACTGGTAAAACTAGAATATTACTTATCTCAACACGGAAAAAAAGAACAAAACTTGATAGTGATGAACTATGACATGGAAGAATAAAAGTTTGCAAATGGTCTGTCACGATAGTCTACAGTACTTGGTGTTTTGGTAGATAATAATCTATCATGGACTGAACATATCAAACATATCAGTAAAAAAGTCAATTCAAGTTTATGGCTTCTCAGTAGGATAAGACAACTTTATCCCAGAAAGGTACTGAAAACTATTTTATAACAGTTACATACAACCTTATTTACACTACTGTAATACTGTATGGGGTAATTCAAATAATAAAAACTTAGCAAAGCTGGCACATCTCCAAAAAAAGAGCTTTTGAGTTAATATCAATCCAGAAAGAAAGCAAGGAAAATTTAGTTGGCAAGTTAAAATTATTACCTATTAAAAACCAAATCTGTTTGAGAAAAGCCAAATTAATGTACAGGATATCCAATAATAGTGCTCCTGAATATTTACAATCCCTATTCAAGTATAGGCTACCTGGAAATACTCCCCACCTGTGATCAATGTCAATAAGGAATTATTTATAAAAAAAGTTTCCAATACTCTGGAACTTTGCTTTGGAATAGTATTCTAGTCGAGATTAGAAATGCACTCTATTTCATTTTTCCAAACCCAGTATATCCAGTGGCTACAGAGATGCAGCAAAAATAAGTAAATTCCTTTGAATGAAGGCCTCAATGTTAGATTTGTTCTTAGCTAAATGTGTTACCCTCTTTAAATAAATTTATAATAATCTACAAACAAAATTATACTGTAATACAGATATACTTCTATCATTAAACATGAAATCACATTTACATTTGAAGATCAGATATTTTAGCATATGAAATTGTTTCTGAATTACTCGTTTTGCTTTATAGCAACCTAAATTTGTTTTATCAACATTTAAACCACATTTTTACAAATGGTCTGCACTTGTTCACTTCCTTCAGTTACAATAATTATTTTCTTTAGCATTAAAATTTGTCTCTTTAGTTGGATGTTCATTCATGGTTATTAAAATTATAGGTGTTAAATTTATTATAATCCTAGAGGATATTGGAGAGGTACAGGAGCAGTTAAAAAATTATGCCTATTCAACAGGTGTCATATGAACTGTAGCTGCAAATTGGTTGTCATAATAAGCTATATGGCAAATTTTTTTTTCCATATCCCAAAATGATTGGACATAGTTTGATGTAGGTGCATCCAACAGAGTTCATTAGGCAGATAAATTTTTACCACATGACTTAACATAAATAGAACACATATGTGTTGACTGTCATATAGGTTGAAAAAAGCAGATATATACATGCTGAACTGTTAATGTATATAAATTTATTCATGAGGACTCAGCCACAACTGCTACAAATTGGTCCTGGCAAAGAATTTCTTGATGTAGTAACTATGCTGATGCAGCAACATAATGTTAAAATCAGGTGTAGTCATACCACAATACATGGCGATCAGGCAATCATTGGACAATTTGATCAAGCACTTGCACAGCATCTCATTGGACATCAATATGCCCAAGAATTACTTAAGTTCAAGACAGATCTCTTGAATGGGTTATGAAACTCTTGGGTGGTGGCCACGTTAAACAATGACATCATGATTGGAATTAACGAGAAACCTGCAATTCGAAAAAGCACATACCATGGCAAAAATCACCAAATAAGCTACAACAAACAGTGTTTGGTAGCAAATTAACAGTGAGGTAATTATACAAACCTGGTGAAGTTGAGCCTGGTGCAGCAGTAGCAACTGATCCCATGTGGAGTATAACAACACATAAAATTTCCAGTGTGGTTAAGATTTAGTAACCACCAAGCTGTGGATTAGATTCAACAGTTCTTTAATATGGGTATGTCACAGTGAACAATTACAGGTAATTCCTGAAAACACCCAGTTACCAACAGATTGGATGTGGTGTCGAAGATGCTAGCATGTAGATGTCAAATTCCCTCTTCCATACACCAGAAAAAAACACATTAACAAGAGTCACATGCCTTGAGGAGCAAATCTCTTCTATGTCTGTTACATTTAAGAAGTATCAGAGAGACATTTTCCTGTGTGTGGCTGAGACTACTGTTGATTCTGTCCATGGTAAATTGTCTTAGGTCATTAGGAAAATATTGCCACAACATTATTGTGTTACAGCAGGGGCAGTGATTTTTTTCTTGTTTTTTTTTTTTTCAGTGACAAATTCCACATCCAGATCAAACTGGCATGATTTTTTTTGTCATTTCTTGCATATGCATAACCAACTAATTTGTTTCTAACTGTTAATAATTCCTGGTGATGTTGCTGTTGTGAAAGTGGTGGCAGCAGCATTTCTGTTGATGTTGCTGTTGTGAAAGTGGTGGCAGAGAAACTGCTGCCACTGGCAACTCCAACCTATTTACAACCCAGTGTAACTGAGATATTTTTGTTACTCTAGACAAAGCCAGATAAGACCATTCTATGTGATCAACAATCCAGATATTGGCATTGGATGATGTTAATCCTAGAGGTGAATGAATTGTTATTGCAAAATGGGTTTAAGGACAACACCTGTTGTATAGCCTCCACTGGAACTGTGACAATATCGTTAAGTATGAGTTGTTTTTTTGTGTCTTCTGCTAGAATATCAAGTATAATTTGTTGGCATGTATCTGTTGGCTGATAACATAATGGAACTAGCCAATCAGGAAATTTTTCCTTGTGCAGCTCAAATAATTTATGCTGACTTGAATCACTGACATTTTCCTAGATACAAGTATTAGATTATTAAGGCATTGTAAGTTTTAACAATCTGACACTGGAGTCTCTGAAATTAGGGGATGCAGTATTTCATACTGAAATTTGTCAGTTTGTAATCTGATTAACAAATTCAGTTGTCATAGTTGTTCTCCTGTGATTGATTCATTTAAATAATAAAGTGTTTAAACAAGTGTGGAAAATGGATAAGCTTATTGTAGTATGGTTTGTCAAACCCAGTGAAAATACCTTCATAGAATTTTTAACTACTTTAACAACATAATTATGTTGATGTGATTCCATAATGGGGTGAGTTTATCACAAATAATCCAACTCAGACCATCTTTACTGATATGTTTGACAATAAATTTTATTCGGATTGTGCACCTGCTGACTTCCACAAGATTATTATTAATTGTAGTTGCTGTAGTCATTCATGGTGGAATCAATTAAAATACCTTCACCATATATCTTAAATGTCATTGATAAACTCATTCTTTGCTTGTTTGATAAAATCATGCAGCTGTAGTTCAAGTAATATTTATTTCTTACCACTGGTTAATCCATCTAGATCAAATCTAGCAGTATGTTGTGGTTCAATCTCAGATAATCTTATTTGTTCTCATCTAGAAAATTGTCTCTGCTCTTCTTTGGTTTTATTATTGTTAATCTCTCAATTTCACTTGTGGTTAATATTTTATCTTGTTAGGTAGTAGTTTCTTGAATTGGACTTTGTTCAATAATATAATATACATCAGGCAAAAAATAGTTGTCAGTGGCTCAAGATGAGATCAGTCATGCCTTATGGAGAGTACTGTGGATATCACATGGCTAATGTTCAGTACTGGACCTCAACTATGTCTGAAGTGTAGGGTGGGGTTTAAGGGAATGAGACAATTATGTTTTTCTTGGGGAAGATGACAATATTGAGTGTTTGAGTGATATGTAAGAAAATGCTTTTGATGATATCAGAATAACAGATGCAGAGATTATCTTGACAGATATTCCTTCACTGAAATTATATTTAATGAAGAGAAATTATATAAATGGAACAAACTGAGAAAGACATTGATCTTGATGAATTTATGAGGCATCTGATATTCATTAATTATGAAGCAAACAGAGTCAGTGTTGTAAGACATTGCCATATTACAAAAAATCAATTGGTAAAGTCATCAGTACAGGTTACATACAAAATAGTATTGTGATCCCTGGTGAAAAAAAATAAAAATGTGTAAAGGTTTCTATATGACTGTTTTAATGGATTAATTAATAAAGGTTTTGTTGTTGATCTTATAATTTCATATAAAGAAGACAACCACCTTGAATATTTAAGAGCAATCACACCAGGTGAAAATAAAAGAATTTGAAAAGCTGGAAAACTTAAACACAAAAGTGACTGTGACCAGTAAAATCAATTAATCTTGGTACATGTATGTCAATTAATAGAATTTAGTTTGATGTACTCTGCTGGAAAATATTTTTATATGAATCCAAATTCAGTACAGTTTGTTGTGAATTGTCTAATTCAACTACATCAAAAATGTTAGTCAAAAAGTAAAATTTCATTATATCAGATAACATAACATTTCTTCAGTACAGTGAATTACCTGATCTGTTTGACTCACAGTTTAAACATTGCCTGATCATGTGTCCCCTCCCCCAAATACCTATGCACTAATAATAACATGCAGGGTTTCCCAGCTATTTATACATTTCCTTGGTCATGGGGTTGACTTTGCTACTGAAATTTACAGGTAAAATCGATTGTTGTACATTCTGTGTAGAAATCTGTTTACATTAAGTAAAGATAAATTATACAGTTTATCCATAATTTATACTGAAAATAACAATAGGTTATAGAGATTGTTAATAAAATTATGGACATAATACCTCTTATTAAATGCTAACTCTCACACTCTCCCAGTCCCCATATTTGTTTCTCATTTGTTTTAAAAGAATTTAAAATTAAATGTTTCCAGTGTATGCACATGAATATTTCATTAAATTGTAACATGGCCAATTACTGACTATAATCATTTAAATTAGAATTACCTGTAATAACAAGGTAGTCTTGACTATAGGCCATTAATAGCTATAATTTGTTTAATTAAAATTATATAAAATAACAAGGTAATTTTGACTATGGGCTATTATTGACTATAATCAGGTAAATTACAGTTACCCATAATAACAAGATAATCTTGACTACATTCTATTATTGACTATAATCATTCAAATTACAATTGAATGTAATAAGGTAATTTTGACTATGGGCTGTTATTGACTATAATCAGGTAAATTAGAATTACATATAATAACATATAATAACACAGTAATCTTGACTGAAGGCTATTATTGACTTTAATCAGTTAAATTACAATTACATATAATAACTGGGCAATATTGATGACAGGCTATTATTGACTATTGTTAAATTACAATTGCATATAATAACAGTGTAATCTTGACTAAAAGTTTGTATTCACTTAAATTACCAGTACATGTGATCAAGGTAATCTTGACTATGGGATATTACTGACTATAATTAGTTAGATTACAGTTAGTCATAATAACAAGGTAATCTAGACACAGCCTATTATTGACTATATCAGTTAAATTACATGTAATAACAAGTTTATGATTGCAGCCTATTATTGACTATATCAGTTAAATTACAATTACAATAACATGAAAATCTATACTATAGGCTGATATTAATTGATCAGTTAAATTACATGTGATGGAAAAGTAATCTTGACTAATGGATTTTATTAACTAATTAGATCAATTACAATTATAATAACAAAGTAATCTTGACTAAAGGTTATTAACTCTAATCAGTTAAATGATAATTATTTATAATAACAAGTTAATCTTGATAGCAGGTTATTATTGACTATGACCAATTAAATTATGGTTGCATGTAATAACAGGGTACCTGAGAGGCTGAATGGTCTAAATTGCTTACTGTTGTGGGTCACTGCCATCTCACCTCTGCGTAAGTCTCCGGCTTGGCCAGTATAGGTTGTGAGAAAGTTTGTCAGTAACTTTTTGTGGATTGGTGGTTTATTCTGGTTTTTTCCCATGTTCTTCCTCTACCATTTATACTGGCTGCCATGTATAGCCTATCTTGTGCTTAAAAATGGTATCAAACCCCTACAAAAACAACAACAGCATATAATTTTGATCAACGGTTATTATTAACTATAATCATTTAAATTATACTTGCTTGGAATAAGAATCTATTCTTGACTGTAGGGTATTTTTGACCATAATCTGTTAAATTACAATTACATGCAATATAAAAGTGATCTTGATGAATGACTTTTATTGACTATAGTCAGTTAAATTACATGTAATAAGAAGGTAATTTTTGAGTACATGCTAGTTTAGGATGTAATCAGTTACATTACATTTGTATGTAATAAAAAGGTAATAATGAATATGGGCCCTTTTTTGGTTGCTATCAATTTAAATTACAATTGATAGGATATTTTTGACTAATCATTCAAATTATAATTATATGTGATAGAAAGCTAAATTTGACTACAGGGTATTTTCTTACTATTGAACTAAATTGCAATTACATGTAATAAAAAGATAATCATAGTTATAGTGTATTGTCACATAATCCAGTGCCAGCTCAGAGTCAATGTAACCTTTTAGGATTAATGAAGAGGACAAAGACATGGACCCAATATGGGTATGTGAGAAAGCTTGCCAATAGCTTTTCATGAGTCAGTGGTTCTATATGGGGTTTTCCCTTGTTTTTTTTCCACCATTTATACTGTCTGCCATGTATAACCTATTTTGTGTTGAAAAATGGCATTATACCTTACAGCAATGACAACAACAACAAAGACAGAGACCATGATCTACCAGTGCATTTTGTGATGTTAGATTTGGCTCTGTGTTGTTTGCAGTCTAGACACAACCTATATGGTAGTCTTCTTCCCAGGTACTTGTGCAGTTTTACTATACAGGCTTGAGAAGTATTGTACTTAAATATTTCAGGATAAATCTTAAAATCATCACTGCACCTGTGGCATAGTGGTTAAAGCACCCGCCTCCAATGTGGGAGATCATGGGTTCGAACCCAAGCAGAGTGATACAAAGACATAAAAATGATACTAACATCTGCCTTTCTAGGCACTGTTGATTAAGAGGTTAGTGTTTGTACTAGTCAACAAGGTGTCTTAATAATGGGACATCATTTACTGCAAGATGCCCAAATGCTAGACATCACTCTAAACTACATTGCAAACATAGTAGCAATGACTGAAAATTTGTTAAAGCTATGTCAAAATTTCAAATCACACATACAGATACATGAAATCATCTTTTGTCCCACTTCAGAGAGTGAACATTTTTGTACTTGTTTTTCTTGCCAGAAAAGGCATTGTTTTATCTCTGTTGAGCCAATACCCTCATGTGCTTTTTATTTAACATTGTGTTCCATCCTTATATAGTCTATTGTCATTTTAAAATATCTGAATTGGTGAATATAATTATTTCTTCTTCCAGGATCTACTTGAAATGGCCACAATGCTGCCAGAGAATTTCTTGCCAAAAAGAACAGCTGTCTGGTGTGCAACAGATCACCATCCTAGTGTTCACATTTTTGTTTTTGGCAATTGTTGCCATTATCTTCATTGAGATTCAATATGCTGGTCAGGAGGATTCCAGATACCAGTTATCTAGTCTACAAAGCATTGGCAATGCTCACATCAGTTCTCATGGTCCAGATGTCCATTATGGTATAGTGATTGACTGTGGCAGCAGTGGTAGTCGAGTGTATGTTTACTTCTGGCCTCCTCACTCTGGTAATCCACAGGACTTGCTAAATATTCAGCAGCTCAAAGACACAGATGGGAACCCTGTAGTAAAGAAAATATCTCCCGGTAATTATTTTTTCCTAGTTGACATTTTAGCACAGCAAAACCAGTGTAATCCAGCCATGATGAGTGGGATAAATGTTTTGGCACCATTGGCAGTATGCTTTTAATGAGAACTTTGTTGATGCTGCAAACTCGTGAAAAAAATATCTCCTAATGATTTTGATCTGAATTTGTTATGATTCTGTGATATTACACTAAGTAACAAAAAGAAGCAAACCCAACAAGTTTAGTAAAACTGAACAAATAAATAAAAATTCTCTAGTTATAAAATGAAAACAACTTATGAATTAAATCAAAAATAATCTTTAAGCTTGATGATAAATCCAAAGAATAGAGATCCGAATGAACATTAGGTCCTCTATGTGCTTATGTATCATTATCCTTAAATGTGCTGAATTGCATTTTCCAGAATGTCTTTGAATGAATTTATAATATTCCATAAATGTTGTTTTAGTGTAGACAGTCAAATGAGCACTTTGTAATTCCAATAAATAATTTAAATAAATTATTCCTCCCAATTCTGAACACAAAATTAAATACATCTGCAGACTGATATTAAAGTAAGAACAGTACTAGGAAAAAGAAATAAGAATAATTGTTTAATTCCTTCATTATATACGAATCCACAACTCTAATAATACTATGTGTTGCTCCATGTGACTTTGTTCACAATATATGACTTACATATATGTTGAATTAAAATCTTTTTGGTCTAGGTCACAATACTGATTCATTCAATCAGAACATTACTAACAGCTCATTATTTAGGCAGAGTTTAAAACTTATAGCTTAAATTAGAATCTACAGAAATGGACCAAAAGACAAACACAATACAGATATATATAACAAGTTATACTGCTATACTCAATCTTTGGAGTTTTATACTAACTTTCTTTCAGATTATTCAGTCTGTGAAGCTTTACACTATATTAGTTCTCTCAGATTGCTCAGTTTATGGAGTTTAAAACTGATTAATTACATTGGATTTCTCAGTCTATAGTTTATATTGGATTATTCATTCTAATGAGTTTTAACATTAATTACATTGGATTACTTAGTCTGTGGAGTTTACAACAGAATAATTATATTGGATTACTCAGTCTATGGAGTTTATATTGGATTAGTCAGTCTAAGAACCTATAACATTAATTACATTGGATTACTCATCCTAATGAGTTATAACATTAATTACATTGGATTACTCATCCTAATGAGTTATAACATTAATTACATTGGATTACTCAGTCTATGATGTTTACAACATATTAATTATATTGGATAACTCAGTCTGTAGACTTTATATTGGATAACTCAAAGGAGTTATGACATTAATTATATCAATCTCAATACTACCAAACTTGTCAAAATTGATTGAAAAGCATGTCCATGATTCATTCATATCATATTTAACCAAACACTTTCTGTTATACCCTAATCAATCAGGCTTTAGACAGAAACACTCATTTGAGACTGCCTTGATCTCCCTAACTGATAAATGGCTTCAAGCACTTGATCAAGGTAGAATAATAGGTTCAGTATTTGTAGATTTCAGGAAAGCATTTAACATGGTAGATCATGAAATCCTTTTGAAGAAACTGAAAATCTACCAATGCGATGAAAGCACACTTAGATGGTTTACTTCATACTTAAGTGAGAGAACACATGTTTATATTAATAATGTTCTGTCTGAACCTGAAACAATTAGATGTGGAGTACCACAAGGCTCAATTCCTGGTCCATTACTGTTTATTTTATTTATTAATGACCTACCACTTGTACTAAAGGACTCAGTATCATCTACAGATCTCTATGCAGATGACACAACATTGTCAGACATCAAAAACACAAAGCATGAAATCAAACTTTTTCTACAGAATGCCTTAAAAAACTGGACAATTGGTGCACATGCAATGGCATGGTGGTTAATACTGGTAAAACTAGAATATTACTTATCTCAACACGGAAAAAAAGAATAAAACTTGATAGTGATGAACTATGTCTGACATGGAAGAATAAAAGTTTGCACATGGTCTGTCACGATAGTCTACAGTACTTGGTGTTTTGGTAGATAATAACCTATCATGGACTGAACATATCAAACATATCAGTAAAAAAGTCAATTCAAGTTTATGGCCTCTCAGTAGGATAAGACACTTCCTCCTGGAAAAGCACAGAAAACTATTTTATAAAAGTTACATACAACCCTATTTAGACTACTGTAATACAGTATGGGGTAATTCAAATGATAAAAACTTAGCAAAGCTGGCACATCTCCAAAAAAAAAAGCTTTTGAGTTAATATCAATCCAGAATGAAAGCAAGGAAAATTTAGCTGGTAGGTTAAAAATACTACCTATTAAAGACCGAATCTGTTTAAGAAAAGCCAAATTAATGTACAGGATATCCAATAATATTGCTCCTGATTATTTACAATCACTATTCAAGTATAGGCTAACTGGAAATACTCCCCACCTGCGATCAATGTCTACAAAACATTACAAAATTCCCAAACCAAAAAAGGAATTATTTAAAAAAAAAGTTTCCAATACTCTGGAACTTTGCTCTGGAATAATATTTTAGTTGAGATTAGAAATGCCCACTCTATTTCCTCTTTCTAAAACCAGTATATACAATAGATTCACAAATGCAGCAAAAATAAATAAATTTCTTTGAATGAGGGCCTCAAGGTAGATTAGTTCTTAGCTAATTGAGTTACCCTCTTTAAATAAAGTCATAATAATAATGATAATAATAATGATGATGATTCTACTGTTCTGTTACATTACTCATTTTATGGTGGCGGCTTTTGCCTGAATAATTCTGTTAGATCACTCAATTGGTGGAGTTTACATCAGATGAATTCGGTCAGATTATTTACTCAATGAAGTTTTAATTAATTCCAGTAGGTTACTCAGTCTTTGGAGTTAACACAAGATTAATTCCATTAGATTACTCTTTGAGTTATCACCAGGTTAATCACGTTAGATTGCTGATTTATCAGCAAATTATTTATTGAATCACTCTGAGGAG
Source organism: Potamilus streckersoni (assembly GCA_016746295.1). Taxonomy (NCBI): domain Eukaryota; kingdom Metazoa; phylum Mollusca; class Bivalvia; order Unionida; family Unionidae; genus Potamilus; species Potamilus streckersoni. The sequence goes on from JAEAOA010001185.1 coordinate 43,141, forward strand.
TTTTCACCAGAATAATGTATTGAATCATTCAATATATGCAGTTAACAGTTATAAAGTTTATAAAGTTTTACCATGGATTAATTCAGATTTATTGGTAGATTTGTATTCATTCCAGGAGATTCAGGATTAATTCCATTAGATTACTCTGTGGAGTTTAAACCAGATTAATTCTATTAATTCTATTAGATTACTGTCTGTGGAGTTTACACCAGAATAATTCTATTAGATTACAATATATATATATATATATATATATATATATATATATATATATATATATATATATATATACACACACACACACACACACACACACACACCACACCCTCGGTAACTCGCACCTGGATAACTCGCGAACCCGCTTATAACGCAGTGTCCGGCATGGCTACTAAATTTTTTCAAAGGAAATATATTTTTTAATGTGTTAAATGTGAAAAAAATATGCAGTAAGAATTGGTATTATGAACCTGTTACATATATTATATAAATTTTCATACACAAAAAATAATTATAAATCATTAATTTTTGTAAAAACAAAATGGGAATATGGTATTTTTGATCTTTTTTGCAAACATAAATCTTCTTAGTGGAAATTTTATGTCCGATAACTTAACCAATTTTTCCAATACAAAGAGATCTATACAAATAGTTATGATACATTTAAATAATTATTATTTTGATAACTTGATTGTGTATGAAAAATTAAAAGGTACAAAAAATTACATGAAATACGGTAGCTCGTTATATCATTGGAAATGGTGATTATTGCCATAAAGATAGAATCCATATCATGATATTTTCAAGTTCTAATTAGATGTCTCATATTATGTTTGGGGATTTTTGAGAGAAAAAGTTGTTAATACTCTGTAATTAATCAGTCTGGCGAAACAGAATCAATGAAATATTATGCTAAGAGGTGGCAACAGATAATAAAATAAACACCACTTAAATGTCTTGCTAAGTGAAATTCACATTCTAATCCTTTAATTTTGCTTCATTGTAAACACTAGAATTGAAACATATTATCTTCTATGAAAACTTGAAAATAGTCAATCGTCCGTCACCTCAAAACCCCGTGAGTACTTCTCTGAGAACCTAAATAAATGCTGGCTTTGTTTTGATCAACAGCTCGGGGAAGTGTTTGTTGCATTAAACAAAAATCAGTTAAAAGACACTGTGTTGTTTTAACACTTTGAATATGTCTTGTATAAAATCAAGCAAGGGAAGTACAATAAAAAAAATCGAAGGCAGCATGCCGATAGCAGCATAAGTTCTTGAGGTCATTACCATTCTCAAAATTCATTTTATTTGACCAGTCGAAAATGGTTTCACATTTTTATGTTATATTTTTAAAATATTTTTTATCACCTTTGGAAATTCCAGCACTGACATAGAATTAAACAAAATTCATCATTGGGAGAAATACGCTCAGCTAATTAGCATGTAATTTATCCAAACCAGCTCAGAGAGAAAATCACCCATGAACAATACACAGAGGCAGCAGAGAAATCAAAAAGTAAAAAAAAATGAGCATATGTTTTGAAAATTTGAAGTGATATTTGTCAAACGTCTCACAAACTGCAAGTATTGTGTTCTAATTTACATTATTTTAAATTTGTAGACCCGTTAAATTGATGTTGGTAATGGCTAACACTTGTAAAAAAAATTCATTTTACTTCTACCACAATCAAATCGACCTGTCATTTGCAATCAAATTGACCTGTTGTTAGATCGACATTGTTGTTTTTTTAAATGGGTGTTGATGTTGTGTATAAAAAATCTACTTTGGATCCAACAAGAATTTATCCAATTCATTACAATTATTTGTGACGAAGTACACAATGTGCGAAATCAGACATGTGTTAAGCCAATGGAAAACATGTGGATTATTGTTTTGATGATTTCCTTAATATTATATAAGTTATCCTAAAATTAATGTTACTCTGTGATGACAAAAGTAAACAAAGTACACCCACTGCTATGAAGAAATATTGAATCATAATTAATCATAGCACGATTATTGAGTATTCAAAACTAACATGCCAAACCAACCCACCCACCCCATTTGCCTGTGTACGTCGATCCGTTTGTTTCGTTGTTTGTTATAGGTCCCTCGATAACTTGCACCATCGTTTATAATGCTGTCGATGTTTTTGGACTACGTTGTGTGCGAGTTATCAAGGGGGTGATATATATATATATATATATATATATATATATATATATATATATATATATATATATATATATATATATATATATATATGCATGTGCTAAAACTATAAATACAACCAGCTTGTATAGACTAGTTGCGGAAACTGAAAACGTTGTATAATTCCCTAAAATTAGCTTTGGCTTGTAAACTTTTAGGGAATTATACAACGTTTTCAGTTTCCGCAACTAGTCTATACAAGCTGGTTGTATTTATAGTTTTAGCACATGTGAAGACAGAAATGTAGAGGTTTACAAACACAACGTTTTTGTGTTTATTTGTTTGTCGTAACTATGTTTTGTATTTGCCTTTGAAAAAGACTCATTAAGAGTCCAAATTGCTTAGGCTAATTAGTTACTAGTTTCATACTGTTCGTCGTCAGTTTATTGCATCTATTTTAATTAATCCCTGTTTATTTTATTATGCTTTGCTGTCACTTGCATAAATATATTATACTTTGCTCTCAGAGCCTCTCACATGTATGAAATAAATTATAATTTGTTATATGTATGAAATATATTATGCTTTGATGTTAAATGTATTAAATACATTATGCTTTGATGTGAAATGTACAAAATACAGTATGCTTTGATGTGAAATGTACAAAATACACTATGCTTTGATGTGAAATGTACAAAATACACTATGTTTTGATGTGAAATGTACAAAATACAGTATGCTTTGATATTCTGCAAAGTATAATGAAATACATTATTCCATCACCATGGATGTGAATCATGTACATTCAATATGAAATGTGATTGTTTAGTTCAGTTACACAAGAACAGATAAAAGGTTTAATTTTGATAAAGATCTGTTTGTATAGGTCTTCACAATCTCATTCATAGCCTTAGAATTTGATATACTTAACTGTCAAAGTAACTTTAATCTTTTAAAATAAATTGTTTAATTACAGTCAGAGAGATAAGTAATGGGAATTTCATCCTGATCAGTACTTTAAAAAAAGCTCCCTTCTCAGTAAAATGTAAACTTGTGTTCATGATCAGGTATTAATTTTGCACTTTTTCATAGCTTTGACAGTCCAGAAAATCTGTGCCCAACATTTATGCCACATGGAATAAATAGATATCAGATAGCATTTTCTATTTAAATTACATTACTTTAGATAAAACTGCACATGAAAAAATTATCATAACACCAGAAATTTGAATCAGGCTCTACCCACTTAAATATCACACGCTGTTTGTTTTCTCCATTTACAATTTTAAATCATTGGTGCCCTATTGATCCAAATTAGGATTTGTATGCAGGATATTGCAAAGCTGAAATGACATTCCTTTTCAGTTGCATGTTTGACAGATCATTTATTGTATATTTAATTTCTATAATGTAAAGGTATTAAGTTGCATGTTTCCAACTAAAAAGTTATAAATGCACAAGTTCCATTTTTTGTAAAATAATTACAATGTAAGAAACCGTTTTATGATCAGCTATTAAAATTTACATTTTGTTATGTTGAGACATAAGTTGAGAGTAATTGTCCAAAGCAGACTTGTTGATGTAAAAATGTATTTGGACAGAGATTACTTAAATATATATTTTTTAAGGATTCTTTTGCTGAATGTAGACAGCCCAATACAAGAGTTTTCAAATATTGTTTTTCTTTAGGTTTGGACACATTTGGCACAAACCCTGGAGCAGCCAGTGACTACATTAGACCGCTGTTGGAATTTGCCAAATCTTGCATTCCACAACTACACCAAAAAGAAACTCTATTGTACATACTGGCTACAGCAGGAATGAGGATGCTAGATGAGATGTATGAGTTGTGTCCCTTTATTGCCTCCAATATTGATGTTCTTCACTTGTCTAACTGAAAGACAAGACATAGGGATTACTTTTCAGTTAGTGTTGTTGCAAGTGTATCATATAGCTCAGCTACTATTCAGTTAATATATGGGTACAGTCATACCAGGAATGTTTACTGATACCAAAACTGGTGTGACAGAAACACAAGAATTTAAACAATGCTAAAATTAAAATATCATCATATATTGATAAAGCACATTAAACAATACCTAATTTAGGTCAGTGCATTGACTTAGCACTTTAAATGATACTTATTTTAAGTCAGTATGTTGACACAGCACTTTAAATTTGACCAATACATTGACACAGCACTTTAAATTTAGGTCAATACATTGACAAAGCACTTTAAATTTAGGTCAATACATTGACACAGCACTTTAAATTTAGGCCAATACATTGACACAGCACTTTAAATAATGCTTTATTTAGGTCAGTACATTGACACAGCACTTTAAATAATGTTTTATTTAGGTCAGTACATTGACACAGCACTTTAAATAATGCTTTATTTAGGTCAGTACATTGACACAGCACTTTAAATAATGTTTTATTTAGGTCAGTACATTGACACAGCACTTTAAATAATGTTTTATTTAGGTCAGTACATTGACACAGCACTTTAAATAATGATTAATTTAGGTCGGTACATTGACACAGCACTTTAAATAATGATTAATTTAGGTCAGTACATTGATATAGCATTTTCAATGATGATTAATTAAGTACATCTAAACAGCACTTTGAATGATGATTAATTTAGGTCTATACATTAACACAGCACATTAAATGATGCTTATTTTAGGTCAGTACATTGATACAGCACTTTCAATGATGATTAATTTAAAAGGTCAGTGATCAAAGTAAAAGAAGGGAAAAGAATTACACATGTCTCAGATGCATGGAATTTGCTTGTTGGTTTTTTTAACATTTGAATGGCTATATTGTGTCAGGGAAGTGAGATCAGAGTGCCCTGTAGGTTTTAAAGGCACTTTTAACACATCACTGGTTATATCATATCAGTGAAGTGGAATCCAAGTGCTATGGTGGTTTTAATGTCGTTATTATTTCAAAGACTATATCATGTCAGGCAAGTGGGATCCATGTGCCTTGTTGGTTTTAATGTCACTTTTACCACATCACTAGCTATGCATTGACTGGAATGAGGGATCCAAGTGCCTTGTTGGTTTTAATGTCACTTTTACCACATCACTAGCTATGCATTGACTGGAAAGAGAGATCCAAGTGCTTTGTTGAATTTAATGTCTCTTTTACCACATCACTAGCTATGCATTGACTGGAAAGAGGGATCCAAGTGCCTTGTTGAATTTAATGTCACTTTTACCACATCACTAGCTATGCATTGACTGGAAAGAGGGATCCAAGTGCCTTGTTGAATTTAATGTCACTTTTACCACATCACTAGCTATGCATTGACTGGAAAGAGGGATCCAAGTGCTTTGTTGAATTTAATGTCACTTTTACCACATCACTAGCTATGCATTGACTGGAAAGAGGGATCCAAGTGCCTTGTTGGTTTTCATGTCTCTTTTACCACATCACTAGCTATGCATTGACTGGAAAGAGGGATCCAAGTGCCTTGTTGGTTTTAATGTCACTTTTACCACATCACTAGCTATACATTGACTGGAAAGAGGGATCTAAGTGCCTTGTTGGTTTAAATGTCACTTTTACCACATCACTAGCTATGCATTGACTTGAAAGAGAGATCCAAGTGCCTTGTTGGTTTTAATGTCACTTTTACCACATCACTAGCTATGCATTGACTGGAATGAGGGATCCAAGTGCCTTGTTGGATTTAATGTCACTTTTACCACATCACTAGCTATGCATTGACTGGAAAGAGGGATCCAAGTGCCTTCTTGGTTTTCATGTCTCTTTTACCACATCACTAGCTATGCATTGACTGGAAAGAGGGATCAAAGTGTCTTTCCTATGTAACACTGAGGCAGCTGATTCAGGCAAGTCTGGATGGTTTTAGAATCTGCTACCTATGGACTATGAGGCTGATGTTTTACTGAGCTCCCTTAGATATTTTGACAACTGAATTATAGTGTAATGACTGTATGGTCCTGAACTAATTAAAGAAGCAAAACCCAGAAGTTTTGTGAAACTTAAAAAATAATTTTCTTTACATAAACAAAATAAAATTTATGAGGAACTTACAGCATTAGGAATTCCACAATAATCCAGCAAGTTCTACTCAATTTAAAAAAAAATCAAGTGTTTTGAATGAATTCCAGGTTCTCTAAGTGTTGATGTGCCAAGGTTGTTATGTATCACAGTGGCATTGTTCTGAACTCATTTGAATAAATTCACAATATTCCCTGAAAAATATTTTTTTCCTTGAGTAATGATCACTTTATAATGCTATTGAATGAACCATAGGTTTTCTCATAAATTATATCTCAAAAAATCAATAAACACAGATACATCTGGAGACTATTAAAATAAGATCATAGTAAATAAGAATGAAGTACTTTTCGAACTCTTTGGCTTTATCTACACCCATGCAGCTTATATTCACACTAATTTCCTACTCGATATGTGACTTCAGTCACAATACCAAACATCACAAAAGTACCCATCTGACTGACCCATCCAGTGAGAAATCGCACAATAATTATAAACTGTTTTATTATTACAAATTGATTTTAGAATTTGTCAACATCTAGTTATATCTCCTATGCAATTTACAGGCATGCACCAAAAATGAAAGATACAATATATGCATAACAGTATATTAGTTTTGAGCATAAATACAAAAAACATCTAATAAGGGTTGTATTTTTAACATTTATAGGTTAAACTCATTGTCAGAAACTATATTAAAGTTTATAAAAAGCAAAACATGTATTGTTTATTCATAAGATTTTTTCAAACTTAGTAGTTGCAGCATACTTGCACCATAAAATTGTAGTGATTTACTTGCCCACAATCTTAGTAATGTTTTAATATGTTTCATCTTCAGCTGCATTACTTGATGATAATACACAAGGACTTCATCCATTACCATACCCTTTTAACTTTTACAGTCCTAGAAAGCTGTTTGTAACTTTTCATCAAATGAGCAAATCTTTGGACATAGGACTGTGGAAGTTTAGATATAGGGTCCCCAGGTGGCCAGGGGGTTTAAAGCACTCACCTTTAACAATCACTGCTATTTCAACTCTGTGTGGGTTTGAATCTCATGCTTACCCAGTGTAGCAATGTGAGACAGCTTTTCATTAGCTTCCTGTGAGTTGGTAGCTATTACTGTTTTTTTTTCCCAGGTTCTTTCTCCACTAGTTAAACAGTGTGACCCCACTATAACACAGTATGTTGGGAGCCATCGAACCTGACCATGTTATAGAACAAACTGTGTTATAAGCAGCCAGGTCAGTTAGCTGAAGAAAATGATGCATGCACCCGAAAAATTTGCAAGGAGGTGGGGGTGTAGGTAATAAATGTGGGGGTAAAAATATGTGCTTCATTGGCACAGTTATCATCATAAATTGATGTATATTAAATGAGAAATACACCTGTAGTGAAAAGAGAGAAGGCATATATAATATTTTACTTTATTTGGAAAACCACACAATGGTACATGTGAGAGTATACTACAGGGTTCCTACAGGTCATGGAATCCTGGAAAAGTTTTGGAATTTAAAAAATAAATTTCATGGGCCTTGAAAAGCTATGTAATTTGTCAAAATCTTGCAAAGTTTTGGAAAAGTCATGGAATTTGTAACAATGGAGTTAAAGAAATTAATTACTACAAATTTCATAGAGCACTGTGAATCGATTAAATAAAATGGTATATTACAATCGATAAATGGTTTCAATTCATATAACAAGAGGAAGTTCCCTTAATGGAAGTATCATGTGATTTCCGGTGTAGTTCACTAAATAAAAGAAAGCAACTGGAAAGTAATGTGTTTTGTTAATATTGTAAATAGGAACACATACAAAGATTACATTGATTATTGGATTATGACATGAATTACAACATAAAGTCAAAGTGTGCTAACCCAGGTAAATTTAAAATGTACATATTAAACATATTTGTTGTTAACTTATTTGTTTTTTTTTAGATTGAAAGATGTCATTCTTTATGTTCATTTACTTAACAATGCTAGATAGTGCGGTCCTTGAGTTTTATGAAATGGCCCTGGAAAAGTTTTGGAAAAGTCATGGAATTTGTTTTTGTTAAGTCTGCAGGAACCCTGATACTTTTTATACATACATGTCTAATGTGTAGCAATTTATAAAGTATCATAACCATGTACTCACCTGCGAAACACGTCAAGTATGTTGAATCCACAATACAAGTAATTCCATCGAATATAGGCACAGATTTTAAATATTCAGTAATTTTGTCACAGTTCATATAAGTATGAATTCAGTAGGGAAAAAAATAGCACAATCACATAATGAATGATGAAGCACATTTACTTTTGAGTACATCCAGAGAAGGTAAAAGTTTGCGTTCTAAGCACCCTTGGTAGAATTTGTAAGCATAAACTTTTTCCTGTAAAAAGTCAACTTTCATGGCATAGTAGAAGTGTTCCAGTCATGTTGGAAAATGAAACAATTCATCAGAATCCATTTCTTTTATTTATGTTCAGTACTGACTTCCTTTGAAGAAAGGTTCTTTGTTTTTATTGAAGATTAGAGTTGGCTTTCTTTGATGAATGGTGCATGCATTATTGAAGTCAATGCTAAAAGACAGTTTTGGAGAACCTTCACATGTCTTTTTCTTATTGTGGCAGCAACATCAGAAAATTGTATTGAATAATTGACTGATTTTTTTTTCCCATTTGCTTAGTACATTTTCATAACAATTGGTGCTTCAAAGGTAATGTTTACTTTGAAATTTCAGATACTACTTTATCTGGGTAAATTTTAAAAAAAAAGAATTGGCCATCATATGATCAATTGTAGTTACTTTTCCTCTCTGTTTATTGAATAGACAAATGAAAACATGTTGGTTTTTATATTTGTGTTAGTGGAGTGATGTTGCCTTCCATGAATGCATCAGAAATTTAAAGAAAGGGTCAATTGATGATAAAGATTGAGTTCTGGTCTCATGACAGGGATTACTACAGAAAATGTGAATGTCCTGAAGTATTTAATTCTGAGTGAAAAGAAGAGGAATTTTTCTTACCATTTTTTTTGTGGTACATGTATTTGAATAATGTTTGAAGCATTTATTCAGAAACTTCATTATTGTACTTTGGATTTATCTTTAAAGGTCAATGCAGTGGTGCCCATGACTCGAATCCAAGGGATGCCCTTCATTCAGCATGTATCAAACCTGCAGTGTACATGCAGCAGCACCATTAAAATGTAAACACTCACTGGCCTAATTGCAAGCAATGAATCAAACCCTATTAATCATTGTTGTCATATAGAGATCATACTTTATTGAGTTAGGCATTTACAATTTCAAGGCAAAATGAGAAATTAATTACTGGTGCACTGATATAAAAAGTGAAATGCAATAATGCAACAAACAACAATCAAGTCAAAAGGGAGAGGTAGTGTTACAACAACCTATGAATGCCCAATTCCTGTCATCTGATCAAGTTATAGAATTAGACAAAACAATAATAAAACAGAAAATTAAATGAATTTATTGACTTTTCAAACAAATTTATACTATTTGTATGCAATAATTGTACATGTCAACCTGAGATAATTTTTGCTGACTGCATTTGCCTCAATAAATGAATTTAGAACTTACTTCGTGCATCTTGTGATGTCTTCAGACTTTTGGATCAGCTTATGCATGGGTCATGTTCTTTTTAGTGTTTATACCTATGCACTTTGGGGGTTTGGCTTATACACAGACAGATTTATAGATGAGTATATACAGTACTTTAATTTCCTGTCCAAAGGGTCTATATTACTTTAATTGTCTGTCAATAGGGTCTGTATTCTTTCAGTTGCTTTTCCATAGTGTCTGTATTCCTTTAATTGCATTCCTTTAATTGCTTGTTCATAGAGACCTTATTCCTTTGTTTGTCAGTAGGGTCTATATTACTTTAATTGCTTGTCCGTAAAGTCTGTATTCCTTTAATTGCTTGTCCTTTAGTTGTTTTTCCATATTGTCTGTATTCCTTGTCTATATTGTCTGCTTGCCCATATGGTCTGTATTCCTTTAAGTGCTTTTCTGTATGGCCATTACTACTTTATATGCTTATCTATAGGGTCTGTATTCTTTTAATTGCTTTTCCATTTGGTCTGTATTAATTTTAATTACCTGTCATTAGAGTCTGTTTTACTTTTAATTGACTGTCCATATGATCTACTGTATATTACTCTGTTTAACCCAGCACTCAGTTTTGTAATGAGTTCTAAAAGTGAACAGATTTTAATCTATAATTTGGTTGCAAGTGTATGACTCCTTGAATATTTTATTCAGTAAATGTATTTTAATCTAAAATTTAGTTACTTGTAACATATATCCCAAACTAAATTGTTGTTTGCAACAATTACACATTTGTCAACATTAAACTTGACTTTTTTTGTAAAGAATGACCAAGTTAGTACAATTATACAGAAAGTACTAATGAATAGACGGGTGAAATGTGGAAGTTTATTTGTTTTTATCTGGTTAGAGTTTCAGGTCATTACAGCTATATTACAATTTTATTTACTTATTTTTTTACTTTTACTTGAGTATGTCAAAAGCCATGTTAGTCTGATGAGTAGACACTGATTTTGACAAATTTGGTCTCTAGTTTGGTTTGAGTTGAGGGCATGACTGTTCTATGAACATAAGCTAGTTCTTTATAATTTCAGGGTACAAAAGGCCATTCTAGATGACTTGCAGACAGATATTCCAAAGGAGTTTGACTTTGTGATCTCGGAGAACAATTTTGAAGTGATCAGTGGAAAGCAAGAGGGAATATATGCCTGGATTGCTGTCAATTATATTTTGCAAAAGTTTGGACATGGGGAGGAGGGTGAGTAGGAATCTGGGCCTAATAGCATTAAGGCTTGAACTATATTTTTCATCTGACAGGTTAAAGTCTTGATTACTGTCACTTGCACAAATTGCACCAGAAATCAAACCAAGATTCTGCAAGTTGCAAGGCAAATGGTTTACATGCTGCAGAATCTATTTCTTACCTTTGACTTATGTAATCCTGTTTATAAGGTAATGAAGTTAAGCAGATGTTTCAAGCAATCAGATTGTTGGTCTTTTGTACAAAATTATTTGTAAGAGTAAATTATTTAAAAAGTTTAACTAGTTATTGTGTTTTTCAGCTGTTTAAGCTGAATTTTGCACATGATGGACACCTTATAATGTCTTTTATCTTTGGAACACTGTTTGCATCACTCTGGTTTTTCAGCTTATATGAGCTAGTGTGCATTGCCACAGTTATCAATTACAGATAATGCACTTTTCTAGATCCTCATAATATCCCAGTCGAAATGACTGCAAGAGCAGTTGGAAACCCCACAAATTATATGTCTCCGATTTCTTTGTTTTCTGACAATATTGTGGTTGGGTGACTCGTGTATAATTAGTAATATGTCAACTACAGCTACATCAAGGCAGAACCAATACATATTTCCACAGAAGGTTGAGGATACATTCTTTTCTTTTCTTCAAGGTCAACCAGAAACCTGTATTTATTATAGTTTTGCAATAATTGGAGCTAGCACTTCTTGGTAGATTCCATTTTTTTGCCTTCTTTACACCATTAAACTCTTGCATGGGTTACAGCTGTCAAATAGTGCTCCAGGGATAATCCACCTTGATATGCACTCATCCCTTCAACCATACTCTGCTCTTTTTTGTAATTTTCAAAATATATTTTGGTAACTTTTTCAATAATGGCTTTTATGTGATCCAACTCGTCATGTCCAGGTTTGTGTCTTGGTCAATTCTGCCTGGTGTTGTTTCCTGGAAAACACTTATCTTTTCAAAATTTGCTCTGGTCATAATTTTGGAATACTTGGTCTTTGGAAGGGCCATTTTAATTGGCAAACTAAGATATAGCTCATAATGGAATGTATGTCTGGAAAGGTCTAAGGCCCAATGACCAGCAAGATATTTCTTGCATTGTTTGCAAGAGTGAATCTAGTTTGTCTTCCATACATCCTGCTGCATTGCCATTATTCCTTCCATCAGTGCCAGTGGAAACCATTTTAGTAAAATATTAATCTCCTTTTCCAAATCTAAAATGAAAATTGGACTGACAGTTTCAGTAAACTCTGTGATGCTCATATGGAAGACATGGTTCACTTGTCCACACTTCATTGTCTTCATTGTTGGATTGTCTCTCAATTTCTGACAAACTTGACAAGGAAGACATTTAATTATCACTGTCAACATTCTACATTGTCAAGTTTGTCTTCAGAACAGCTTGGAAATTCAGATTCTGAACAGCTGGCTTAAGCAAAAGACATTGTTTCCATTGTCAACTGTAAACTGATGTATTAATTAATACAAAGTACAGAATTCCAGAAAATCCTCCTATTGCTTCTAGTTTGATTAGTTAAATGTCCCTTTACTTCCTGTTAATGGCCAATATAATTGACAATAACATGAACATATGGAGCAGATCTGTCCATCACAGAGGTCTAGAACAAATAACCAGCAAGTAGATATATCCACTGTGACAGAGAGTAGTGTCATTGTGGAGGCAAGGCATGTTTGCAGTGGATATACACATCAGTGGTTAGCAAAGGTTTTATAAAACAAATTGAGTTTTGGATTCAGCTAACTGATCCATCTTCTTCAGATATTATGATGTAAGAAAGAAGAGGTGTCACATAATATTGAGAAGTCTTTAAATTTTGGTGGTTGCCTAGGAAAGAACTTGAATTTGAAGATGACTCCAAAAGGTGCTGGTAAACATTTCAGTGTCCATGACAAGTGCTTGAATGTCAAAAAAAGTGCATCTCATGGCAATATATTACAGTAATTTACTTACATAAATATCAAGAACGTAAATCAAATATCTTAAAAGAGAAACTCTATCTTCCTGGAATTGGGATAAAAATATGTAGGGATTGACAGTTACTTTCTGAGTATTTGTGAGAAGATGAATGCATTAGCTTGCATGCAGTAGTCATGTCTTGCTAACATTCAATACTAAAAATGATTCTTAGCACTTCATGCTTCACTTTCAATTTGGACACTTCACACTGGAGGGTGTTTGAGACAATTTTCTATGAAATTTAAATAAGCAAAACCTATTTATTTCATCATGCCATGAATCAGTTCCAACTGATACTCTGTTTACCATATCAAATCTTTTCTAGTTTTTAGGTATGGAAACATTAGTTATTAGGTATGGAACCATTAGTTATTAGGTATGGAACCATTAGTTTTTAGGTATGGAACCATTAGTTTTTAGGTATGGAACCATTAGTTTTTAGGTATGGAACCATTATTTTTTAGGTGTGGAACCATTAGTTTTTAGGTGTGGAACCATTAGTTATTAGGTATGGAACCATTAGGTATGGAACCATTAGTTTTTAGGTGTGGAAACTAAAAACTAATGGTATGGAACCATTAGTTTTTAGGTGTGGCACCATTTGTTTTTAGGTATGGCACCATTAGATTTTAGGTATGGAACCATTAGATTTTAGGTATAGAACCATTAGTTATTAGGTATGGAACCATTAGTTTTTAAGTGTGGAATCATTAGTTTTTAGGTATGGAACCATTAGTTAATAGGTATGGATCCATTAGTTTTTAGGTGTGGAACCATTAGTTTTAGGTGTGGAAACATTGGTTTTTAAGTTTGGAAACATTAGTTATTAGGTATGGAAACATTAGGTATGGAACCATAGTTTTTAAGTGTGGAAACATTAGTTTTTAGGTGTGGAAACATTACTTTTTAGGTGTGGAAACATTAGTTTTTAGGTGTGGATACATTAGTTTTTAGATATAAAATGGCAGAGATGTGCTTTAAAATACACCTTTGTGTTAATATAAAAAGAAGCAGCATAATCAACTTGTGTAATATACAAACATGCTATTTGTGAATTAAGACAATGCTATGAAAATCAACTTTTGTGCTAATATAGACAACTATAAAATTAATTTGTGCTTATATAAAAACCCCTGTTTCCATCACACATGCAGAGAGTTATGACTTTATCGACAATCTTACAGATGTGAAGAAGCCCCGAGTGGCCGAGTGGTCTAAATCGATGTCCGTTACGGATCACTGCCATCTCACCTCTGTCTGCATGAGTTTGAGTCTAGGATTCGGTGAATGCGGATAAGTGAGAAAGCTTGCCAGTAGCTTCTCGTGGGTCGGTGGTTCTTTCCGGTGATTTCCCGGTTTCTTCCTCCACCATTAATACTGGCCGCCATGAATAGCCTATCGTGTGCTGAAAAATGGCGTTAATCCCAACAACAACAACAACAACAGATGTGAAACTCTAGGAAGTGAGTAGAAATTCATGTCAGAACCAAATAACTGTATCGTTAGAGAAGGTTTGAGATTAAATGCTTTGAATTGGGAAATTTTCATATATTTAACCGGAAACATTGGCATGAGATAGTAAAGTACATGTACAATATGTGTAGAATTTTTGTTCATACTTCAAGGTTGATTGCCTGGGTCAGGTTAACTATTTTGGTCATGTACACCATGCATTTAATATAAGTGGAGGTTAAAAATATCATATGAAACTTGAAATGCATTTGTCCCATTAAGGTATCATGCACATCATAATTGTTAATTGGCTCAATAAATGCACGGATCAGATTATGACTTAAGTTATCTTTCAGTGATTCAGATTTTGTTGCACTGATGATAGAGATTATATGAGTGCACCACATGTTATTCTACAGTTTATTCCATCTATATAAGAGAGAAAGAGCCATGGTTTACATATAATTGTTCATTCGAAGAGCAGAGTAAAAATCATTTAATATAATCACAGTAGCTTGAGGATTATGTGAATTTATTCAAGGTCTTGAATATTTGAATAAGTCTGTTGGATTATATGAAATGTTTAAAACTTTAGTGATATTCTACTTTCATAGGATTAGCTTGAAGTAAAAGCTTTGGAATTGGAAATGATTCTTCAGTGGTGTTAGTACATTAGCATATAAACACATTAGTACCTTCTTTTGGTATATCTTTAGAATTTCTGAATTAGTGTGAATTTGATAGTATAATTTAGGATATTTTAGGAATTCATACACTATAAGTTTTGTTAAGTCTTTTCACTTTAATTTTATATTTTTTTAAATTATAGTTAGAAAATTGAATTTTTGTTCTTTTACCTTGTCTTGTTCCTTAACTTTAAACCCATAGATGCATCAGTAAGTTTTATGTGCTGATACATGTCATTTTTATGTTTACTGGTGTTTAGTTGAATGATAAAACTTCATTTAAATAATTTATAAATTTTTTATATTGCAGATCATCCATTAGTTGCTGTTGAGATTCCTGGAGAAGATTCTAAAAAGAGCCCCCATATACGCCGGCGGACTGTAGGAATTATTGACATGGGAGGTGGATCTATGCAAATTGCATATGAAATAACATCACAAATACAGGTATAATAAATAAGGATCTTATATTTATTTAACCTGAGTAAAGTTTAAAAAAAGAAGAAATTGAAATGAATCTGTAGGCAGTCAGTAAGAGAAAGTAAAGATGGAATATATTTTTGGTCTGGTGTCAGGATAATGTGACTGGGTAGGACATCATGCTACATGTTTGTGGCATGATGCCCAGGTGCTAGACATCACCCTAAACTGCCACACTGCAGACATTGTAGTGATATGACTGTAAAATAGTTGAAGCTACATTAAAATTCCAAGTAATACAGACACACTCATTTACCAGCCTTGATACGCAAAATTTTGATATTATTGACTAAGTTTTGTAAATTTGTTATGAAATGAAATCTACTGTAAGAATCAATTTTTCACATGCATAGAATGTTCAAGGTTCTCTTCAGTACTTTATAAATAGTTATAACAAGCAAAAGATATCCAAGGTTTTGTTCAGTACTTTATAAATATTTACTCAGCACTTTATAAATATTTACTCAGTACTTTATAAATATTTACTCAGTACTTTATAAATATTTACTCAGCACTTTATAAATATTTACTCAGCACTTTATAAATATTTACTCAGTACTTTATAAATATTGACTCAGTACTTTATAAATATTTACTCAGCACTTTATAAATATTTACTCAGTACTTTATAAATATTTACTCAGCACTTTATATTTATCACTCCTACAATGACCAGGGCTTTATCAGTATTTATCAGATGTACAAAATGTCCAAGGTTTTATTGACAAATACAAGATGGTTGCTATCAGTAAACTGGTTTAAAGCAGCTGTTCAGTTTTCTTTTTTGTGCCATTTTTCATGATATATGTGCTTTTGGTCTGCGTCAATTTTATGGTGTTCATCATGCATTGGCTGTTCCATTCATATGTATTTCTTCATCATTTGTTTTGGAAATGAGAACAATTAAACTTTTTATCTACTGGCTTGCTGCACTGCTACAATGTCCTTTGTTGTTGAACAAATCACCATCACATGATACTTGTTAGTCCACCCATTTATACTATGAAGGACCCTCATTAATCGCTTTAAATGACCACTCCTTGAACACTATATTGTGCACTAGACTACATGACCTGGAACTACATTCATTATTGCTTAAATGTAAGCGGAAGCGAAAAAAGAAATGTTTCAAAGCTTGCCTGCATATAATTGTAAGAAGATTTCCAGTTATTTCCCTTTCACCATAATTGGCTCAGCAATTTAAAAATTTGACTGTTAATTTAGATAACCTAATTCAGATCCCTAAATCATTAACCTGTGTGTCATTTATCCAAGAGATACCACAGAAAAAGACCAAAATATGACTAAAAGCATCAGGCGATGCATCTAACATCCATTGGTTACTCCCAAGTCTTTCCCCGCCACTCTTGCTTAGTTGGAATTGCTGTCATCACAAAGAACTCCATGATCAAACATATTAACCATACCACAAGCTTCAATTTCAACCACACATCATTTGAACCACACTCATAGTGGAACAAAGGCAATCCATTTTTCTGCCTCTACCTTCCCCCCTCTTAGTAGAAAAAACAAGTTGACAGAATCTCTCTTTTTGAAGCACTTTCTGAATCTCCTGGAGTATGGAAATTAGGTGGCAACCTGATTATTAATGGAGATTTCAGTTTTCATTTTTACTGTCCTGGAAACCCATACACATCAAAACTCTTAGATTCTATTCATGTTTTCAAACTTAGACAGTCAGTTAACCAATTCACCCATAAAGATGGTCACATTTTAGACTGGATTCTTTATAGACCTGATGATAATATTCTACAGTCCACCGTGGTATCCCACAAGCTTGATTAGATCATTATATACCATCCTGACATTTTAGTTCTGAACAATCTATCTTTATTTGCTACTAAGAGAAACCTCCATATGATAAGTGGAACCCAACTAAAGGATGACATCCAAGCAAACCTATGAACTTGCCTACCTCCTACAGCAGAATATACTGATAACTGCCTGCGTTCATTGTTCGACAAACATGCCCCAGTAAGCAAGTGCACAGCATCAATTCAGAAGTGTTCTCCATGGTATAGCAGTGCTAGGGATCAGCTTCGCACTGTTAATAGAGACCTTTGTAAAGCTCCACCAGACTCACTATTCATAAGAAAATCTATGAAACCACTAAGAAGAATGTCACAAATATAGTTCATACTGTGAAATCAGCCCACTACAGTACTAAGATCATAGAAAGTTCCAGCTGCAAAGAGCTCTTCAAGATTACTAACAGGTTAATGTCAAGGAACAAATATACACCACTTCCAACTTCCTTCTCTTCAGTCAACCTTTAAGAACTGTTTGCAATGTCAAAGTACAAACATTAGAAATAAGCTAGACAGCACAATTTCAGGTGAATTGTTGTCACCATACAGTTGTGATACAGAATTTCAGTAGCAACCATTAGCAGCATTTGAACCTGCCTCTATGGATTTAGTACATACACCTGCCTCTATGGATTTAGTACATACAATCATGATGAAGAGTGCACCAAAGTCATGTGAACTTGTTCCAATTCATACATTACTACTGCTTGAGTGCACACTAACTGTCCAGGGTTTCATTCAGAGCATCATAAATATTTATCTCGCACACAAAATGTCCAAGGTTTTTTTTACACATGTCATAAATATTTACCTTGCACATAAAGTGTCCAAGGTTATTTATTCAGCACATTGTAACATAGTATAGTGAAATGCTATGAAGTTCAATCCAATGTCTTGAACAATATGGCTTTTTCTAATCTTGTGTCACTACATCATTTGTGATTATTTAAGTGATATGATTGTATGATAATTAAAAATTTTGTTGAAATCCTGTAAAATATAAGCACATCACATTGGGTGGAGAAATTTTCTTTGTCTTATTGCATTAAAACTAGAAATAACCTGCAGAATTTCAGCTTTAGGGAATAAAATTGTGATAATATCACAATTGTGAACCAGACCCCATAAAAGAGAGTTTTTATAAGGCTGAGTGACCTTATAGTATGGTTCTGTATTTTAAATCTGTCAGACTGGGCCCTGGGTGGCCATGAGAGATGTATTTTAAATCTGTCAGTCTGGGCCCTGGGTGGCCATGAGAGATGTATTTTAAATCTGTCAGCCTGGGCCCTGGGTGGCCATGAGAGATATATTTTAAATCCATCAGCCTGGGCCCTGGTGGCCAAGTGGCCTAAAGCACTTGCCTTTACAGATTACTACTATCTCACCTCTGTGTTGATTCAAGTCTTGTCTTTGGCCAATGTCAGTATTTGAGAAAGCTTGCAATTAGCTTCCTGTGGATCATTAGTTCTTACTGAATTTTTCCTGGGTTCTTCCCCCAAGTTATACTTTAGTCCATGTATAGCTCGTCATGCACTGAAAATGATTTTAAATGCACAACAACAATAAAATCTGTGAACAGTTACTAGTTTTAGCTTCTCAAAAACCAATTTGAACTACTAAGACAACATTTTGGCATAAAGACTTTTTTAAGTTTGTATCAATAATGACAATCTGCCATCTGATCAGGTCAATGCCATTTGACCAAATTTTAAAGAACGCATCCTTATATGTAGTGCCTTCAAGTTTACACTTGTGTTGCTGGTCCATCATGGCAACCTTTACTAAAAACAACAAGGCCTTTGAATGACTTCTTATTTAAAAGAATGATGAACAAAAACCATATTTGAAAGATCGGAATTAAACCTTTCAAATTTATACAAATAACATGCCATCAGATAAAGCAGCTGTTGCTAAATGAAACTTGAAGAATTTACTGTTAAGAAATTCATATTAGAAATAACTCAAAAGAACTTAGCAAACTTGACAGAAAGAACCCTTTGCCTGAGGACTTTTAAAATCTATTAAAATGATATACCATCAAATATGGCCACCATAACTAAAAATATTAAGACATATACCCAACTTTACCTCAGAAACAGCTGAACAAAACTTGACCCAATTTGATAGAAAGCACCATGGTGTTGATTCCTCTCAATATTGAGCAAATGATACTGATGTGGCATGCTGAAGATGCCATCTATATATATATATATATATATATATATATATATATATATATATATATATATATATATATATATATATATATATATATATATATATATATAGAAAAACCTTGGAGTACATTTTTTAACATTTGGAATCAGCAGTATTGGAAGTTATTTCAAGTAAAAACATTCTCCATTCCCATTGTGTTTAGCTATTAAGCAAATATGAGTCAGGTGTGGGATCTCTTTTAAGTATTCAGTACAAAAATTGCTATGTTCTTAAAATTGTTCTGTTTACTTTGGTGAAATGAAGGAATGAATCCTTAGAACTATTAGCATATTCTGTTTAGGTTGATGATATACCCAAACCTCTGCTGGCAGAATTTAACTTGGGTTGTCACAACTCAGACATAGAACATCTCTATAGAGTGTACATCACCTCCTTCCTGGAGTTTGGAGCCAATAGAGCTCGGGACAGGTATGAAGAACAGCTAGTGAAGAGTACAAGTCTGTTGAAGCAGTCACTTCTCACAAGGTATGGTACTTATCCAGGAATCAAAATCTGTAAGCAACATTCACCTAGATGTAATTTTAAATGTGTATAATGGTCTTAAACTCTAAGGCTGTTGCTATGTAATTTTGGTATGCACAGTGGGGCCCTCACTGTAATGCTGTTGCTATGTACTTTTGATATGTACAATGGTCCCTCACTGTAATGCTGTTGCCTTGTAATTTTGATATATACAGTGACTATAGATGGTGCCATGAAATTTTGATATGTACAAGGGTCTCTGACTGTAATGCTATTGCTCTGTAATTTTGATATGTACAATGGTCCCTGACTGTAATGCTATTGCTCTGTAATTTTGATATGTACAATGGTCCCTGACTGTAATGCTATTGCTCTGTAATTTTGATATGTACAATGGTCCCTGACTGTAATGCTATTGCTCTGTAATTTTGATATTTACAATGGTCCCTAAATGTTATGCTGTTACCTTGTAATTTTGATACCTACAATTACAATTGATGGTACCATGTAATATGTACAAAAGGTCCCTAGCTGTAATGCTATTGCTCTGTAATTTTGATATGTCCCTAACTGTAATGCTGCTGCTATATAATTTAGATATGTACAATTGTCCCTTGCTACAATGCTGTTGCCATGTGATTTAGAAATGTACAATAATCCCCAACTCTAATGCAGTTCAGGAGAGCCATGTAAGTGTACTACAAGGTCACTTTATACTGGGATACTTTATTTAAAAAAATAGAATTCAGTAATTATATTGCATATCTATATCGATTTTCAATAAAGGACCATGTTATACTTGGGGTTCATTATATAAAAAAAACAAAACAGAATTCAACCAGTATTTTGATAAACATGTTGAGTCACAGACCATCTTGTATTGGTGTACTTTATGTAGAAATATAGAATTCAGTCATTATTATATTGCTTTCCATGTCTGTTTCCAGTTTCAGTCATGGTCTCTTTTATACTGGGGTCCTTTATATAGAGAAATATAATTCAGCTAATATATTGTAATCCATGTCTATATCTATGTTTAATCAGGGACTAGTAAAATTCAACCAGTATCATGCAATCCCTGCCAATGTCCATGTTAAACCAGGGACTGCATTAAACATATGGTCTTTATAGTGAGGCATTATTGTATTTTGATTAATGGTTATATTGGGTTCACTTAAATATTTTTGCCTTCTACTACTTGTAAAATATAGTATAATGCTTGTCGCCTTTTCCTGAATTGCTTATTGTACTTGCAGTTGAGGATCTGAATTTTATAATGCATTTGTAGATGAGGATCTGAATTTTATAATGCATTTGTATATGAGGATCTGAATTGTACAGTGGAATTGTAGATGAGGATCTGAAATGTATAATACATTTGTAGATGAGGATTTGAATTGTACAGTGCATTTGTAGCTAAGGATCTGAATTTTACACTGCCTTTGTAGTTGAGGATTTGAATTATACATGCCTATGTAGATGAGGATCTGAAACGTATAATACATTTGTAGGTGAGGATCTGAATTATGCATGTATAGATGAGGATCTGAAATGTGAGGATTTGAATTGTTCACTGCACTTGTATTTGAGGATCTGAATTATATAATGCATTTGTAGATGAGGATCTGAATTGTAAAATGCAATTGTGGATGAGAATCAGAATTGTGTAATTCGTTTGTTGATGAGTATCTGAATTGTGTAATCATCATCATCATCATCATCATCATCATCATCATCATCATCATCATCATCATTATCATCAATCCCATAACCCAAGATGCCATTGGGGCACCGCAGATGACTTTACAGCCAATTCTCCAACTTTTCCTGTTCTCTACTGCCCTTTGGGAATCTGCAAATCCCATGCCTGTCCACTCTTTAATGTTGTCTTTTCACCTTTTTTTCTCCCTGTCACTGCTGCATCCTTACACTGTGCCTTGCAAGAATGTTTTGGCCATTTCAGATGATTTTGAGACATGACTGTACAATTTCAGTTTACACTTCTTTTTTACAGTAGTCAAGAGGTCTTCATAGGGTCTGATGGCTCCTTGGATTCAGTTGTTGACTTCATCGTTGGTTACTTGATTAGTGTATGAGATGCCCAAGATCTTGTGGTAGCATCTCATTTCAAAGGTTTGGATCCTTTGCAGATATGATGTGAGCATCCATGTTTCACAAGCATACAGAAACATGGTTATGGCAATTGAGCATATCAGCCTTATTTTGGAACCAAGAGTAATGTCTGAGATTGAACATTTTTTCTGTAGTACTCCTTCCTGCAAGGAAGCCTGCCTGCTCATCAGCAATAATTTTCTCTTCTTGAGTATTTAGTCTGTTGAGAATTATCTTCAGCATGACTTTGTTTGAGTGACTGATCTGACTGATGGTCCTGTAGTTTTGGCATAGCTGTAGGTTTCCTTTCTTGGGGAACATGATGATCAAGGATTGAGTCCATGTGGTGGGCCATTCTCCTGTCTGCAGTAGCTTGTCACAGATTGTTGTAAGGACTGTGACTATCTTGTTTCGTCCAGCTTGATGAGCTCTGCTGCTATGTTATCAATGCCTTCTGACTTGCATTTATTTAGTGGCCTAACTGCAATTTCTGCTTCCTCAGTAAGAATGGTGTTTTCATAAATTTCCTCTACCTGAGGACAATTTAGTACTGCTGGATCTCCTTGAGTCTTATGATTGTACAATTCTGAGCAGTATTTAGTTGTTGTTATTGTTGTTGTTGTGGGGCTTAATGCCATTTTTCAGCACATGATAGGCTATACATGGTGGCCAGTATTAATGGTGGAGGAAGAAACTGGGAAATTCATGGAAAGAACCACCAACCCATGAGACGCTACTAGTAAGCTTTCTCACATATCCACATTCACTGAATCTTAGACTCGAACCCACGCAGACAGAGGTGAGATGGTAGTGATCTATAATGGAGAGCGCTTTAGACCACTCAGCCAACTCGAGGCCCCGAGCAGTATTTTGTACATCATTAGAGGATCTCTTGATCTTCTTTAAGGCATTTTCTTGATTTATTTTGGACAGTGGTAGTTTTCTCTTGTTTGTGGGTTATGAAATTTTTCACATTTGATATGCCATTTTTCTATTATTTCTGCTTAGACTGCCTTTGATCTTGCAGATTTGTTTTTCTATCCAGGATTCATTTGCCTTTTTCATGCTTTTTCTGATCATGTTGTTTATCTCTATGTATTTTCTAGCTCTTTTTCTCTTTTCAGTTCACTTCTTTTGTCGAATAATTCAAGGGCATCTGTTGTAACCCAAGGTTTCTTTGTTCCATAGTATTTGTCAATGATCTCACTAGATGTACTAGTCACAGCTGTGTTGAATATGGTTGTTAAGGACTCGAGGTCATTGTCTTGGCTGTCCAGGGTTAACACCTATCATTGCTTGGAAGTCTTCTGCAACTTTTGGATCTTTCAGTTTTTCAAGGTTAAATCTGATTCTTGGTTAGGCTTTTTGATCATTGGAGGTGAAATATTATTATTAATATTGAATTATGTAGTGCATTTGCAGATGAGGATTTGAATTGTGTCATGTATTGTAGATGAGGATCTGAGGGCTTGTTGTAACCATGAAATTCATAAACATTAGTACCCTATGAGAAATATTGACTTCACAATATGTGAAAGGTTTGATATTTTCATTGGATATATAGCCTACCTTTTATTGTAATCCCAAAATCTTCCCATCATTCTAAGAGGTTTTTCATAATATGTTGAGGAAATTTTTAACATCACAGTGGTTGGTCTAATAGCAAGAAATTTTTAATGTACAGTAAAATCAGTTTGATAATTACAGTATACATATTTTTCATCATGATTTGTTTATACAATAAAGTATCTTTCTATAAAAAAAAAATTTGTGTCATTTTACTTAAGGTGTTTTACTATTCATTTTGTTTTCTACTATTATTATGTTTTTTTGTGGTTATAAATAAAATATTGGCTATGTCATAAAGAGACAATAGAAATTGACTACCTATTCAAGGGCACATTAAAGGAGCCAGCCTAGACTGGCCTGGTGGGTATCGATCCTTCAGCTCTTTGATTTTCGAGTTCAATGGTCTACCAACTGAGCTGCCATGGCTCTCAATTTTACATATTCAAATTGTAAACATAAATATTCATGCAACTTTATCCCCGGCTTTTAAGTGATGGTCCATTTTAAATACTTACCCAGGTCAGCTTCTCAGTATGTCTCTGGCTCTCAGCTTCTATTTCCACTGCATGATATAGTCAATAATGTGTTAAAAATGTTGTTAAAATAATAAAAAAAATTGAAGAAAATCAAATTCTGTGAAATTATCTTGAATTAGGATTTTTAAAAGTCATTTATATGCCAAAAGTTTCATTTTGGAATTTGCATTAAATAAATCAACTAGTTAACTAGAAGTTATACACTTTCATGTAATTTTGAAAAAGGTGAATTATTTTTCATCTGTCCAAACTCATTAGAAGTACTTCGTAAGTTCATTTATATCAATGTTTTTTTTTCCAAATCATTTTTTGGATACAGGACATGTCATGTTTATAATTTATATGTGTATTCTTAAGAAATGGATTATAGTTTTGTAGACATGATTTCACTTTTACAGTCAGAATGCTACAAAAGAGCCATCAGAGACTGAGATTCCAGATGCTTGCCTTCCAGTCAACTTAGTGCTTGAATCAAAAGACAAAACTGGCATAGTGAATACTTTTAGAGGATCAGGGGATTACTTGCAATGTCAGAACATGTTAATCCCTCTCCTAAATTTAACTGTGCCATGCCATAGGGAGCCATGTTCTCTGAATGGAGTTCATCAGCCATATATCAACTTCCACAACAGTGAATTTTATGGATTTTCTGAATTTTGGTATACTATGGAAGATGTATTTAGGATTGGAGGGCTGTATGAATATGAGACTTTCAATGCTCAAGCCAAGGTAAGTCATAGCATGGTTTGTACCTTCAGAAAAATTAAATATGATTACCATGAACAGATCTGTGGCATAAAAGTATTTCTATCTGCATACAGTTTTACAGGACAAATAAAATGTTTGTATTAGAAGTAATTGCAATGAAGAATGCCCATGGGACATAGAGGGCAAGACTTGTGGACCATGGGGCACACAAGGGGAAAGGTTTGTGGGAAAAGGGGCCAAAAAGTTGCAACACTGATGCCATCATTTGAAATGTGCAACAATTGGAAAAAATACCGTTTCATTATTAAAATTTTAGTTTTTAATGTTTTGATTAAGGTTGTTAATATCTTGGGATAAACAAAAATTTTCTAAGCTTAAGCTGAATATATTACATGCTCTAACTTTAATTGGTTAGGACCTAAATATTATGGCAAATGACTTGCACACTAATGAAGAGGTTATGGTAAGCAATTTTACATGGATACTTTAAAGCTTACTGTTGGCTTAATTTTAAAATTTATCAGTAAACACTTTTCTGAATTTTCTTTTGGCTCGTAAATCTTTTACATTAGTTGTAACTTTCAAAGAATCTTCAAGTCTTTTTTATCATTTGTAATTTCTCCTCCTTCTTGATTTGGTAAACTATCTTAGCTAGTCTTCCTCATTCTTTTTCATAATTACAGGTAGACCTGTCAGTGTTCTCTACTTTTTGTCTGTCAGATGTTTGGAGCAGGACAGTACTAATTCTCAGTCATCAACTACAGAAATACTGTGATGATAGGTTTAGGGTCAGGGCTATGCTGTTACCATTGGCAACATACTTGTTTGGCATGCATTTTTCGACTATTTCTAAATGCGGCACACATTTGTGTATAGCCTTCAGACCATCTCATAAAATGTTTTTCTTCCTCTTCTCTCATTCCATATGATAAAAGGTAGGATTTCCTGTCCTGATTTTTTAGAAGTAGGAGATTTTACTTTAATCTTCAGATTTATCAGCAAAGTCTTTGTAAGACTTTTCCAGTTCTGCTTGTGTGTTTTTATTTTTCATTTCTTCTATTTTCTGACTGTGAAACTGTTGTTTTGTCACTGTTGTATGCCTTCTTGGTGAGTCTATGACAGTTTCTAAAAAAAATAGACATTTAATCTTTTATTTCATTAAAATAGCTCAAAATTTAGTGACAGTATTTGAAAATCTTGTGGAAATGTTTTGTCCACCTCAGCTATATCTTCAATATATTATCTGTATTTCTTAAATTTTTCTTCAGATTTACTTAAAACTACCCTCATCTTTTTCAACATCAGTCCAGTCTATATTCTCTCTCCTTATCTGCACTTCTATCACCAGTCCTTGGCCTGGGACAGTCCTGGGTATTTGGGACTCCTTGTATGATTGTCTTAATTTTGACAAATTGACATGTGTTGATTTTTTCTTACTGTTAACATGTTGATAAGTGTATATAATATCTTCATGTTGACATATGAACAAGTGCATATGTTTGTCTCAGGGTTTTTCCCTGGGTCTTTCTCCTCAGGATTAACTACTGGCTGTTATTTGTAGCCTATAATATGGCATTACAGGCACAAATTATAACCATTCTAACACTATTTACAATCCACAAACATAAGACTGTTTTCCTCTTTTTAGAAACAATATTTACAGTCCTCAAACAAAAACATATCCCCATTTTAATGCACTATTTACAATTGTCAAATGTAACCTTGATTTCTCAGTAGTAATGTCTAACAGTATATCATGGTTTGTAATATGGCATACTTTGACTTTTGGACATTTATAAGGTTCGTTACATTATTGGATGTGTTAGATTGCTGAGTCAGATGTATTGTACCAAACTTGTCTAATGAAAAATCATGGATAGTATATATGGCTAATCAAATATGAAAAATTTTAATCAGCTATTTTTGTTTACTTATATCACAGAAAAGGTAGGTAACACTTAGTTGTAGTGGTCAGGAGGAAAATATTCTTACATTTTATATTTGTGTGGATAATAATGGAGTTTTGATTGAACATGCTATGTTTGTTTGCAGAATTACTCCTTATTTAAAATAATTTAACATTTTGCTACTGTTCTTTTTTTATTATTTCCAGGAATATTGTGTTAATAAGTGGTCAAAAATACAAGAATGGTATGACAAGAAACTCTACCCAAAGGCAAATGAAAACCGGATGAGGTACATTTTATGTTATTATATTTGAGTAATGCATTTTGCTTCATCTATAAAGACTGTGAAGTTCAAGCTAGAGTCATTGTGTTGTACATTCTAGTAGTTATAACATGTCTACAATCAGAAAAGTTCAAGCTAAAGTCATTGTGTTGTACCTTCTAGTTGTTATAACATATCCACAATCAGACAAGTTCAAGCTAGTGTCATTGTGTTGTACATTCTAGTTGTTATAACATATCCACAATCAGAGAAGTTCAAGCTAGAGTCATTGTGTTGCATGTTGTACCTTCTAGTTGTTATAACATATCCACAATCAGAGAAGTTCAAGCTAGAGTCATTGTGTTGTACATTCTAGTTGTTATAACATATCCACAATCAGAGAAGTTCAAGCTAGAGTCATTGTGTTGCATGTTGTACCTTCTAGTTGTTATAACATATCCACAATCAGAGAAGTTCAAGCTAGTGTCATTGTGTTGTACATTCTAGTTGTTATAACATATCCACAATCAGAGAAGTTCAAGCTAGAGTCATTGTGTTGCATGTTGTACCTTCTAGTTGTTATAACATATCCACAATCAGAAAAGTTCAAACAAGAGTCATTGTGTTGTACATTCTAGTTGTTATAATATATCTACAATCAGACAAGTTCAGGCTAGTACTTTTGTTGTACATTCTAGTTGTTATAACGTATCCACAATCAGAGAAGTTTAGGCTAGAGTCATTGTGTTGTACCTCCTAGTTGTTATAACATATCCACAATCAGAGAAGTTCAGGCTAGAGTCATTGTGTTGTACACTCTAGCTGTTATAGAATATCCATAAAGTCAAGTTCATACTAGAGTTATTCTATTGTAGATTCTTGTGGTTGTGACATCTGCAGAATCAGATTTCAGGTAAATAGTATTAATTTGTACATGTAACTCTCAAACCAGGCAGTATAACTGTATGATAGGTGATGACCTATTTGTAGTCTTAAATGTTGGTGTTATTATTCTGTCTAATTAGGAGTTGTAAAGTCTTGGAGATGTCTTTAATTGTACAGCTATCAGATATAAAATTCAAATTTGTCCAAATTGTAAAAAATATTAACAAGTCACAGATACATCATGAAGTTAGGTAAAAGCTGAAGAAGAATGGATTGAAAATAGATACTAACATGTATGTGGTAATCCATATTTCTTGATTTACCATTCTGAATATTTATAATGAACTGATTAATTACGCTTCCCAGCAATTTTATTTTATAAACAAGAAAATCCATTGAAAAGCATTGCCTTAAAAAGTATTTGTTTCTTTTATGCATAATATAATGCATCAGAAAAGACTGCATTAAAATCTGTTTTGATGTTGAATCCAAACTGAAATATAATTTATATGGAGAGATGATACAGTCTCTTGTCTTTGTGCCATTCAGGAGATACTTTCCCTATCCCACCCACAGAAATTAGGCATCCTGGTTTTACTAAGGGGAAACCCATGACCTGAACTTTAATCCCATCAAATTCATCAGCAAGGACTTCTACAACTGCCATGGTCAAAAGACCATATAAACATGTCTACTCAAATGAAATGACCTCATCCCAGAGTACAAACCCACTGTCTTGAAGCTGTGTAATGTGGTAAAAAAGTAAAAAAAATTACACATACAATCTGTGATTATTAAAAACACACATAATATACAAGTAAGGCCACCACATAATGATGAATGATGCAGGTATATCTGGCATATGTTGAATGTGTTATATGTAATGATTTTTTTATAATGTTGGCTTTTCTACACAAAATTACAAAAATGTATATAGTGATGTGAGGTAAAATTAGAATTTTTTCATAACAACCATGATTTAAGGGCATTCCATAAGTACAGGTTGTAAGTTCGTTTGGCATAATTTACCATATATATACTTGTTTACAAGTCTGTTCACATGTAAGCTGACCCCCCCTCCTCCAACTTGACTAGGTAAAAATAGGAACAATTGCATGACCCACACATTAACTGACCCATAATTTCATGCTTATATAACAAAATGCACAAAGTGAGTTCTAAATACCAGTACATTTATTTAGGCAAATTACAGTACTAAAATGATATTATCTTCAACTTAACAAAAATGTAAGAAATCTAATTTATATGTTTGGATAAAAACAGTTTATCTTTAATGTTAAATAATAATTGAAATAATTACATCGTCATACTAAAATCCTGAATTACAAATTATTTTCACATTCAGAATCCTTCAAAATCTGGCTCTTTATCAGAATTGCCAAACAGTTCATAAAACTTGGATTCAGTTATGGGTCTGCTGTCATCATATACATCGTCATTGTCATCAGTGTCATCTGATATTATGTTATTCTGCTTCTCATTCTCCCCTTCATTGTCTGATTTAAATATGACACCATCCTCAGTTCCATCCATGGCATTGCTGATACATCATTTTCAAAATGATTTGGCAATCATGTCTGATGAAATTGAGTCCCATGTGTCTTTGACCCACTCGGTGACCAAGTCGAGGTCTGGCCTTATGAAATTCCCGCCTTTTGTCATCTTCACTGTGCCTGAACAAACACATTCGGACCACATCTTTTGTATCCTGTCTTTAAATGGCTTCTTGAAGCAGACATCAAAAGGTTGTAACACTGATGTTAAACTTCTTGGTATCATTTTCATTTTCTTTGCAGCCTTTTTGACTTCATCTGTCATGTGTGTTTGAAACATGTTACAGACAAGCATTGAAGATTTCTGAAGAAGTTGCACTTGGCCTCTTGTTCCAGACTTTCTCCTACCATTCAATCATTCCACTTTCATCCATCCATCCCATTTCATGTGCACAAACAATGACACCAGCACGAACTTTCATGCTTTTTCGCAGCGTCTTCCTTTTAAACATTTTGACAGGAGGCAGCTTTGATAAAACAAATAGGCCAAAAAAACATGAAATGTGTTTTTTCATGGCCAGTCCTTTTTATCAGAATACTTTTCTCACCAACAGCATTGATTGTTTTATTTCATGGTAAGTCAAATGCAATAGGTGCCTGATCCACATTTCTGATTTTTGATAGTTCGAATGAGCAATCCATTCTGTGTTTAATGATGAAATCCTAAAATAGTTCAATTATTTTCTTCCAAGTTTTTTGGTAGCTTTTGAGCTATCTTTGTTCGCTGGCGAGGTTGAAACCATGCTGGTTCATAAAACAAGATCACCTTATCTCATTAAAGGATGCATCTGAGAGTTGGTGTGTATTAGTAAATACAGTGGCTACAAAATCCCTCAGGCATTTACCACAGATTAAGCATACCAGTAGTTATTGTACAACTCTACAACTAACAAACCACATTGATATACAAACAACTTAACAACAGAAGATAAACTGTGGCTGCCATTTACTTAACACCTGTCCAAAAAATCCCTCAACTTATGTTGTTAACAATTAATCAGGCTGACTTGTATATGCTACTTGCCTGTTATTTACCCGTCCTAGGCATGTGTGTAGCAAACCCCTATGGAGCCTTTCGCTATGGTTGCTGTAAGACTATGTACATGTGAATTTTCATGACTCTCCATGCCAAAATGGTTGTGTCATAAATACCATCAGTATCATAATTCTTAAATCTTTTTATTTACTGTAGTTTCTTTTCATCTTAACACTGAGATAATCTAATGTGCATTTGTACCATATCATACAGTTAAATGATTACTGATTAATTGAGGTTTAAATACTTCACTGAGAGATTACTAATATGGTGATTCTTTTGGAAAATACACATACCACCATGATGCAAATGATATTTATGGCTGCATTTTATTGTGGGTGGACATCTGTCAAATAGATGTCACAGAATACACGTTTTTCATTTCTTATCCTACCAGTAAAGTTTGAAAGAATGCTTGTTTTACTTCAAGACAGCACAAATTACATGAGCCATGTGGCATCATTAGGCATGTGATCTCATTTTCATTGATCAACATTAACAATAAATACCAGTACTCAAGAAGAAAAACTGTACAATTTTCATACTTAAACCTGGGCCTGCAGATAAGGTGTAACCCTCTTCTTCAAGGCTTTATTTTTTTTCACTAAATTCTTCAGCTTTTACATGAGTATATACGGTAGTCAAATATGTTAGGCGTTGGTAATTTGGACTAATGAAAATTTAATAGTTGGTCTTTTAAATAGTGATATGAATATAGTGATTTAACTAATGAAACTAATTTAGTGTGATCCATGACCATGCAGCCTGACTTTATTGGATATGTGACTTTATAGTAGGCCATGACAATGAAGTACTTTATTGTTTGGCTTTTTATTGATCTATGATTATGCGTCCTTTTTATGAGGAGCTCTACCATAATGTATGGCTTTCTTGTGATCCATGACAATACAGCCTTATATGAGGGCTGTCCTGTATTGTGTGGCTTTCTTGTGATCCATGACAATACAGCCTTACATGAGTGCTGTCCTATATTGTGTGGCTTTTTAGTGATCCATGACAATACAGCCTTACATTAGGGCTGTCCTGTATTGTGTGGCTTTTTAGTGATACATGACAATACCGCTTTGCATGAGGGGCTGTACTGTATTGTGTGGCTTTATAGTGATCAGTGACAATACAGTATGACAAAATTGGTTGATCTGTATTGTGATCATGCAGCCTTACATGAGGGGCTGTACTGTATTGTGTATCTTTATGGTGATCTATGATCATGGACTGTACTGTATTGTGTATCTTTATGGTGATCTATGATCATGGACTGTACTGTATTGTGTATCTTTATGGTGATCTATGATATTGGACTGTACTGTATTGTGTATCTTTATGGTCATCTATGATCATGCAGCCTTACGTGAGGGGCTCTACTGTATTGTGTGTCTTTATGGTGATCTATGATCATGGGCTGTACTGTATTGTGTATCTTTATGGTGATCTATGATCATGCAGCCTTACATGAGGGGATGTACTGTATTGTGTATCTTTATGGTGATCTATGATCATGCAGCCTTACATTGAGGGGCAGTACTGTATTGTGTATCTTTATGGTGATCTATGATCATGCTGCCTTACATGAGGGGCAGTACTGTATTGTGTATCTTTATGGTGATCTATGATCATGCAGCCTTATATGAAGGGATGTACTGTATTGTGTATCTTTATGGTGATCTATGATCATGCAACCATACATGTGGGGCTGTACTGTATTGTGTATCTTTATGGTGATCTATGATCATGCAGCCTTATATGTGGGGATGTACTGTATTGTGTATCTTTATGGTGATCTATGATCATGCAGCCTTATATGAGGGGCTGTACTGTATTGTGTATCTTTATGGTGATCTATGATCATGCAACCTTACATGAGGGGCTGTATGGTGATCTATGATCATGCAGCCTTTAAATGAAGGTCAGTACTGTGTTGTGTATCTTTATGGTGATCTATGATCATGCAGCCTTACGTGAGGGGCTGTACTGTATTGTGTATCTTTATGGTGATCTATGATCCTGCAGCCTTATATGAAGGGATGTACTGTATTGTGTATCTTTATGGTGATCTATGATCATGCAGCCTTATATGAGGGGCTGTACTGTATTGTGTATCTTTATGGTGATCTGTGATCATGCAACCTTACATGAGGCGCTGTACTGTATTGTGTATCTTTATGGTGATCTATGATCATGCAACCTTACATGAGGGGCTGTACTATATTGTGTATCTTTATGGTAATCTATGATCATGCAACCTTACATGAGGGGCTGTACTGTATTGTGTATCTTTATGGTAATCTATGATCATGCAACCTACATGAGGGGCTGTACTGTATTGTGTATCTTTATGGTGATCTATGATCATGCAACCTTACATGAGGGGATGTACTGTATTATGTATGGTTAAAGGTCACCATATAATCATCAACATTGTTTTAACTTGTTTGTTTTTATGTTTTACCGTGCAAGGATGCAATGTTTCAAGTCAGCATGGATGACCACTGTTCTACACAAAGGCTTGAAGTTTCCAGAAGACTACAAGAACTTTCATTCAGTGCAATATATTGCAAATAAAGATGTACAGTGGACCCTAGGGGCAATCATTCACAGAACCAGATATCTGCCACTCAGGTAAATTTAATGTTAAACATTAATATGTCATATTCGTTTAACATAGTATATTTGCTTGTCAAAAACAAACAAAAAACAGCAAAAGCTCTTAAACTGAATGGATATTGAAGAGTCAGAATTTAGTGTTATTCGCAGTGCAGCCTATTTCTTCCAGTAGATATGGAATAGGTTTAGTTGTTTGAGGGAGTTAGTTCATTTTTGAAGTTATTCTGTATTCAGAATATATTATCATTCATAGTATTTGAATTGCCCTATACTTTCATTTAATTGACAGTTTTATTTGCTGCAGGGTTCATTTCTGGTGTTGATATCTGATGGTTTGTCATTGTTTCCTTATTTTCTGCATGATAGACTGAAGAGGATTGTTATTTACATATCAGCATTATAAAACCCCACATAACTGTGAAGAGGAATAGAAAGCCTCATTATAAAACCCCACATCATTGTGAATAGGAATAAAAAAACCTTATTATAAAACCCCACATCATTGTGAATAGGAATAAAAAGCCTCATTATAAAACCCCACATCACTATAAATAGGAATAAAAAGTGTAATTATAAAACCGCACATGACAGTGAATAGCAGTAGCAGGCTTTATTGTAAAAATCACGTCACTGTGAATAGGAATAGCAGATCTCATTTATAAAACCCCATATGACTGAATAGGAACAGGAAGCCTCATTTTGAAACCCCCACATGACTGTGAATAATAATAGTAAGCCTCATTATAAAATCCCCACATCACTCTGAACAGAAATAGCAAGCCACATTATAAAAACCAATGTCACTGTGAATAGGAACAGGGAGCCTCATTATAAAAACCCTCATTACTGTGAATATAAATGGAAAATTCTTCATTAAAACCCAACATCACTGAATAGGAATAGCAAGCCTCATTATAAATCCTTACATCTCTGACTAAAAATAGGAATCCTCATTATAAAATTCCACATTGCTGTGACTAGGAATAGGAATCCTCATTATAAAATTCCATGTTGCTAGGAATAGGAATCCTCATTATAAAATTCCACATTGCTGTGACTAGGAATAGGAATCCTCATTATAAAATTCCATGTTGCTAGGAATAGGAATCCTCATTATAAAATTCCACGTTGCTGTGACTAGTAATAGGAATCCTCATTATAAAATTCCATGTTGCTAGGAATAGGAATCCTCATTATAAAATTCCACTTTGCTGTGACTAGGAATAGGAATCCTCATTATAAAATTCCACGTTACTGTGACTAGGAATAGGAATTATTATAAAATTCCACGTTACTGTGACTAGGAATAGGAATCATTATAAAATTCCACATTACTGTGACTAGGAATAGGAAGTCTCATTGTAAACCCCCACATCACTGTGAATAATATAGGAAGCATCTTTATTATTATGACTCTATAGTCATAAACTAAACATCATAAAAAAGCAGAATCAACAAGTTTTGTAAAAGTTAAGTACTTTCATTATCAAAGTTATATATCTAAAATATAAGAGGAACTGAAAGGATTATGAATTTAATCTAGAGTAACCTTAAGTCCAAAAGAATCATATGTTCCAAATGAATTTCAGGCATGGGACTGTACATATCACAATGGCATTGTCCCAAACTCCTTTGAATAATTCACAATAGTCCCAGAATTATGTTCTAGTCCACTGAGCACTTTATAATTCCAATGAATAATCCTAATAAATATCTCCTCTCAAATTATCTGAATACAACTGTAAACACATCTGCAGATTTTTTTAACATCTGAAATAAGAATCTGATAAAAGAATGAATCCAAAATAGGAATTAATTGATTGCTCAGTTATATCCTTATATATACCCTCAGGATTCACAATATTTCCCAGACAGACATTACTAATCAAATATTTCATGTGACCAAACCTAAGGCAACTCACCTTATTTTTCTAAGAACCCACATGACCCCGACTTGTTGGCAGGTTTCATCATTAGGGACATCTTTTTATAGATCCTATGCAATCTACAGACACTGTAATATCATAAAATAGAATCAATTCCCATTGTTATGTCTAGTGGCTTAAACTTAAGTAATGTGACAAAGTAAACATAACAAGAATTCAGCTTTACAAAATATAAAATGATTTACATAAAATATAAAATAAAACAAAGCTAAAATATTAAAAATAACTTGTGTATGAATTCCTATAATAATCTAAATTGAACAGTCAATTTCCCACTAATCTTGAAACTATCCAAAGGTATTCTGAATGAAGGTTCAAATGTGTTTCTGTGCTAATGTGCTAACACCACTGTAGAACCACAGTTCTAAATCCAAATGTTTTTACTTAAGTTTAGTCACATGAATGTGAAATATCACTGAGTGCCTTGAGTGTTTCACATAATCCATTACAATTATTCATATCCTTGAATAAATTCACATAATCTGACTAATACTAACTGTTTAAATTACAGATTTCCACTCTGCTAAATCAAACAAACAACAAGTATTATAAATGTAACACTTTGTTCTCAGTGACTCTTACAAAATTGTTATAGACTGATGAATGATATATGTGCTATGTGTTTTCTCATTATATATTTTCTATATATGCATCAGATCAACATAATCTGATTTTCTGAAAGGTTCTGGAACAACTAAATCATATTATTTAAAAATAATCCAGTCATGATTTGACAATATGAAACTGTCGAACCAATCAACAATTAGAGCTTACATGATAGTTCTAAAGGACTAAAGCATTCCTACGTTCTTGTGATGTTTGTATGACTCCGTTTGAACTAATGTATGGTATGGTTCGAAATAGTTGCTAATCTGACTTAAGTGATAAGCCTTAGTTTATGAATGAGAATACTAGTGAAGTGTAAGTACATTACTCTTTTTGTAGTGCTAGATAGTTGCAGAATTAATTAATTTAAAAATAATACTGTCATAGACCCAAATGTCTTAAATTAAAGCTATATTATACTTTACAAGATGACACAGATATCTTTACCCTTGTACAAAATTAACTGTAATGTCTTAAAATAGAATCTATACCCATGTACAAAATTAACTGTAATGTCTTAAAATAGAATCTGTACCCATGTACAAAATTAATTGTAATGTCTTAAAATAGAATCTTTAACCTTGTCCAAAATTAACTATGTGATGTCTTCTTTAGAGGTAATCATTTTAACTTTCGATCATAAACAAAGATACATTTAGTAAAGATAAGTCATGTAACAAGACTTATGACTGTGTTGATGGCCTAGTGCT
The DNA here is from genome assembly GCA_016746295.1 of Potamilus streckersoni. Lineage (NCBI taxonomy): Eukaryota > Metazoa > Mollusca > Bivalvia > Unionida > Unionidae > Potamilus > Potamilus streckersoni. The sequence goes on from JAEAOA010001185.1 coordinate 79,760, forward strand.
TAGAGCATCTGCCTTGGATGTGGGAGGTTTCAGTTCAAGCCATGGCTGAATCATACCAAGACTTGTGAAAATGGTACAAACATCACTATAAACTGTCACACTGCAGATGTTATAGTGATATGACTGAAAAATTGTAAAAGCTACATTAATAACCCAAAATACACACACTCACACACACAAACACCAAAAATTACAAAATATATAGTTATACATAACACCATGACATTATAAAATCTCACATCAGTTTGAATAGGGATAGCAAAGCAAGCCTCAGTATGAAATCTCTACAGTATTAGAAAAAGAAGAAATACCTTTTTGCTTTTTAAAACATGTCCTGTAAGTCCTGGATACAAAGAATTCCACCACTCCTGAGAAGATGGTATTGTTCACACAAATTATCATCTTGAGAAATGTGTTGATACCAATCTGAAATCCATATTTTTAATCTGATTAGAATCAAACTTAGAACATCAATTTAAATCATCAAAATCTCAGAGTTTGATAGCGAATAAGATCAATACATATTAATCAGATGATCATAGCTCTAATTGGCTGAGTTTGTTACCACTCTGGATGCTGTATTTGTGATTCAGTTTTGATTAGACTTGGAGCATAGCCTCTATCTTGAAGACTTTGTGCAAGTTCTGTGGTGAACATGATGGTCGGATACTAACAAAGTGATCTTACATCAGATTGGCAGATCCTGTTAATGTTGTAATCTTTTATCTGATTAGCTGTGTTTGTTACCACTCTGAAAGTCGTATTTATAATCTAATTTTATTAAACATGCTTAAAACTTAAAGGTCTTGGACAGTTGTGATAATGGGCAAGATCCGTGTGGCATCTTATTGGCAGAGCTTGTTACCAGTATGGAAGCCAATATTCTTATGCAGTTCTGATCATCATTGGCATTTGGCATTATTCCATCAAGATCTTGGACAAGTTCAGAATTGAGCAGGCTCAATGCATATTAATGAGGTGACCTTACATTGATTAGCTGAGCTTGTTAAATGTCTTAAAGCCATAACTTTGATAAGATGTTGGTAAAACTTCAGATATAGGCTTAAATGAATTCAATTTTTCACAAGCTCCATGAACATTAATGAAGTGATCATGCATTTAATTGGCTGGGCTTGGTAGCAACCTAGATACTGTATTGCTGGTAATTGGTAACCGGGTTTGGTCAATTGACTTACAGCAGTAAAGTCTTAGATGAGTTGCAGAGCAAAACCCATGGATATTATTTAGGGGGTTTTGCATCCAAGTGCTTCAGTTTCTTTCCACTTGAGATACTAAATATTTCTGACTCGATTTTAATCAAACTTTGTTAACAGGCTAATACCATAAAGATGTTAGATGATCTATATTAAGAACAAGATCTACACACAAGTGATATTGTGTGGGATGCAGATAATTGTTATTACTCTAGAGACTGGGATTTTAATGGGATTTTGACCACAATTGTTAAGTAGATATGTTATCAGGATCTTGGTTAGGTGTGATTATGAGTAATAAAATTCATGGATTTTAATATGTTAGCAATCTATTAACAATGATGCAGATCAGATTTTGGCCGAATGTTTTAAGTAGTCTTACAATATCATGATGTTGGGTGTTTTTTTATGAGCAGGATCTAAAACTGTTAATGAGATAAACTTGTATCTTATTGGCTGAGTGTGTTAAAACTCTAGTCATTGAATCAAGTAGGATTTTGCTGCACCTTAAGGAATTTTATTATGGTCATATGTTCCTTAACAAGTGAGATCAGCACACATTAATTAGATAGCTAGATCTAGAGACTAAATTTCTCAACCAATTTTTGTAAAACTTGGTAAATGGGTCTATCTGATAAAGATTTTGTATTAATTTGATTATAACAAGAGTAAGAGAGACTTTAATTATGTCTTTAGAAAAAAAGTTTTATCAGGATATGGACAGATAGGTAAAATCAGCATGATATAAAGTTTGGCAGCTAGATTGCAGAAGATACATTCTTATATTACTAATAAATTTGCTTGGTCAAACGGTCAACTGCTTGGTTATATCAGGCAGGTGAGCATTATCTGGCCCACTTGGGTCTCTCTTTTTCATTGGATGTTTGAAGTGGGAAAAATATGCAGATACAGTAAGAATCTTTTTAAGATTTTGTTATTTATTTTACTTATTTTGAAATAACAGATTCAATTCAGAAAGTAGTTAGACATTTCAGTGCCTTCACAAGTTTCCTCCCATATATGTGTACTGAATGCAGCTTGCCTAAAGACTAATGATTATAGTAATTGCCTGCATTGACAATGTAGATCCTGTGAATTTAATTGGATTAAGAATCAAAATACAAAGAACACATGCAGTCCAGCTAGGCATTAGCATGCACAGAAAATACACATGTAACAGTTTGGGTCTTCATTGTCTTTTACTGACCCTTTAGCCAAATGTAATGGTTTGTCTTCACTTGTTTGTCAGTGACCCTTTAGCCAGCTATAATAGTTTGAGTTTGTACTTGTCTGTTACTGACCCTTAAGCTAAGTGTAACAGCTTGGGTTTGCACTTGTCAATTATGGACACTTTATATGCAACTATTTACAGTAAGGAAAGCTTTGCATTCCATGTCTAAACAAACATGAGATAGTAATCTAGTTAAGTACCATTATGTCAGCATGTTATATCAGCCAGTCATGGGTCCATTGTTATAAGAATTTCAGGAACATTTTCATCAGAATGACTCACACCATCTCAAGTTATTATGCCTTGATGCCATATATGAAATCAAGTGAATGCTCTTGTAACATTATATTAAAGTTAGCTGTTTTTACATTTTGTTTGCTTGAATTTAGAAAATTCTAATCTTTTAAGATTTTATCTTCCTTTGCAGGGATTTAGAAAAGATGGGATCAAGTCACATCAAACCATCATGGTGGAGGGGCTCCAGACTCATTTACAATGAATATTTAATTGTCGTCTGCATTTTCATTGTTGTCATGGCAATATTTCTGTATATGAAGCGACTGAAGCTGTGCCCAAAAAGACCAACAGAAACCTTAAGCAGAGTTCCATCCATGTCTTATTTTAGGACTGAGTCAGATCAGATAGAACAAGGCATTAAATTTAAAACTAGTCTGTATCCTTGAAATATTACTAATTAATTGTAAACCAGTCTATCATTAGACATCAATAATTAGCTGTAAACCAGTCTGTATCATTGGACATAAATGATTAGCTGTTAACCAGTCTGTATCATTGGACATCAACAATTTGGGTGGCACTCTACAGTTTCGTATTTAGTATAGGATTAGAATTTTACAGAAAAAGAATTTCCCCAGGTTCCCTCACTAGTTATACTGGCTATCTAAAAAAAGCCTTTTTATATCTTAGGTATTGCTCAAAGAACCTTTATAGGTGAATTGTAAAAAAAAATGATAACTTTTTTTACATTTTATGTGTTTGGTAATTCATTCATTGCACTTTTAGAAGCTGGTTTTGTCTAGTTTGGTAAAATTCATTTTCCCTATTTTAATAGCTGCCAAGGATGGTGTACTTTAGACTAATTCAGGTTGATTTTTGGAGCACAAGGGATCATTCATTTTAGTTAGTAGTGTGCTAAGATCATTTAAAATTTCCAAAAGTACAATATCCAAAGAAATTTCAACCATATTACATGAAAGTAGCATATAGGTATGCCAACATTCTCTCCACTGTGCATGTTTAAATCAAACAACTTCACCTTGCATACATCACTCTCTCAAAAGTACTGAGTGCAACCTAGATGTAAACCAGTCTTTACCATTATATATCATTTATGGTGGCACTCAATAGTACTTTTGAGAGAGAGAGAGAGATGTATGTAAGGTGAAATTGTTTGCATTTAAAGCATGCACAGTGAAGAGAATACTGGTATTGTTACGACCCTGGAGTTAAAGTATGTGTGTTAAGGAATGAATTTTGTATAAATCTCTTTTTATTTCATTTTATTTCATTATATTAATATCGTCTAACATGTTTTGATAAAACAGTGTTTACTTGAGTCGTAGATGTGACTCATGTTAACATGTGCTGTCTATGATAACAAATTCATTACAAATAAATATTCTGAAATGGGGTCAGGCTTTCCTGAATGTCCAGAAGTATTTTGAAATTGCATGCGTTTTGGTGCGCATGAAATTCAAACAACTCATTAGCTTTCATATATATGTTTGAGATTTTTGTAAGTCATACACATAGTCGTGAGTCTACAGTCGTAGTCGAGTCATAAAGTCAGTTATACAACTTCTAATACCTTAAAAAGGTATTTTTTGTGCTAGAAGTTGTCCGTATGTCTACTTAGAATAATATGCCTTGTTAGAGGAGCTATTTTCACTTCGTTTTTATGATTAATTGTTTTCCTAGAGAACAAAATTACTGATTTGGACATTTTCTTCCCAATATCCTATATTGGAACGGAACAACACAAACTTCGTTTTATTGTATAAATTCTGGAATTTGCTGTTAGCCTTCATCTGACGTGGTGATCCGCCATTTTGGATCGGAACTTCATACACTTTCAAACTGTGTTTAGAACTTTTTACAGGACTTATATTTCTAGTTTGAACAAAATTTGGATCATTTCTGTAAATCGTAAGTCTTGCTTAAATTATTTACATTATTCATTCTTTTCTAGGAAAATAAATTATATCTTTGTTAAAAATTTATAAAGCTTGTTGTATTCGCTCTTTCTTTTATGTTACTTAAAATGAGCCAAAACATAACATAAAAGAATTTGGGTTCTCATCCGGGATATTTGAAATTGGCTCAGATTCGAAAGTTAAATTCCCCTAGTTCATTTTATTTGACATTTTAGTGAAAACAACAGGCTTTCTTTCACAATATCAAAGGTAAAGAATACTTCGAATTTTTCTGGGGAGTGTTAGTAATTTTTAAAATGGAAGTCCAGCTGAAAAAGTTGGAATTAGATATAAAGCAGGTTCAATTCCAGATAGAACTATTGCAATTGGAAAAAGAAAAAGAACAAATGCATGTACAAAAAGAACAAGAAATTGCAGTAATGAGATTGCTATTTGAAGAAAGGATAAAAGAAAGACAAATACAAATTGAAGAAAGGTAAAATAATAGGCATGTATAATTAAAAAGGAACAAATGAAATTAGAAGAAAGGGAGAAAGAGAGAGAGAGAGAGAGATGCAAATTAAAATGAAAGAATTAGATCTGGCAAGTGACAGGCATGATTCCACATCTCATGCAAATTCAAAGTTTAACATTTTAGGAAATATCAAATTAGTTCCCCCATTTAGTGAAAAGGAAGTAGACAAATATTTTATAATGTTTGAGAAAATTGCAGAAAATTCCAAATGGCTGAGGGAGTATTGGACTTTATTACTGCAGAGTGTCCTTATTTGTAGGGCTTGTAATATTTACATTGCTCTCTCACTAGAGCAGAGTTCTATGATGTGGTTAAGGACTGTATTTTGCACGGATTTGAGTTAGTCCATGAGGCTTATCGAGAAAAATTCAGGTTTTTCAGAAAATCAACTGATAAGACTTTTGTCGAGTTTGCATGAGAAAAGGCACAACAGTTTGATAGGTGGGGCTCTTCTAGGAAGGTCAATAAAGATTATGAAAGTCTCAGACAACTCATATTGCTTGAAGAGTTTAAGAACGGTGTCCATAGTGACATTAGAATGCATCATGAAGATCGTGAGGTCAAAACCTTAGAAAGTGCTGTTCTGGCTGCTGCTAAGTATTCCTTAACTCATAAAGTTCCTGCTGTAAACAAATCTTTCACTCAGCAGTCTCCTAATAGAAAGGTGTTTCAAACAAATATGACTCTCAGTAAAAATCAATCTGGCACAAATTCTAAATATCAAGCCTCTGAGAGACTTGATTCTAAATCCTTGTCTTTACCTACGTGTAACTTTTGTAAGAAAAAAGGACATGTCATTTCTGAGTGCTTCAAACTGAAACATAGGCACCAGAATCAAGATAGACCTATCCATTCATGTGAAAGGGTTCTATATCACTCTTGGATGATATCGCCAATCCTATCCCTATTAAAATTTTAAGGGATACAGGAGCTTCTCAGAGTCTTTTAGTTTCAGGTGTTTTGCCTTCTTCTGAGAAGACCTGTTCTAATGAGAATGTTCTCATTCATGGTGTAGAGTTTGGCTTTGTTAATGTTCCTCTCCATTTTGTTAATTTGTCATCAGACTTAGTTTCAGGACTTGTGACTGTCGGTGTAGTGTCTACCTTACCTGTTGAGGGCGTTCATTTGTTGTTAGGCAATGACTTAGCTGGAGACAAGGTTGTGGTTAATCCACTTGTAATTGACAAGCCTTCTTGGGATCAGAGAGTTGATCCTATTGAAAAAGATATCCCTGATTTATGTTCAGCTTGTTTAGTTACCAGTGCTTTGGCAAATAAAGCTCTTGAGAATGATTTTTATAAGGAGAGTGTTCCTTTAGCTGACACATGTATTGGTCAGGCTTTTGATGAGGTCACTGTCACTTCTAGTTTGAATCAGTCGAAAAACATTGATCATAGTGATCCTCTTTTGAATACTCATTCTCTTTTATCTGATCAGGGTGATAAACGACAATCACTTGTCATTGAACAGGAGAAGAATCTTGAGATCTTCTGTTTGTTTCAGCAGGCCGTTAGTGAAATTGAAACAACTGAAGCACCTGTCTGCTACTTCATTAAAAATGGATTTCTTATGAGAAAATGGAGACCTCTTGAGGTACCTGCTAGTTATAATTGCTCAGTAAAATATCAAATTTTGGTTCCAAAACTTAACAGAAATATAAAACTTTGTTTGGCCCATAAAACATCTATGGGTGGTCATTTGGGAATAAATAAAACATATCACAAGATATGGACTAAATTCTATTGGCTAAAAATGAAAAGTGATGTTTTCAAGTTTTGCTGATCTTGTCAGGTGTGTCAAATTGTAGGAAAACAAAATCAAAACATTCCTAAAGCTCATTTGAAATAAATTCCTGCATTCTAACATGTTTTGATAAAACTTGAATGTGACTCATGTTAACACTGCTGTGTATGATAACAAATTCATTACAAATAAACATTCTGGAATAGCCACGAAAACGATTGGCTGAAACTGGGTCAGGCTTTCCTGAATGTCCAGAAGTATTACGAAATTGCATGCGTCCTGTTGCGCATGAAATTCAAACAACGCATTAGCCTTCATATATATGTTTGAGATTTTTGTAAGTCATACACAGTCACGGACAGACAGTCATAGTCGAGAGTCAACAGTCGACAGTCGTAGTCAAGGCATAAAGTCAGTTATACAACTTCTAATACCTTAGAAAGGTATTTTTTGTGCTAGTTATCCATATGTCTACTTAGAATAACATGCCTTGTTAGAGGAGCTATTTTCACTTCGTTTTTATGAATAATTTTCCTGGAGAACAAAATTACTGATTTGGACATTTTCTTCCCAATATCCTATATTGGAACGGGACAACACAAACTTTGTTTTATTGTATAAATTCTGGAATTTGCTGTTAGCCTTCGTCTGACGTTGTCATCCGCCATTTTAGATCAGAACTTCATACACTTTCAGACTGTGTTTAGAACTTTTCACAGGACTTATATTTCTAGTTTGAACAAAATTTGGATCATTTCTGTAAACCGTAAGTCTTGCTTAAATTATTTACGTTATTTCATGTTTTCTAGGAAAATAAATTATATCTTAAAATTTATAAAGCTTGTTGTATTTAATCTTTCTTTTATGTTACTTAGAATGAGCCGAAACATAACAGTATACCTCTATGATACTTTGATGTAATGTGGCTGACATTTCTTTGGATATTGTACTTTTGGAAATTGTAAAAGATCTTAGCACACTGCTAACTAAAATGACTGCTCCCATGTGCTCCAAAAATCAGACTGAATTTGCCTAAAGTACACTATCCTTAGCAGCTATTAAAATAGGGAAATTTATTTTGCCAGACTAGATAATACCAGTTTTTGGAAAGTGCAATGAATGAATTATCAAATTTATATAAAATGTAAAAAAGTTGTCAGCTCTTTTTTTTGACATTTTACCTCTGAAGGTCAGGAAGTGAAATGAGCATCTTTTTGAATGGTGCACATCTGAGTAAGGCCAAGCTGTATATTCTGTAACCCATATTCCATCAATCATACACCAAACTAAAAGGAATTAAAGGTTCTTCGAACAATACCTAATATATACAAGGTCTTTTTCAAATACCCACTATAACCAGTGAGGAAACCTGAGGAAATTCTTTTTCCTTAAAATTCTAACCTTATGCAAAATATATAACTGTTGAGTGCCACCTATTACATGTAAACCCATATGAATCCTTGAACATCAGTAATTAGATGTAAACCAGTCTTTATCCTTGGATATTAGTAGTTAGATGTAAACCAGTCTAGCTCATTGGAAATTAGTAATCAGTTGTAAACCAGTCTGTATCACTGACCATCAATAATTTGATGTATCCTTGGAATCAGTAATTAGATGTAAACCAGTCTCTGTCCTTGAATATCAGTAATTAGATGCAACCTGCTGTTAAGAGAATTGGTTGAACCTAATTCTTAGTTGTATATATTTTTAAAATGTTTACACAGAAGGGGAATTTACTTTCTTACAAGTATGTGAAGGGAATGTGGGGTGTGTGTATGATTTTCATTTTTAAGTGGGCCAATTCGTTTATAAGAATAGTATCAATTTAGCATTTGTAGCATGTTTCAGAAGACTTGTTTGTGATAATAACTTTTAATGAATAATTAGATTTGTTTCTATTCATTATCAGCTCATTGTTAGCTTTGACAGTGGCACCATGCTGTATGCATTAGAACAGCATGTAATGGGGCTCTGAGTGGCCAAGTAATGACCATTACAAATCATCTCGCCTCTGTCTGTGGGTTCGAGTCTTGGATTTGGCCAATGTGGGTATGTGGGAAAGTTTGCCAGTAGCTTCTTGTGGGTTGGTGGTTCTTTCTGGGGTTTTCCCATGTTCTTCTTCCACCATTAATACTGGCCACCATGTATAGCCTGTCTTGTTCTGTAAAATGTTGTTAAACCCTACAACAGCAGCATGTAACAGCATATCCATTAATGAATACTAACTATACAACATTGCCAAATGCTTTTAATGATTAGGTAATGAAAGCATATCTTTGCGAAATTAAAAAAGTCTCTTAGTAAGCATTTGATTATACTGTTAATCTAAAAGTCAAGTACTTATATGATTGGATTATTCTTTGCAGAGATAATAAATGCTTCAGGTTTTGTTATACTTGTTGCAGATTGACTATGCACAAGGTTTTCATTTCATACACATACATTTTTAACTCTTAATGGTGACAGTCAGAAGAGCTCATAGTTTAGTCTGTTGTCTGTGTTCATCCATCCATTATCACAAGTTTGTTAGTTCTAAACTACATGGAGGATTGCCATGTAATGTTTGACTTGCATTCATCACCAGGTCATGTTGGTCTTGCTGAGACTTCAAGTGTGATTACCATAAAGCTATTATGAGCAATTTTTCTCTTAAAGTTATACAAGTAAAAATTAAAAGCTTTAATGTGCACTTGGTAATACAGATGATTTTTTAAAACATGTTCAGTATGTGTAATGAGCAAACAAATGTATGTAGAATTTATGTTATTGAAAGTGTCTTGGAGTTTTTAAGCAGTCAATATCACCTGTTTAAAAAGTTATTCCTTCAAGGTCCTAACACAATTATTATAGAGTAAAAAACTGTTATGTTACCTTACTTTCTAGAGAGGTAGCTGTTCAGGACAGGTTTTACTGTTACAAATTGTTATTTTAAATGAAGGTAACTGAATATCAATAAATATTTTTATCTAAACTGCCTTGTCTTTTGCACTCTAATTCAGTTTAGAAGTACTTGAAGTATATCTTGGTATCATAAAAATTGTATTGTACTTAATGTAATTTTAAATGAATTTTAGAAAAAACATGAGTTCATATGATTGTTTTTTTTTAAACATTAGATTTTGTAAACTCACCTTACATTATGCAATAAAAGATACACTCACATTATGACTTTTGTAGAAATGAACAGTTGTTTACCAATCATTTAAGTAATTCCATAATACTGCTATTTATGGTGTTGTTCTAGGTCTTAGAACCATTTTTCAGCACATGATAGGCTATACATGGTGGCCAGTTTTAATGGTGGAGGAAGAAAACGGGATATCCGCAGTAAGAACCACAACCCACGAGAAGCTACTGGCAAGCTTTCTGTGCATATCCACATTCGCCGAATCTTAGACTCGAACCCAAACAGACAGAAGTGAGATGGGAGTGATCCGTAACGGAGAGCGCTTTAGACCATTAGGCCACTCAGGGACCCGCTATTTATGGTGTGTTGAATAGATTAAGTTTTGCTACTTTGACTGTAATTATTTTTTTCTGTATATATTATTAGTTGTGCAACAGTAAATCAAAATGATTGCATATTGTTTTGGAAAAATTAAGCAGTGATTGTATAGTTATTATTTTTCGTAATTGCATGTTTATGATTAAATTTTTGTTTTACTGTTAGAATTTTTGGGACAAAATCTTCTAAGATGAGTAAAATATGTGGAATAATAACTTTCATTTAGTATAGTCATCCTTTGTTAACTGCAACTGAAGTACTAAAATCATGGCACACAAGAAATGTTTTCTGTAAACCATTAAACTATTGAATGTAGACAACTGAACCAAGTCTGAAAAAATGACATGGTTTGAGAACAAAATATACAAACTGATTACAATCAATGGTCAGTCAGTTATGACAATATGGATCAATTCCTTTTGGTTAGTTATGATGGACTGGTTGGTTTGTATTAACAGCTTTTTTATGACATTAATTCTGTCATTCTGTGGAGCTAAGTATCCTTCCCATGGAGGTATTTGACATGGGCTTACCTGCCTGCATATCAAACTTGAGACCCTTGGATTAGGAGTCTGACACTCTACCAGCTGAGCTACTACATCTCATCAGTTAAGATAAAGCAATTGTCAAGCAATAACGTATTTGCAGAACAATATTTTGCACTACCATTTCAAAAGAGGATAGATTCTGGTCTGCCATTGCATAATATTACAATGTTCTGTGATTTTCAATTAGACTTTTGTGTAGATTGATTTATTCCCATAAGAACTTTTTCTGATAGTATTATGCCTGTTCTGATAAAGATTTTTTTTGTATTCAGGTGAATATTATAAAGCAGTAATAAAAATCATGATAGGAAAGATTTATGGGCCTAACTTTTATGTGACTGCATCAGATCTCTACTCTGAATTACTTGAAAAATGCTTCATTGATTGCTGTTACTAATTTAAAGCACTTTTCTCAACTTTGAACAACCAAAAGTACAAAAAAACATTTTTCATTATTTTGGAATTTATTTTGACATACTTTATGTAATCATTGAAGCCAAAATTCATTTTAAGTGTAAAAGGACATCATAAATTGTCTTTCAAACAGATAGCAATGCAGGTGGTGAGTCTTAGTTGTCCAATGAAACTGTCATTGTTGATGCAAAACATGGCATCCTCTCATCATCACAGTGACTTATGATTCCAACTGATATTCAGATTACTTTCCAAATTTTGGGAAAGCCTCATTCAGGCAATTCAAGGAAGATTCTTTTGATGTTTGTTTTCGTTTCACCAAACCCTTGTTTGGCAAAGCTCCATTATGCTGGTTGAACAAAACTGAATTTCAGAGAACTTAACAACTGCTGATATGGATCTATATTGTTGATGGGTTGAAGTGTTATAATTTCTAAATGGGATATGTTATGTTAAAGTGTTATTTAAGAATTAAAGTTTCAAATATGTATTCTACAGGTTTCATAAAGTAATGAAGCTTGAAAATTGGTTACACTGCATATCAGTTACACACTATAGTTACAATGCATAGTTACACACTCTATAGTTACAATGCATATCAGTTACTCACTAATGATTATACTGCATATCAGTTGCACTATGGTTTCATTGCATATCAGTTATACAGTGTATGGTTATACTACATACCAGTTAAACACTAGAAAATTTGTATACAATGTATATCATATACACAGTATAAAATCCCTGTTGCTTTATTGTTGGTATGTAAATAATTGCTAAGCTTCATACCCTGTAAAACTCAATTCTTATAATACAAATAACAAAGAAATAACATAACAGAACTTTGCAAATAATGTCCAAGTACACAAGAAGGATTTATGAATACAAAAATCATTGTTAGATTGTAGAAACTAAACAGGTTTATTTGAATAAATTAATACAACATTTTGGAGATCTTGAAACCAAAAATCTACTTGAACTGTGCTGGGATTATATGATTGCAGATATTGCATGTATATGTTCATTATCTTTAGTATTTAATTTTGATCATATTAGATCAAATAATTGTTTTCCTATCCTTATTATCAAGGCATTTTAAAATTAAATTATTAACATTATATATTGAGAGAGAGAGAGAGGGGAGTCTCTGACACAACATAGAGGATTTTTTTCTCACGGCAGAATATTTTGTATACTGTATCTCTATTTTTGTTATCAAATTTACTTTAAAGATTTTTATCTAAGTTACATATTTTTGTCTATTTATTGAAAAAGGTAATGACCAGTAATATCATTATCTCATGACACTTCATTGGTTTGAGAATTGATAAAGATTTATAGAAAATCAAAAAATTTAGCCTACATATACATCTTGCTCGATAAATTATAACAAACAGGATCCCATATGGATGGACCACAGCACTAGCTAAAGTGCCTACCCTATACATCTCATTAACTTATGACAAACATGGCTCCATAAGCATGGATCACAGCACTAGCTAGAATGCCTACACATCTCACTTAATCATTTAAGCAGGGTTCATAAATGAGGACCAAGGCTTTGCTAGGGTGCCTGCCCACACATCACACTCAATGACTTGTCACAAACAGGGCCCATAAACAGGGACCAAAGCATTAGCTTGGGTACAAAATGACAAGGTGACTTCAGTTTGGGTAATACTATAATATTGGTGGTGGTTGTAGTGGCACTTGCAGCCTGAGAATTTAAATCTTCATTGTCCAACACAAATATTACTAAAATGGATTTTAATGTAATTCTTGTAATTTGATATTAGAGAAGTAAATGCACTTAATAAATTGATGACATGATTTTTATTATAAATCAAGTTGACATGTAGTACTTGCAAATTTTGACAAAGAATATCAGTGAGACCATGAATGAGTTCAACATCCAAGATTCCAAAACACGATTTAGAGTTTATAGCTCCTTATTTTCTATCCTTCTAACTCTAGTTTGCATATTTTAACTTCACTTAGAATTATCTGCATTGTAATGTCATTATGGATTATCTACGTCATAACTTTACTAAGGAATATCAACATCATAACTTCAATAAGGATTATTGGATTTTAGCCAAATTTAGAATGCAGCTTTATGTTAATAGCAACTTGAATGAGTTCAGTTCTATGCATTCTACAGCATCAGTTAGATGAGTTGTGGTCTCTACTAGGCTATCCTGCTGGCTTTTTAGTTTCTGCAGTGTTACTTGCTGAAGGATTGTGGGCATGCAGCATAATATTGATGAAGGATTGTGGGCATGCAGTTTAATATTGATGAAGGATTGTGGGCATGCAGCTTAATATTGATGAAGGATTGTGGGCATGCAGCTCAATATTGGTGAGACCTTGGACAATTCCAAGACATCGTTTAGAGGAATAACTCAACACAAGTTCCTCTGTTAAAGACCCTTCCAAGCTGTTTTGAGAGCAGTGCCCCTTGTAGTGTACCCATTGTTACACAGTTCAAGTTCAAACTATTGAGAGCAGTGCTTCTTGTAGTGTACCCATTGTTATACAGTTCAAGTTAGCACTGCCCTTTGTAGTGCACTCATTCCTAATAGCTTGATTCAAATCTACATAATAAAGTGTCAAGATTTTCAGAATTTACTTTTGAATTTGAACTTTATGTTTAACCTTTGCATTTATGCTTGGTATAAATTTGGGCTGGCTTTTCTTGGTGGTGTGAGAGACAATGATTGACTGTTATTTATGTGGTACAGATTTTGTTAAACTGTTAATATTTTGGATTTTTGATGATATGTGATTCAAGAGATTCACTTAGACACTTTGCACAACCATAAAATATTGGCCATGAAGTCTCACATTTTTTAATATGCTTTTGAATCTTGGGACATATTTTCAAAAATATAAAGTTAAGCTATGCTTTTCAGTTTTTGCTGTTGTTCATCTCTTTTTATTTTTAAATAAAGATTGAAATTTTTCAAACAGGAATTGGTTTTTAAAACATGGCAAGAACAACAGTATATGATGTAAGAGAGATGAGAACTTATTTCTTATTTATTTCTAACAGTTAAAGAAATGTTAGTACTTTAATTTACTGACATGAATGGAAAATGCATTCAGCTTGTATCATCTAATGTTAAAAGTATAAAATTTTGGATTTTGGAGGGATCTCAGTTTCATGATTTATGTCATAGTATCCATTCTCTTTTAGAAAATCTACCATGTATTACTAATAATGGTAACAAACTTTAGTCTTTATAAATTTAGTAACAAAGTATAGATCCATTTGCAATTTATGTTACATATACTTTTATATATGAAGGGATGCAACTCAAGTTTAGATAAATGATTAAACAATGGTAGATTTTTTTTAACCTTGGGAATTGTTGGACTGATAATACTTAAAACACTAGTTGAAAATAATTTTGAAAGGAAATTAACACAATAAATTTCTTAAACACTATTTCAGATGCTAATGATGTTAATATAAATTCTCCAGGTACATGTTTAAAGAAAACTGTAGAAGGAGATACAAATTATTTAGACTGCTATGTTGATATTATCAGAAATGGCTTTCAAGTTTTTTCTTTCAATTTGATGTTATGTAAGTCATTTGAACACCTCCATACCATCACTGTTTTCAATACTTTGTTGAAATAGAAGTAATTGCATCACAGATATTTTATTATTGTAATGATTAAAACATCTTCAAATATGTTTTAATTTTTATTTTGCTTTCTTTAGACTATAAAGCTTTCAGGTATTCATCATTAGCAATATCAGATTGGGATTTGGATAATGTACAATACACAACTTTCCCACATCATAAAATCCTTCATTAAGACATGCACTTTTATATTTGAATTGAATTAGTTGTATGTGCTCATCTATTCATGCATGGAGAAATACCCCCTTGTGGATAGGAAAAGACCAAGCAAACTGAACTACCGGCAGTTTAATGTTCCCAAAGGATACTTGAACAGAAAACCCCTTAGGAGTTGTATGAGGATTATGGGTAACAAGCACAAGGGGTGGCACCTACCCTAAATAAGTGGGGATGTATATAAGATTGTTTATGTAGACCAGGCATTTGAATAATGTCAATTCATTTCCTAGTCATGATAGATTATTTACTGATGTAGGTAGCAATTCAACACCTACAACATAAAACACATTCAACTACACAAATAAGAATTACAATGGAGACAATACAATACAAACTTCCTACAATTTGTATACAATGCAAATATCCATAATTATAAATTATTTACAATCCTTACCCTAACTAAGACTTCTATGTTTTGTTTACCAATAATTCTTGTGAAAGAAATACAAAAGTACATGGAGATATAAATCCTACATGCCAGAGTGAGTTTTGTAACTGCTTTCCCCAGAGACTTCTGATGAACTGCATTGAGACAGGTCAGGGCAGTGTTAGCAATGTGTGCCAACATGCACTACTTATTTTGTTTCACTCACTCCAATTATACATGCTACCTTAATGCTCAATATAATTCTGGCTACATCCTTCTGTTTTAAATATGTAATATAATTACTTGTGTTTTAGTTTTAAATTCTTTTTTTTATTGTTTCATTACATGTTTTTGTAATGACAATTTTCCTTAGATTTGAATCTCTTTTCTGAAAATTGGCTTGACCCGATTAAATTATTATGGTTACTAAAGTACTATTTTTATTAGATTTTAATTACCATTCATCTGTTTTTGTTGTTATACATCGTTTGCCAGTCAATTCTTTGTGGACATTTTACAAAAAATATTCACCAAAACAGCATGAAAGTGATCCCTTTTAATGCACACGAACAGCCCGTCACCAAAGGAAACCACTCTCTTGAGGACAGATACATCATCAACATCCCCAAAAGATCAATCTGGGAGGACCCCTTGTGTGACTGTGCCAAGGAATGTCGAGACTCTCAGAACATTACACACTATTTCTAGGACCCCCACATTTTGATCACGAAAAACATACAGTGACTTGTTTATATTCCACTATGATTGTTCTGATATGTATTTTGTTCATGTACTTAACCATTTGGCTTTTATATATTGTTGTTCCCAATGAAAAATGACAATAATGTGTCCTGAAAAAGTATAAAAACTCTGTCTTCCTGTCAAAAGTGACATTCATTACAGTACTATGGCTACCTCAGGTCTGTTTGATACAACTGCACAGGTGGCTCACAATTCTGGCATAGGAACATCCATAGTAACAAGTGGATACAAATTGCTAAAGTTATATATGGGAGATAAAGCCTTTTTGGGGACTTGGAGAGCCATTTTGGAACAACGGTGAGGAGAACCAACATCATGGGAGGCACCGCTGGTGGAGGCTTATGACGTGTTGGGGTTGCTGGCGAGTGTCTTCGATTTTTTGTGGGCTTTTCTTTGTTGGGAGCTGGGGCGGTTTGGGCAGGGGCTATTTTGTGTCACCCACCGCTCTCCAAATGCATTGACAGAAGTTCACTGTGGTGGCTGGAGTAGTTTGGGGGGCTGCTGTTTGGCGCCCGGTTGTGGTGGCGTGCATTTTGAGAATAATTAAGGTCATTTTAAGGTCTCTGATTTATCCAGGGATCAGAAAAAAGGCCCAGCTCTTGGGCCAAGCGCCCATTTAAAGGGACTGCGGTCCATGTCTGGGATTGTAAACAGTCACAGAAGCCATCGAGCAATACTTGACTTAAAACCACTATGCTATGATGACCATCCATTGAGTCATCCATGTATAAAGATGTTCTCAAGACTTGGATAGCTGACTGAAGCCAATGTGAAATTACATCATGTCAGGCAAAACCGGATACACAAGCCTGATATTGAAAACGTCAGGATGTTGAAAGTGGCCCAATACCTGAGAGAAGACGAAATCAAGAAGGAGCAAGAAGAATGGACAGAGAAGTAATAGCTTCAGAAACAGCTGAAAGAACAGCACAGCATGAGTCAGAAAGAGGATTTGTGGACTGCATGTGGACACGAAATAGTAATCCTTCTCCTTCTGAAGAAGCAGGCCCTATCCTGTGGAAAAGCATGCAGCCAAACCAGGATACAATCTTACACCATAATAGATAGCCATAACCTTCCAACAAATTGGCCCTTTTCAGGGCTACCTCCAACAACCTAGAAAAGAGATAGTAGTCAAACTGCTAAACTATTTGTCTGCCTTTGTGTGTTGCCTGTAGGTCAAAGAAAATAGAAGTGTCTATAAAATTTGTTTCTCTGTTTTGTGTCAAAAAGATATATGTGTACCCATAAACACATACTTTCCCTCACTTTAAAGATTGTGTGTGTGTGTGTTTATATGTAAGAGTGATAATAAAGTGTGCTTGTAAGTAAACAAATGAGCTCAAGTGTTTATTTTTGGTCTTCGCGTTCCATATTATTATTGGAATCCTTGTGGAAGGTTATGTTTTCCTTTACGTTCGTGCTTGAGACATATAAAGCAAAAGTTCGTCACTCTGGCTACCCATCATCAAAGAGAAAACTTCAAAGAAAATTAGCAGAATAAGCAAACTTTAACTCCAAATTCACCTAGAGTATGCAAGGCGCTTACCAGACGAGATGGCTGAGGTAGCCAGATCAAAAGAAGCTAGGATTGAAGAAGAGGAGGAGGAGAAAAAGAAAGAAGAGGAAAGTGAAAGAAGAAATGATCCTGCCTCACCTCCTACTTAGTCCTCTGTGCGAGGTGAAGCCTGAGGTGAGGACGTAAGCATCAGCCACAAGCACTACCAAAAGTAACAAGAGCCGCTTTTCTCCAGATGAAAAACTGGGAGAAGTTAAAGAGACAGTGGCAAGAGTAGGAGACCCAGTGTCCGGCAGAAAATAAGGAGACCTCATCATCCCCTGTTGAAGAAAGAAGACAGAGGAAGTCTTCACTATCCATCAGAGTGAAAACTGGGATGATGAGGCCACTCAACCTTTCTCTACCCACACAAGCAGACGTATCAATTGGGAGCTGGATTGGAGCTGACGTTGCCTGTGTGATGCATAGCATGGAATAGCCAGGAATATACCAGACATATCTGGAGTTTACAAACAAAAGAGACACTAATCAAGTTGCCAATCATATAATTTTATCTGTGTTTATTTTTTTTTTGTGCGCGGATACATTTTGCATGTGTATCTGTATTTTCTGTTTGTGTTTGCATGCATGCGTATGTGTATGCCTTTCCTTAACAAAACTCCTTGCCCTTACTCTCACGAGTGTTTCCTTTGTGTGAATGGAATAGTGTGACTATAAACACTAACTCCTTTGCTGATGTGATTGTAGGCAATGGTGTGTTTTTATATCAAAACTTTCCATCTCCAAATATGTATTGATAGAAAGTATATCGGTTTTGTTAGTATTAGAGTTTCGTTTTTGTATAAAAATTTACTTTGGGTTAGCATTCTCATCATTGTGGATTGTTTGGTAGGTGATATGGGTAGTTAGTAAGTGGGGATGCATTCCTTCATATCCTTTTTCATGTATATAATGTGCAGCATTCATCATTTATGCTACTAGACATTGAATAATCAAAGATGGCAAGCTAACATTTGGACAAAATGAACAAGCTGCAGGAAGTGGTTGATGATATTGGGGATGGTGGAGAAAACGTTGGTCTTGTTGGAAGATGGTTGTTATAAACCCAACAGAGTAAAAATGGAAATAAATAATTTGAGGAAGGCCAAGAACAGACATAGAGAGTTGATAAAACAGGAACGAGAGGAGAAAGAGGACGAGGAAAAGGAACAAATAAAAGCATCAAATGCAAAGCTGGAAAAAGAAGAGGAGAATGAACAAGTAAAACATAGGAGGATGAAGAGAAAGAGGACGGTAAGAAGAAGAAAAATGCCATGGAGAAGACAAGTTGGTAGAGTAGAAGAACAGAGAAGAGAAATTAGAAAAATGTTAAACAGCTTTTTTCAGAGCCACTCCATTATCTCGAAAAGTTTATATATATATATATATATATATATATATATATATATATATATATATATATTTATATTCTCTTGCCTAAAAGAATTATAGTTGATTTTTTCGTGTGATAGATTGATGTTCTTCAATCTATGATTTTGTCCTATGTCTGTTTCCGTCTGTATATTGTTACATAGATATAATTTAATTACTTGTGTATTAGTCTAATTTCTTTTTTATTTTATTTCATTATGTGTCATTGAAATGATACACTTGATTTGACATTTTTTCCAGAAAATTCAGTTCAGATTGTTTTAACCTGATAAACAGTCAGTAGTTTGAAACTTTGTATCTTTTGCTGACCTAGATTTAGAGTCAGCTTTAGGTTTGTAGTAAACTGTTTATTTTTTTTTTTATTATTGAATCTTATAGAAATATTCAGTAGAATTGAATTCGTCCATGGTGGACGTAATAGTTTAACTATGCTGCTTCATTTGAATGATCACATGACCCATAATGAGGATCTAAACTGCATTTCAGTTAGGATTAAAACTGATGTTTCATCGTCATTTTTATTCAGTCGTAATTCATACCTTTGGGCTCAAAGGTATTTCTGTTGTTGCCAGTTTAATTTGATTTTTTTTCTATTATTCGGAATTAATAATTTATTTACCCTGGAAAATTCTTGGACTTATTAGAATATTTGGACAAAGACATTTACTGCAAATTATTTGGAATTCTAAAGCTGGAATATTATTCTTGACAATTCAACAATGACCTGTTGACATGACAACACAAAACAGGTTATAAAAGATGCCATTGCTTAACAGCTCGGAAATTCATCAGGATCCAAACTTCCAGGATTACTTTGGATTAGTTTCATAAACCTTATGTCCTTTTATATTGTTACCTTGTTTGCTAGGGAAAAAATTATTTTGTTAAATTTTACAAAGCTTATTGGCCTCACTCTTCTTTTTGTTTCTTTTGTATGAGCCTATACACATGTCGTATTTATCTCCAACTAGAGTAGAGCATATTCAATTCAGCCAATTGTTACACTGTTTTGCCTAAGTAAGGTCAGCCACTTGCAACATTGTTGCCAGTGTCCAGTACTGTGATGTCAATTTCCTTGTCACTATACAGACCCAAAATTGTTTGTCCCTATACAGACCGAATATTCCCATGGTGAAGTCCCATTGTCCCCAAAGTGCCATGACACTTTTTAACATAAAAATCCTATTGTCCCTAATTTGCCCCCATTACTACTAATAATAGTAAAATGGCATAACAGTTGATGAAAGACTTTATCCTGTTCATATTCCTCTATGCATGTGAGACATAGACCCTGACAGCAAAACTAAATAGAAGAATCCATGCTTTAGAGATGAGATGTTGTTAAAAATTCTGAAAATCTCACACTTAGACCACTTCTCTAATGAAAAAGTGCACATTGCAAGCTAAGATGGTATGAGCACTAGTAATGCTCATGTAGCCTGTCAAAGACCATCAAATTGGGTATGGTGAGAGAAGAGATAAAAAGAGGCACAGAAGAAATGGGAAGGCAATATAAAATATTGGACAGGCATGAACTTTGCCAAGTTAAAAACAACATTTGTGAATAGGGCAAAATGGAGAGTGATTATTGCAAAGTCATCAGAGGCATGCATCTCTATGATCAGCCAGACTTCAAGAGAAATGAAAAAATTGATGAAAATTTCCATTTCATCCCCTGTGGAATTAAACAAAAATATTGGGGACAATAGACCAAATATAGACATATGCATTTGAAAATTATATATAAGCAAATTGATATTTTTCAGGGGCAAAATCAGAATATTGTTTAGTATTGTTTGGGGAGTGGAGCCAAATAAGTAAATAGGTGATTGGTCTGTGGGATGGACCTTCTAGCAGGGACCCAGGAGGATGAAGTCAGAGAAAGCTTCATGATTTCAAATGTTTTCAGAGAATAATATTAACCATCAAACTGCTAAGAAAACATGATCTAATAAAGTGCTCACTTATAGGCCTGGGAGAAAAAGCTCTGCCAAGTTTGTTCTGCTGATTTACATAGACCAAATAAAAAGTCCATATTTTTGCCATGTGATAAAAAAAGGTGATTTGTATTTTTCAAATGATTGTCATACCTGGGGAAATTTCAATATTGCTCTAGATCCAGATGTAAACATCAGTACCTTCAGTTATAACAATGTAATTAATATCAGCAAGAAAAGTTGTATGAAGATACATGTATGTATAGTGTATAGTAATAAATGTGAGTACTGAATTTAATATAGAGATCCATGGATATTCTTGGGGAAGAAAGTAATATTGTCAAATAAGCAAGAATACACTTTTGCCATGTTCAGAAAAGTTATTTCCAATTATTGAAAATATAAATGTTGAATCTGAGGATACAGGACTAATCATTCTACTGCAAGAATTAGGAGGTAAATGAAGAAAAATATTCCAGAAATTTAATAATTTATTAGTTAAAGACCCAGAATAGGTTACAGTAAGATTATCTTAAACACTAAAAATAGATTTATATGGGTATTTATATGAGGTTAATTGGTAATAAATGATGAAGTTTTCTTTTTACATGCATCCATTACAAATTAGAGGAACATTAATTATATGCATCATTAAAGAAAAACACTAATTAAAATCAACTTGTTGCATATATAATTAGCAATGAAGAAAAAAACTAAATAGTATAAATGGATTACTAGAAGAAAATAACAATGATAAATGTAAGGAAAGTCTGATGTGTATACCTCTATAAGAAATAATGATAAATGTGGAGCTAAATATGGATTATTTTTATACCAATATAAAAAGCTATCAAAATGTTTTAAGTACTTACGAAACCCTGAATTACAGACTGTGCTTGAGTCATTGTGGAAATTGGCGGTAAGTTAATGCGTCTTCTTTATGTATACTGGTTAAAAACAAATTATATCCGCGTACCAGCTGTCGCCATATCAATAATAACTCGCGACCGCACGCAAAGTTTTGGTACCCGTTTAAAAAATAAAAAGTGATTATGAAAAGGCCTGATAGAAATAAGCACCAGGTAATTATTATTAACTGAGTTATTATTATTATGGCGAGAATTGGTATATACGTATGTTGAATGTTCGTACGTTTAAACTTTCAATATCCGTTAGGGTAATCTGCATTATATGATCATATTCCAACCAGTGGTAAATCCAACCGTGTTGTGGATTATTCCGACCTCTGATATGTGTATCCATGGCCAAAAATACCCTACTGGTCGGAACATGACCATGCTACCCATAGCTACTGCTTACCTGTGAAGGTAACTACATGCAAGCAAAATAGAGACAATATAGATTCAAAACTTAAGCAAAGTACACAATTTATTGAATTTCAACATATTTCACTGCATAGTTTTGCTAAAATAAATGTGCTTATAATATGCGTCTCAATACATTAAATTTCAACATAGTTATTCAATCTCATTAAATCTGTGTTCCAAGATATTTGTCATGTCTTGAAAACAGTCAAAATGCTAATCCTTCCAGGGATTTATGGCTAATTTGGTAAAACGTTGACATTACTTCATGGTGCTCACATTATACTTTCTAGTGAAAAAGTTTGAAATTTTAGACCAATGTCATTTAATAATATAAAATAAAGTAAAGAGGTATTACATATTACATTACATTACATATTACATTACATATTATCTCCATTTTAATGGTGCAGTCTTTTTGGATGATATTACCATATAATTATGCTTTCATGTATCTTGCTAAAAGAATCAAAGCAAGAGTTGACAAAGAGAATGAACGAAAGGCAGAAGGTTCAAGCTGGCCGATCTCAGACTGTGAAAGAGATTGAAGACAATTCAAGCAGTGGTAATTTCTATTTTAAAAAATCTTTCACCTGTATCTGATATTAATTTTCCATGTCACCGCATTTTATTAAAATTTTAGCTTTACACCAAAGTATAGAATCAACTAGTTTGTTAAAATATTTGTCACATCATATATATCTGTAATTCTCAGCATGATGTCATGAAGTTGACATGTTTTTTTCTGAGATTGAATTACTGAAATCTGACTGCATTATTCAGTACTATATTAGTGCTAAATGTGGACTACATATTTCACCTGTAAAACATGAACCCCAGTCAGTTAAATGCCAATTAGAAAAGCCCTTGACACTATTAGACATTCAAAGACGTTCTTAAATCTCCACATAAGTACAGATACATATTCGGACATTGTTTTATTACAGGCAGTTGATAGTGTCAACGATCCAAGGATTGTCAAAAATGGGTGAGCAAAGACACATCAGAATGTTGAAGAAAATGCTTTTGAATTGAAAATGTATATATCCAGTATTTGTGTAAACAATTAGTGAAGTTCAGTTTTGTTTATAATCTCACTTCTGAAGATAAATACAGCTTGCCATCCACCACCCATGTACCCCAAGGCAAAAGCACTATAATTAAAAATGTAAGGTATTGTGCATATAGAACAAAAACAACGATATGTATTGCTTATTTTGAGTCTGTTAATGCATTCAACCTAACAACCAGAATTTCATGATTTTTTAGAATCACATTAAAAAGTTGCATCTAAGCATGGTCTGTGTACTGTTTAAGCTTAATTATTGATGTTTTTATTAGGGAAGGAAAAAAATTGGAAAAAAGAGAAAGATGAAGAAAAACAAAAGAGAAAGGCAGATGAAAAAAATAAAGTGGAGGCGCAGAATCAACTGTTAGAAGAAATAATTACACAGCGCCGCAGACATGGGGAAAAAAGGTCATTTTCTGACATGAACACAGAAAATGTGGCAGAGTCTAGAACAAGCATCGGTGATTGTGGACATGATTTCATACAGATGCCATATGGAGATGCGGGTGCTTCTAGCCTTCATCCACTCTCACCACAGGCGTATAAGAGCAGCCAAATAAACATACAAAATAGCCAAGATATCTCACATCGACTCTCACCATCTGTGTCTCAGGAGTTATACAGTGCGTTTCATTCTCCATACTCATATGTGAGTGACCTAATGGCTGGCCAGAGTGTTGCACCCACTGGGGCGCCAAGCCTTCAACCCCTATTGACATATGAGGAACTGTATGAGCGCAATCTTCTACTCGAAGAAGAAAACTTCAAATTAGTGCAAGAATTAAAATCATTGAGGGAACAGCTAAGGATGGCAAGGCCTGCACTTGGTAAATTTATTCATTGCATATAATATGACTTTGAAAATGAGAAAACTGAAGGTACACGTATATGTGGCTAAAAAATACATGCTTAAAAGGGTGAAAGAGAATATGACTTGTACCGGTACAAATCCTTCAGTTTTAAATTTTGAAATAGCCTGAAATTTTTAATAGCCTGAAATTTTTATATTACGTGCATCTCTTATGACTAATTTAAGATGTATACTGAATGAAAATAAATTTATTGTATTATTCAAAATTGAGCAAGATAATTACAAAAATTTAGTTATAAGGTCTGAAAAGGGTATCCTTTGAAAGCATACACTTTTGATGTCTGAAAACTCTTTGTCATGTATTTGTACTCTTCACTGAATTATTGAGGAATAAATTTTTAATATTTTTCTAGATGTGGATGTGACTCCAAGAAAGTGGAGTTTTTAAAGCAGTTGACCAGCACATTGGAGGTTAGTATTACTGTCTATCTATGTATTATTATATATATATATATATATATATATATATATATATATATATATATATATATATATATATACATGCTTTCCTGAACTAAATTTCTAGTTTTCTATATTTTGAGCAGCTGCAGGAACATTTCCATGATGTATTGCATCTAGTAAATTGCATTTCCATGATCTGACCATTCAAATAACATACATGAAGAAATAAGATTAGTCTGCATTGCTAAAAGATAGTTTTCAAATCTAGTTTATTATTTTTTAGAGATCAAGGCAGCAGAATTGTGAAGGTGTTGTAAAACCAAAGGCAACCAGCTGCAGCTTGAGTCGCCTTCATTTGATTTGTTGGCAATCTACTTCTCAAAGTAAAGAAATTCTTGCTTTAGATGAGCCATTTGGAGCTGCAGCATATACTGCTCCCATGAAATACATATGGGAGGAAAACATTACGGTATTTTGTTCATGTTAGCTAAAAGCTTCAGTCAACCAATGCACACCAATTTTTTTGGTCAAGTTCATGGTTTTGGCCTTGATAAGGTGCGACTTTCTCAAATTATTTTCAAATTTAGACTGTTGGTAGAAGCATTATAAAATATAGCATTATTCATAACATTGCAGACTCGTTTAAACTCATTTAACCTGTATGAAACTTTACATTTTTTTCTTTGCTTTTGAAGAACCCTCTTTAATCTAATTTTTTTCAACAAATTAGAATAGGTCTGATCAATGCCTTATGCATGACAAGGAATGTAATGCTTTTATGCTCAATCCATCCTTAGGAGAAAACAATTGTTAAAATCATTATTTTTCTCTTATTTTTCAGAGCACTGGAGTGAAAAAATTGCGTTTAGTTGACAATATAGACTGTTTTGCGACTCCACCACAACTATCTCAAGCCCTTCATATCGGGAATCAACCTAGTAAACTAGTAATTTCTTTACTAGACACTCTGTTCACTAAGGAACAGTTGGCAAAATCAAATGCAACAGGGATGTGAACTGCCCACAATTCCTCAATGAAAACAAGTGCCTTGCCAAATTTGGCAATACAGGCAATAAAGGGATTTGTTTTAAAACAATTCAAGAAAGACAATGGCGAACCCTGTCTATCTGAGGCAATGTTTAATGATGTAATAAACAGCCAGAAGAACTATAAGACAATGAACTTGTGGATCTCAAGAATTTCTTTTTACTGCTTCACCGTCTTTTTTTTTAACTGAATATTATTAAATTATTTAATGGCTACTCAATGATTGTGAAAGTTATTTTGTACCGATTACTTTACCGCATATATATTAACATTTTACTTTTAATTCAGAAAGCTTGTGCAAGCTTGCATTTATTAAGCTTGCGCAAGCTAGCCCATGCAGTATCAAATCTAAGCTTGCGCAAGCTTGCAATTAGCAAGCTTGCGCAAGCTTGCAATTGTCAAGCTTGCGCAAGCTAGCCGCAGTTTTAAATCTAAGCTTGCAATTGGCAAGCTTGCGCAAGCTAGCCGTAGTTTCAAATCTAAGCTTGCAATTAGGCAAGCTTGCAATTGGGCAAGCTTGCGCAAGCTAGCCATGGTTTCAAATCTTTGCTTGCGCAAGCTTGCAATTGGGCAAGCTTGCGCAAGCTAGCCGCGGTTTTAAATCTAAGCTTGCGCAAGCTTACAAAACTAGCTTGCAGCAAGCTTGCCACAACCTTAAAAATAAGCTTGCAATTTTGGTTTGGGTGAGTCAGTGTCCCAAAAAGAGAAAGCAGGGTCATCCAATATATAAGATATTGTTGGAATTAAAGACAAAACAGAGGCAGATGATGTAATTAATTCTAAGTGGAAAATGGTTAACATGCATTAGATCTTTTGCAATACTGTTTTCATTTTGAAATGATAAAAGGAAAAAGTAATTAATGAATTCTTTCCAATATTCTAAATGTGAATGATTAATTGTTAAGCTTGGTAACAAATTATCCTCATTGGGCAAATCAATAAACAATGAAGAAACCCTTTGCACTCATCCCAAATGCAATTAATTTCATTTGTATGTAAAAAAAATAATTGTATATTTGAACTTTCATGTTACAAATAGTTTTATTATAGACCTATCTTATACATATCAGTGTTGCCACACATTAAAATAGAATTACAAATAAGACAGATTTTTTTAGGAAAATGTTGAAATATACTTTGCCTAATAAAACTTAAATATGGTCAATTTAAAATCGTGCTCTGGAAATTTGATGTTCAGTAATTTGCTATATCTGGATTGCTTACATATCAAATTATGATTTGCATGTGGTATATGAATATGCTTGTAATTATGATTTCATTTCTACATCATTCCCTTTTCAATCTCAAATCTGGTGATGAATTTCCAGTTATTTGTGATTAATAAGTAAAATAATAATATTTAATCTTTGATCTACATTTTATAAATGAATAAATCATATCAGAGAATTTCATAAAAATGTCCTGTTACCTTGTCTTCTTTTTCTTGCCATCAGGAAAGAAAGAGAATTCAGTTTGATGGAAACATTGAACTTAACCTAGTATCAAACAAGAACCCGGATTACTGAGATGACGCATGCTCCATGGGACTTTCCATTCCAACACAATAACAATGATACATACCTGCAAGCTGGACCAGCCTGGCCAAGCAGCACACAAATATTAAAATCAATTTTATAGTTTTATCTTTACAACCAAAGCAAGTTTTTAAAGCAAAATATATTAAATTGTATAAATGCCAGAAGGCTTATTCTCTTCTCCCTGTCAGCATGTAAACTTTATGTAAGCCAGTTTAGATCTCTTGCTCCCTCCCTGCACCACAAGGCCATAAGTCTGATGCAAGCTTATCTCACAGCAGACTGGGGAAAACAAGGAATAGCCAGTCCATCAGGACAGAAGGGGCTTTAGGTACACTGAGTATTAGCATTTTTTGGTTAAGGGTTCCTAATGGACTTGGAGGGTTTATTGTTGCATTTCTCATATTTCTTCTCAACATTGTCTTGTTTTTCTGGATAAATGATGATAAAACTGATAAACCAATCATGCAAATAAGACAAAAAAATTGGAAAATTAGAAAAAAAATCCTATGGTCAGTAATGATGGTCAGTCATGAATAAGAAAAACTTAGATAAACTTGAAATGCAATCACTTATCTGAATTACATTTTTGTTCATAGTTCCATTTGGACTATCCAATATTTGTTCATAGTTCCATTTGGGTTTTTTAATATTTGTTCATAGCTCCATTTGGATAATTCTAGGCATGTATCAACATGCTCATTTGTGACTGCCTTGATACAAATGACCATACTTTAACAGCTCAGGATTTTGGCTAGGTAATATTTGTGATTTAGTTATGCAAATCAATTTTTATGTTAAAACTTACAATCATTTTGATATACTTTCCAGGGATTGAATGACACAAATGACTCTGCTTTCTCTTTTTGGTACACTGACTCAGCACAGTCTGTAATTCCTTCATTTAAACCAGCTTTCATATTTCAATCTAAAATATCTATTATTCACTTATTTTGAGCACAAAAAATCAGAAGCTCTTGCAAAGGAACACATTAATAACAATTTCCAAAAAGACTTGTAATAGCTGAAGAATTACATTTGATAGCATCAGGGAAATGATAAATTAACTCCACCAATCAGTCTGTAGTCAGATATAATTTGAGATGAATTATTTATTTAAATTATATATTGGAATTACAAAGTGTTTCTTGAATGTTTGATTACAACACTACTTTTGGATTATTGAAGATTCATTAAAAAACAACTAAATATCATATTAATTGTGATACCAGTACATCAAATCAAGTCATTCCAGACTAATTAATTTATTTTGGAACATTTAAATATTTATATATATTATAAAGCAAAGCTAATATAACATAACATATGGACAACACATGATTTTTCACCGAGACAAATCATATGAGCTTGAGTCACACTGTTTGATTCTTTAAATTCTCTTTGTCATGCTTCATATACACATAGATTTATTTATACCTTGCATTCTGCTTGATGTGGCATATTTAAATGCTATATAGCATTTGTTTAAATTTCTCAACTAAATTTATAAGTAAAAAGAAAATTTTCTTTGCTTATTCAAGGAGCATATAAAATGCATTTTAAGATATATCTACATTGTTTAAAAATTGATTAAAATAAAAAGCCTATAATTTGGCACATTTTTCTGTTCTCTAAATGCAATGTTTTAAAATCAACATGGATATATACATATAGTTGATGGAGACATTCTCTACCCAAGATCTAGCAACAAGTAAAGTTGGGCAACAATTTTTACCAATAGAAAAGCCTACTTTGGTAAACAGAACATATTGCTAACAATGCTAATGTTAACAAGCATAATAAAATTTTGTATTATTTCCAGCCACAATCATTTTATCTTTAAAATGACCCTGAAGGTAACATTCAAATGTCCATTAATCCTTGTCTATATGTTAGATAATTGTTATTGGTAAGAGGAAATACTAATCCAAATGTCAGCTAATCTTTACATAACAAGGAGGAATCCTTAATAAACAAGACTCAAATATATTTGTCTTCCATAACTAGTCAATGTTAAATGGTAGCAGTTGTTTTATTCCTCAGCTGGCATAGTGCATGTATATGTTTATGATCTAGGATTATGTTAAGTTGTTAACTGTACAGCATATGACATTTCTTTTTCTAAGCCTAATATGGTAAAATAAACAGAACATTTTAAAAAAACATGTCATCAAGGACACTATGACGAAGGTAAATGCAGGCTTTCTAGGCAGTATGTAGTAGGTGTATTGGGGATTAAATTCGAACAACTCTCATATATATTAGATGCATGTGCTGAAATTAGTATATTTGTTCAATACTGCAATATACATGTATCAGTTGAAGAAAGGAAACATTATAGCCACATGAAATAGATATCACATTTTGTATGCAAAACAGAAAGCTAGAATCACATCACTCTATTTAAAACAGCATTGTACTGGTTAAGGGTGAACAAAATTTTCTCAATGATACGAAAAACAATTAGTAAAACTATTACTCTCCAGAGTCCACATGAACTTTGCATTACTATGCATACCATGGTAATGAATCCTGCACTAGGAAAGGCAAGTGTTTACCTAATGGTGAATATTGACATAAGTACAATGATTATATCAAAGCTTAATGCCAATTAGCAGATTCCATAGTCATGTCTAAGTTCCTTGTGCAAAGCTCCAAGGGTGCTTTCTTATCTGAAAGGAATAATTGCATTATAGTTAATAATATCATAGTATTTTAGCTAGAACAACAAATCTTAAAAGATACAACTCAGCTATCCCCCAGCACAAAATTAGAACCAAAATAAGACATTTCTAGAGGGTATTACAAATTGTTCACATTAAGAATAGTGGCCTATGTATTGTAGCATAGCAGTTTTATGAAACAACTGACCCTTGTCTTGTACTGTAGACATCTTACTGATCTTGTGGTCTTCTTGTAAATATGCTACTAATTCCATGTATGCTTTTTTGATGATGGAAGTTTACAAATTATGCCAAACGGGAACTAACAATTTCTGAAAATTTACAAAAGCATGAGGCAGAACATCTTGCCTTTTTTCTTGATGACTTGGAAACAAATGAAATGCACTGTCTCTGAAAACAAAGTAACTTTTGTCAGACGAGAAACAAAGTCAGCAGTCAAAATAAAAAAAACAGAAATGGTCAAAGAGTGCAGATTTAGAGAAGTAATTGAACAAGTTGTCACAAATTTTGTTTTAGAGCATGAAAGTGAATACCAAACATAAAACTACTGGAAGTCTATTTGGAGATAAATGAGATCCACTCTATACATGAGGAACTCATATATGACCTACACAATTCTGTCCAAATTTTTCTTTTCATCTGAATGATGGAAGTGAATATGAACCAGCAACACTTAGAGGTAAGAAAGGACCTACATACAGTGTAATTTGACTGATAGAACAAAATCTGAATTTAAAGAATGTATAATCAAATAACATGATGCATAGTGCATTTAAGGTATATTCAGTTTCTTTAAAGATAAATGAATTTGTGAGTGAGTATAAGAAAGGATAATTACCAACAGTACATATTATGTAATGAACACAAATTTTATTCAGTCTTAGGTAAATTTCCTTAAAAAGTAAAGAACTTGATTCATAAAGCAATTTAGTACCTCCTTATTGTTGATGACAAATGATAAAAACCAGAGAGACTGAGAGAGATTCGTACCCTAGCTACAAGGCTTTCTATAATTGATTATTTATTATAGGCATAATGGGATGTTTTGAACAATATCTAAGTTTGATACAGACACAATGGCATCTTGGTTTATGGCCCTGAATGCTATCAGGCCATAAAAAGCAAACAGAGAGACCTGAAAATAAAAGGGAAAGGAAACAAACCTAAAACTGCTGATGTAGTTAGTGATGATGACATCAATAAACTGCTTTGTTACTCACTTTTGGGCCCAGCACACCACCATGTTAATGAACACTTTATAGTTTAGTAATACACTGCACTTTTGGGCCCAGCACACCACCATGTCTACTAAACACTTTATAGTTTAGTAATACAC
This sequence comes from Potamilus streckersoni, assembly GCA_016746295.1. Taxonomy (NCBI): domain Eukaryota; kingdom Metazoa; phylum Mollusca; class Bivalvia; order Unionida; family Unionidae; genus Potamilus; species Potamilus streckersoni. The sequence goes on from JAEAOA010001185.1 coordinate 111,262, forward strand.
TGCACTTTTGGGCCCAGCACACCACCATGTCTACTGAACACTTTATAGTTTAGTAATACACTGCACTTTTGGGCCCAGCACACCACCATGTTAATGAACACTTTATAGTTTAGTAATACACTGCACTTTTGGGCCCAGCACACCACCATGTCTACTGAACACTTTATAGTTTAGTAATACACTGCACTTTTGGGTCCAGCACACCACCATGTCTGCTGAACACTTTATAGTTTAGTAATACACTGCACTTTTGTGCATGGGGAGGGGGTAAATACACTGCACTTTTGTGCATGGGGAGGGGGTAAATACACTGCACATTTGTGCATGGGGAGGGGATAAAGGATGCACAAACATAAAGTGTGAGGGTATATCATTAAAGCAAGATTGCAAACTTAAACTAGAATATTTAGATTTTGATAAGACACATAAACATGAGAAATAAAAATCTAAGGATGTAAGCTAACCTTCTATTTCCCAATAGATGTCTTGTAAAGATATACAAATGTTTTATGAACAAACTTCCATATGATGTTTACAACCCTGACTATCAATTTTACCTTACTCCTGTAACTCATGTGCATGTACCTTAGCCAAATGAGCAACAGTTTTTATGGGCACCAGTTGGTGCCAGAAAGCTAAATTCACTAATGAAAAAAAATGGCTATGAAAGCAAATTTGCCATGTTTGGTTTCTAAACGTTTTACAAACTCAAGCATGAGAAAATATCAATGTTAGAAACCAACAGAAAATAATATTCCAGACACTCAGAATATTCATATTACTGGCCACAACCATCCCAACTCTCTCAACAACTACAGCAAGCTTATTAATAGTTAGAAATGTATTATGTCAATCATGCTTCTAATTGTGTTAAACATCCCCATTGTGCCCCAGTTGACAGTGCATCCAATATCACTTCATTATTTAGAATACAACTTTTCTAAATTTAAACTGATGAAAATGAAACATTTTCTTGTAATACTTATTAATTATTTATTGTTAATTTCATATAACATCAATATATTAAATGTTATAATGTCTCAATGCCATGCACTCTGTTATGCTTTTATTTTCTTCTTTGTTCATGTGTAAAACCTGCATACTAAAGATAACACTGTTATGCCACAGTCCTCATTAACATATTTGTCTTGTAGCAAAGCAGTATGTTGTTACAGTGCATTACATTGTGGTCTTTGTCTTGTAGCACAGCAATGTTATAGTGCATTTGTCTAGTACTATGGTTATGATATAAAGCTTAGACTTATAAAACTAACACTACTAAGCATTTTAACCTTTATCTTGTTTAATAGCTATTGTACCACAGCAATAGCACGGTAGCGATTTTCTTGTACATGTAGCATGTTTATCATATAGGCAATTACCTGAGCTAGTTGTCTTCACCAAATACTTTGTCCTTATATCACTTATTACCAGAGTCTGAAGCAGCCATGGAATTCTTTTTTACCTAGAAAGAAAAACACATCTCTAAAGACACTTCTTTGCACAGAAGTAAATTATATTATTATACATGAATAATTGAAAGCAACGTTATCATACATTTACAAGTACCAATAGTTTGTGGTTTACGTTCCACATATGTTCCAAGTAAAATATAATTGAATCAGTTATATTTTTTCAAATACGAATTATTAAGTAAATTGAATTGAAATATTGTTCCAAATGTTGTTCAGAGACAAAAAACCTGATCACACACATTTTACTGTATGGGTGAGATATTATCCAGAGCTGTTTTCTTACATGTATGTTTCAGGTATTTGATATAAAACAAGAAACAAATACCAAACACTTTCTCAGAGATACTGAGATAAGTCATACTGTGAGAGAAAAATGGAATAGAAATGAAAGATCATGAGTGCATTCACAAAAACACCATGGCTTTTTACTCACAAACTCATCAGCACTCATTTGTTCATAAAAAAACCCACAATTTAAAGCAATCAGAAATAAAGAGACATTTCTTGGCACTATGATAAATGCAACTTGCATCACACTATATAAACAGTTTTGCTTAATGCTCATGGAGAACTAAAACCACAGGGCTGTTTGTACAGTAGGGTTTCATAAAGGATAAGACAGTAATGGTTGTCAAAGATAAACAACACTTTCAGATTACTTAATGAGTTTTCAATAAGGAGGATGATTTTGTGCTGAAGAGTCTTCTGAGAAATGCTGTTGAAGACCCCATTAGACTAATTTACATTTGTAAGGTACATGAAGAGCAACATATGATATTACAAAAATTTAAATGATGGTTGTAAAAGAGACAGAAGTTATTACACTTTGTTTACTTGATTGCAAATACATAAGAGTAGTGATATGGGACACTTGAGATATAAAAATGGCTGCTGGGACAAGGAAAATTTAACATGGAGGAGGCTGATGGGGGCAAGCAAATGTAATATGGAGGAGACTGCTGGGGACAGGAAAATTAACACAGAGGAGGCATCTGGTGACAAGGCAAATTTAACTTGGAGGAGGCTGCTGAGGTAAGGGAAATTTAACATTTATTGAGGCTGCTGAGGATAAGAGAAATTTAACATGGAGGAGGCTGCTACAGCAAAGGAAAATTTAACATGGAGGAGGCTAAATTTAACATAAAGGCTGCTGGGGCAAAGGGAAATTTAACGTGGAGGAGGCTGCTGGAGACAGGATAAATTGAACATGGAGGGGGCTGCTGGGGTTAGGGGAATTTAATATGGTGGTGATATTTGGCAAGTCTTTTCAAGGCATGGGAGGGATCCTGAAAGGGGCAGTTGTGGCTTGCTGACTGAAGTGAGTTAACCAATATTTTTTACTCTGCAAACTTCATCTGAAAGCAGGGCTCTATAGCCTAATTCTCTAAGACTGCCTTACATCTCCACATAAATTCCTCTCCTGCATGGAGCCATGTCCATCATCTCTTTGACAGCCCAAGATAATTTCACATAATTATAATTAATACGTTTTGGAGAACACAATCCCAATATGAATGTGGAAGCCTCCATGTTTTATAATGTGGTTTGGATTCTCCAATCATTATCATACAATTATGAATCTTGATCATAGTTGTTAACAGGCAAAATCCAATCTAATATCACATTAAATTTTTGTGCAATGAACAGTCTAATCCAAGCAAAGGAGAGCGCCATGTGACATCACAATATATAGTTGCGCTAGCATTCATCCACAGTGAATCAATATGGCATAGTTTGGGCATGGCAGAAACTAAGATGTTGCATTTGGGTGTGCCTGCAGTGGAGACAATGAGTGATGTCATGGCAGCTGCTAAAACAATCATGGTCATACTTCCAGAGGAGAATGATTTTTATTGGAATTTATCCAATTTTCTTAGCAAGAATCGGAACCAGCTACAGTAACTGTACTGTTATTTCCCTCCTTACCTTGGGTAGAGGATTTTAGACAGAAGTAGAATAAAATAGACAAATTTTTATAACCGCAGAAAAAAGCAGTGCAATCCTTTATTGTTTAATGGCAAGAGCAAGAAGATGAAAGAAGACAATGAAAAGAAGAGAAGAAAATGTGTGAAGGACAAAAAACTATCATTGAGAGGTCAGCAGCAGCTAACAGTGAGTGGCCACCATCAAATATTCCACAGCAGCAGGAGAGTAGGGTATTGCTATTCAAAGATTTTAGCAAGTTACAACTCATTGTGTCAAGTTCTTGAGGTATTTAAAAATCTCCCTGATGTCCTTTTCAGGGCCATTCACTTCTCTAAAAAGAAGATACTACTCAAAGATTGCTAAATCAAGTAAAATTTAATTCCCATTTCCCATTGTGACTAATTGGTGTACACGTGTTGGTGTGTGCATCTAGATACATAGTCTATAAAAGTCAAGACCAATGGTCATTTTGTTTTCTTTGGGTATATATTCTTTTTTCAAAAGTCACAATGAAATTTCACAACACACTAGAAAAGATACATTTTTGTTCATCTTTTACTTTCAATCTCTTCTTTTTAATTTCTTCACAGGCATGGACTCTTCCTCTTCATCACTTTCTTCTCAACATGTTGCCTTTCTTGATGGGTATGAGTTCTTTATATTCAGAAGACAGCTTTTGTCACAGCATAAGGCAAGAAAATAATTTGTTTATGTCTTAGAACAATTTGTGCAAATGATTTTGTAGATGCATACCTACCTAGATAGTTTTCTTTTCTCTTTTCTTCTAATACTTATTGAATAATACATGCATCTTGTTGCAGGTCTCTCACAGTGAGATCCCCATTCATCATGACATGCATGGATACTTTTTCTTGTACCTTGGTATGTATTTATATGAGGCATATTGTAATATACAGGCACTGTGATGGCCTGGCTCTTGTCAGGGAGAGTCTATTGCACAAGACGTACTACAGCCATAGGGGTCATCAGTAGCTTATACAGAAGTCATATTTGTAATTGTTGTTGTTGTTATTTTGGGGCTTAAAGCCATTTTTCATCACATGATAGGCTAAGCATGGTGGCCAGTGTTAATAGTGGAGGAAGAAACCGGGAAATCCGTGGAAAGAACCACCAACACACGAGAAGCTACTGGTAAGCTTTCTCACATATCCACATTCGCTGAATCTTAGACTCGAACCTACGCAGGCAGAGGTGAGATGGCAAAGATCAGTAACAGAGAGCACTTTAGACCACTCAGCCACTCAGGGTCCCTGTTTGTAAATGTATTTTCAATGCCTCATATCAAAATACTATTTTTATCTTTCATTCATAACTTATTAGTGAATCTTGCAAAAAAGATTCTTGGATTGTTACTAGCTAATGAATGGGTAGTCTGCAGAAGAGGAAGGTGCTGTTAAAACATTTGGGTAGGTGGCAGGAGATAGTTTAGAAAACTGGACTCATATTTCTTAAATTCTAGCTATGGTGTGACCTTTTCAGCTATTTTTACTAATTAAAGATATTGATATATTTGTGATCTTGGTGTTTTAGGCTTATGTTCTTTAAAATGATGTCTGGCATGTCTACCTTCCATAGTTACTCTGCGTTATGATGATAGTGATGTAACAATAGCTGGCTAGGAAGAAGAGCTAGTCTCCCATAGTGTTAAACACATGGATTTGGGGCAAGTAGAATAACTAATAAGCAGCTTGGATGACAACCATTTTCAATTGCATCATAAATACATAAATACTATGCTAGACTTAAGGGTTTCCTACTCCTTCCTGACTTTGAGCAATAAGTTTATTATTATAAAGCCTTAATGAAGGTTTGTCTGACAGGTTTAAATATGTGATTTGTGATTTTTGTCTGATAATTTTGGAAACTAAATACATGTGAATGTTCCATTTAGCATTTGGATAGATTAAATTACATTATGAGAATCCTTGATAGTCAACATGCCGGAGTTATACCAAATTTGAAGATAAATACATATATAGCCTTAAGAGTTATCTACTCCAACCTGATTTTGAACAATATGTTCAAAATCATAAAGCCTCGAAGTTTAGTACTGTTTTGCAGATTAATCTTCTTGGAAAAGGGCTCGTGGTTGCACTGTGAATGTGAGCATTACATAGTGTCAGATATGATACATGAAAAATGCAGGTATAAATTTGGCGTGCATAAACTTTTCTGTTATGAACTGCCTTTTGACAACTCTGGTCAAGATAATATTTATATGCTCTGTTTTACCATTAGCTATCCAAAAATATACAGACCTTTATGACCTCACTTGTGAATTTTACTTTTCTACCAGGGAAAGACAGCAGCACATACTGGATAGTACTGTAACCTAAATTGAATCTATTCTGGGTGAGAAGGGTAGCAGGTGCTCTACAAAAAGCAAAAAGGCTTGTCAAAGAAATGATGGAAGAGGACAAGGAGAAGATGAAGACAACATGGGATAAAGAAAGAAAGGAAAAGGAGATTGAGTGGAAACAAAACAAACTGGAACACTTGAATGAGAACTGGATCAAGGTCTAGGAAATATTTCAGAAGATGGGGAGAACCCAAATGGATCTCGGAGAATGAAAAAAGAAGGTAAAGTTCCTAGACAAACTGGAGAGATGTTGGAAGAGATAGAGTAAGTAGAAGAAACCCCAATGGAACTTTTCATGGGCATTCCATACCTCTTTCCCTCTGTCTAAATTATTTTGGTCATTTGGTTGTATAAGTGTTTGTGTATGTCTGTGTTTTTAAACTTAAACTTAAAACCCTTATCTATTCCCTTTGATCCTCAAGTGTCCCCTGCATGTTAATTCTATGGAGAAATTTATCATAGGACTGCCAACTGTCCCAACTGTCCCTTCCATGTTAAATTCCCTGTATCCACAAATGCCCCTCCATGTTAAATTCCCTTGTCCCCCAAATGCACCCTCCATGTTAAATTTCCCTTGACTCTGGTGGCAGCCTCCATACTAAATACTTTTTTGTCTCCATCTGACTCCACCATGTTTGAACTCTTGTTCCCAGCAGCCTCCTTTGCCCATCATGTGACCTATATTGCTACTCTTAAGCCATCTGTGTTAAACTAAGTTTATAATCAGTATGAATATTGTTTTGAGTTGGTTTGTACTCTATTTATTAAATGCAAAGCATTTGATCTCCATAGTCCAAATAAAATGGATATGAGATTGTATAATGTTGAAATCTGACATTATGATTCATGGAAGGATAAGCAATATATGAAGTGAACATAACATGCCAAAACTAAAGATCAGTAATCCTGGTTGACAGAGTTTAACATTGTGATGTGCAACAGGAAGAGAGCAAAGAGGAATGTTACAGTCTTTTAAATACACTGCTAACCAAACTGACCGGAGTGCATGACATTTATTAACACTGCCTAACATCATAAAAACATTATTATCCAGTCTGTAATGAGCACATAGATGTACAGTAATAACAATTTCAGCACTTTTAAACCCTACACATAACCCTAACACTAACCCAAACCTAACCCTATACATAACCCTAAAACTAACCCAAACCTAACCCTACACATAATCCTAAAACTAACCCAAATCTAACCCTACACATAACCCTAAAACTCAAATCTAACCCTACACATAACCCTAAAACTAACCCAAAACTAATCCTACATATAACCCTAATACTAACACAAACCTAACCCTACACATAATCCTTAAACTAACCCTACACCTAACCCTGACACTAACCCAAACCCAACTCACACCTAACCATGACACTAACCCAAACCCAACCCACACCTAACCCTAACTCAGACTGTCACACTCCAAATCATAGTAGGGCCAGAGATATAAATGTCAGTGGGTACAGATCAGAGGGTACACATGAGTCAGACATGTGTGTGTGATACAAGAACCACCATATCTTCGGTGATGGTCTGATATTCTAAAACTCATCTGTGGCATGCATGTTCCACACATATTCACAAGTATAATGAACATGGACTTCTGTTCACAAATTGCCGACTGTAGGAGTGCTCTATATGCCCACAAAATCTTGCAACAGCATCTCTAATCTAACTTTTTCTCCTTTCTGTACATTCAAGTTCATGTCTGGAAATTGGAAATAATAAACAAAGCTGATCCATACAAAATCAAGTCATAAACAAGTTTTGATCTTACTAATGACCTGTAAATTAGATCAAGACTTTTCTATTTGCTCGTCAGTTCCTAATTTTTGTCATTTGTCTCTTTAGTATGAAATATGTATTGGACAGTGCATACTCATTGATTTATAACAAAGTTGAAAGATAATGAACAGCCATCTGCTGGATGTTACTCTTGTTGATTTTTATGTTTAATAGGGTGACAGCCCTGAAATATCCCCATCTAATCAGGATACCCTTCAAATATGTGGGTACTACCAACATTAACTCTAGAATTTAACAAATAAAGCTTATGTAGACCAAAATTGAATATGTTTGAATATGTTTTTAAATTATGCCATGCTTTCATTGAGTGTCATTAGGTAAAAGGTTCTTTATATGTGATACAGAGCTTGTTATTGTGCAAAAACCACTTTTATCATGTTAGGGTTACTTCAACACAAATGAAGTTCTTTCACATGCCAGGTGCAAGCTGCCCAAAGAACTCAAAAAGAATTTTAGATAGTGGATTAAAGCAATTTCATCTTACAACTACAGAGACTTTTAACTTTAAGCTTATGGGATCAAATTTTTATAAATTACTTCCTTACCTCATGTACAAGCGATCCACAATGATTGTTAGCATCTAATAGAAGACAATGTGAGTTATTATTGTTAGCATTTAATAGAAGACAATGTGAGTTATTATTGTTAGCATCTACTGGAAAACAATGTGAAGACAATGTGAATTATTATTGTTAGCATCTAACTGAAGACAATGTGAATTATTATTGTTAGCATCTAATGGAAGACAATGTGAAAACAATGTGAATTATTATTTTTAGCATCTAATGGAAGACAATGTGAAAACAATGTGAGTTATTATTGTTAGCATCTAATAGAAGACAATGTGAATTATTATTGTTAGCATCTAATAGAAGACAATGTGAATTATTATTGTTAGCATCTAATAGAAGACAATGTGAATTATTATTGTTAGCATTTAATAAAAGACAATGTGAATTATTATTGTTAGCATCTAATAGAAGACAATGTGAATTATTATTGTTAGCATTTAATAAAAGACAATGTGATTTATTATTGCTAGCATCTAATGGAAGACAATGTGAATTATTATTGTTAGCATCTAATAAAAGACAATGTGAATTATTATTGTTAGCATTTAATAGAAGACAATGTGAATTATTATTGTTAGCATCTAATAGAAGACAATGTGAATCATTATTGTTAGCATGTAATAGAAAACAATGTGAATTATTATTGTTAGCATCTAATGGAAGACAATGTGAAGACCATGTGAGTTATTATTGTTAGCATCTAATAGAAGACAATGTGAGTTATTATTGTTAGCATTTAATAGAAGACAATGTAAATTATTATTGTTAGCATCTAATGGAAGACAATGTGAAGACAATGTGAATTATTATTGTTAGCATCTAATAGAAGACAATGTGAATTATTATTGTTAGCATCTAATAGAAGACAATGTGAATTATTATTGTTAGCATCTAATAGAAGACAATGTGAATTATTATTGTTAGCATCTAATAGAAGACAATGTGAGTTATTATTGTTAGCATCTAATAGAAGACAATGTGAATTATTATTGTTAGCATTTAATAGAAGACAATGTGAATTATTATTGTTAGCATCTAATAGAAGACAATGTGAATTATTATTGTTAGCATCTAATAGAAGACAATGTGAATTATTATTGTTAGCATCTAATAGAAGACAATGTGAATTATTATTGTTAGCATCTAATAGAAGACAATGTGAATTATTATTGTTAGCATCTAATAGAAGACAATGTGAATTATTATTGTTAGCATTTAATAAAAGACAATGTGAATTATTATTGTTAGCATCTAATAGAAGACAATGTGAATTATTAGCATCTAATGGAAGACAATGTGAAGACCATGTGAGTTATTATTGTTAGCATCTAATAGAAGACAATGTGAGTTATTATTGTTAGCATCTAATAGAAGACAATGTGAATTATTATTGTTAGCATCTAATGGAAGACAATGTGAAGAAAATGTTAATTATTATTGTTAGCATCTAATAGAAGACAATGTGAATTTTTATTGTTAGCATCTAATAGAAGACAATGTGAATTTTTATTGTTAGCATCTAATAGAAGACAATGTGAATTATTATTGTTAGCATCTAATAGAAGACAATGTGAGTTATTATTGTTAGCATCTAATAGAAGACAATGTGAATTATTATTGTTAGCATTTAATAGAAGACAATGTGAATTATTATTGTTAGCATCTAATAGAAGACAATGTGAATTATTATTGTTAGCATCTAATAGAAGACAATGTGAATTATTATTGTTAGCATCTAATAGAAGACAATGTGAATTATTATTGTTAGCATCTAATAGAAGACAATGTGAGTTATTATTGTTAGCATCTAATAGAAGACAATGTGAGTTATTATTGTTAGCATCTAATAGAAGACAATGTGAATTATTATTGTTAGCATCTAATGGAAGACAATGTGAAGACCATGTGAGTTATTATTGTTAGCATCTAATAGAAGACAATGTGAATTATTATTGTTAGCATCTAATAGAAGACAGTGTGAGGAGAATATGAATTATTATTGTTAGCATCTAATAGAAGACAATGTGAATTATTATTGTTAGCATGTAATGGAAGACAATGTGAAGACAATGTGAATTATTTTTATTAGCATCTAATAGAAGACAATGTGAGTTATTATTGTTAGCATCTAATGGAAGACAATGTGAATTATTATTGTTAGCATTTAATAAAAGACAATATGAATTATTATTGTTAGCATCTAATAGAAGACAGTGTGAAGAGAATATGAATTATTATTGTTAGCATCTAATAGAAGACAATGTGAATTATTATTGTTAGCATCTAATGGAAGACAATGTGAAAACCATGTGAGTTATTATTGGACATTTTGACATTAATTTAATGACACATCAACTGACATCAAAACATCATACACACAGTTTTACTTCACAGATAAACAAATTTGTAGTATTGTTTTTTTTGTACTCAGATTTTAAATTATTACATTAATATAAAAGAATATTTTTAGTTTTATGAAAGGTTAAGCAGCCAATATCTGCACAAATGATTGTAAACATAATTGTGTGCGTTTTCCCAAAGTCTTTTTTTTTAAGTCGAAAGAATCTATGTTCTGTTAAAATTAAAATCTAATAATAAATTCAAATAATTCATTATCAGTGCCAAGATAAATTAACTAAATAATTAAACTGAAGACCCATGTTTCAAAATACTAAAATGCATCAGTGTATAATTTGGGTATGCTTTGCATTATTATCTGTGCTAGTAGATTAAAGCACAAACCTTTGCAGTCTGTATAGTAAGGTAAGTAATATTTCTTTTTACTTTAAGATTAAATGTTTTTATGCATCTAATACCAATAATATTATTACTACTTACATCTCTGCTGACAAACGGTACAATTCTAGGCTCTTCAAATTTCCGGCCATAACATTTGGAAAGATGTCTTAAAAGTTCTCTCATCTTATTGGGAAATGGATGTTTTGTCAGCAGTGAGAATACCAAGCCAACCATCACGTGTGAAGTCTTGTTCCATTTTCAGTGGAATCACAGTCTTGTTTTTCTCATCTGCATAGGTAGCCTCTGTACAGTGAAAATCACTCTCTTATATAACATGCTTCAAATATGATTTTGGTTGGGGCAGAAAAAGAATATTATATTCGGATATATTTTGTGACTGTTCAAATACAACACTTTCATTTTTTGTGTACAATGATACCTAAGGGTGATTAATGTATATTCTACATCATTTCAAAACAGTGAGTTCTGTTTATTCTGTTCCACAAGCGTGAAGTGCTTTAGATGGGAAAACCCAAATATATGAATTGCATAGACAATGTTGAGCTACATTGCCTGTGTATAAATATATCACGCTAAAATCAAATCCTTACATTATGGACCATTTTGTCAGTCAGAGGTCTACTTTGAAACCTACATATCTGCAGCTGTAGAGGTATGTAATTTATTTGTTTATATGTATTGTAAGTTATAGCTATTATAGTATCATGTTTATTTTCTTATTTCTGTCGCTTCAACTAGCTTAGTATAATGCTAATATTTTCTATTCTTATCTGTGACTTAGCAAGAACTCTATAAGATTGCATTTAGTGAATAACTGTTTAGTGCATTATGAATCATATATTTTACCAATTTACTTCTGAACCTGTTTATTGTTTTATAATGCAAGACTGCTAATGTATATAACTTACAGTGGAACTGGTAGCAAAGAGTTAATTAAGGAGTATATACATTACTCCATACATATATTTTGGCTATAGGCTATTGCAGGGGTTTTGTAATATCCAGTATTTTACTATTGTGAGTAAAATATCAATTCGCTATTTTGAGCAAAACATCATTTGTTTTTCTATTGTGAGTAAAACTATCAATTCGCTATTTTGAGCGAAACATCATTTGTTTTGCTAATGTGAAAATCATATTTTCATTTTGTGATATACCATGTATCTTTCTTTTTTTATTTGTCTTGGTACCGTATATGTCAATGTGTTTGTATTTGTATTTGTTGCATTAGTAAGATCCTGCTAATTATGTTAATGAGTCCAATTTTTGGGCCCATACATGAACATAGCTATCATTCTTCATTTCTTATTTTCATATAACATTTAATTTCCTATTGCATTACAATCAATGGTGTTTTCTTATTAATCTGAAAATCCCAAACTTGATTGTCTTGTTACACTAATTGCAAGTAATTATATGAACAATGCTCACTACTCTCTTAGTGTGTTAAATTTAATAGTAACTAAAGGTATTATATACAAATATATATTTTTATACACAGACACAAACATACATACATATATACATACATTGCAAATATATATATATATATATATATATATATATATATATATATATATATATATATATATATATATGATACTTATAAGATATGCATATATGCATATATACATTCATTTTTTGCATTTCACCCATGTATACATGCATTTATGTATCTATATTTGTGTACATACCTGCATGCAAATATACATACATTTATTTATGCATTAAAAAACATTCTTCAATCCAAATTCTTATCCACCAATGATATATCTAAATATCTAAATGTTTAAATAGTATATTTTTTCCATGAAGAAAAGTTTTAAATACAGTTCCTAAATTAGCATACAATATACCTCTAATTTACCAGCTAAAGAGTTGTCATCTTGAAAATTATTAATCTATTTGTGAGGGGATTATTTAAAACTACTGAGGATTTCTGTGCTCTTTTTTGTCTTAATCCTTCAGCAGACATGTATTTTGAAAAGGTGACAGACAGCAATAATTTAGTTTTTATTGAAATAATATTTGTTTAAAACAAAATACATGTAATGACCAGGAAAGTGACTGTAGAAGATTACCTTTTCTGCAGTTTTTACTCTTCTTGTACCTGTCAGACATGCAAACAAGAACAACATGTGCCATTTCCACAGCTTTTGCCATCCTATGGGATAGTTGTGGACCCATGTCTTTAACATCCACCCAAACATGATGTCCATTATACTCAAGCTGGTCCTATATCCATAATGCTTTTTCCTTTTGGCCCCAGTCATAGCTTATCATCACGTGTCCATGCTTTTCTGAATTTCCTTATTAAAGAAATATAAATGAAACTTCAGTTTGTTGAAATAAATATTTGGTAAATTGTTCAGTTATCTTGATACATTCATTTATTATGATTATTGCGTAGCATGAAATCTCATTTACTATGATAAATAACATGAAATCCCATACTCCATTAATTTCTCAGAATGCAATTATTTCAAATATGGATAAATCTCCTACACATCACCATACCAATTGAAGGTTTGTACAAATTATTCCCAAGCTGTGATCCTGAATGTACTGAAATAAGCCAACTTAAAATGGTTTGGTACCTCTTGACTATATGCTACTTCTAGATATTGGGTGTGAAAAGATTCTGACATAATTAAGCACAAGATGAAGCAAAACATAGGATAATAATTTATTCTCAATAAAAAATGTTTTGAATAAGAATACTGCCTAATGTTTTATAACTCATTATGCAAGCACTAGTTTGGATTCATCAGATGCCTCTTGTTGTGATGTTATGTCATACCTTGTAGTATATTTAATGCAAAGACTTTCTTTGATAACTTGAAGCAAGGAAAATTTAGCTGGTAAGTTAAAAATACTACCTATTAAAGATTGAACCTGTTTAAGAAAAGCCAAATTAATGTACAGGATAGCCAATAATACTGCCCCTGAATATTTACAATCACTATTCAAGTATAGGCTACTTGGAAATACTCCCCAGCTGCGATCAATGTCTGCCAAACATTACAAAATTCCCAAACCAAATAAGGAATTATTTAAGAAAAAGTTTCCAATACTCTGGAACTTGGATCTGGAATAGTATTCCAGTTGAGATTAGAATGCCCACTCTATTTCTTTTTTCCAAACCCAGTATATCCAGTGGCTTCAGAGATGCAGCATGCAGCAAAAATAAATAAATTCCTTGGAATGAGGGCCTCAAGGTAGATTAGTTCTTAGCTAATTGAGTTACCCTCTTTAAATAAAGTCATAATAATTGAACAGGCTTACAAAGCATGTACTTGCAAGTACTGGCATAATTTTCTGACCCAATGTTTTATTCACATTAGACCACTAGGAGGGGGATAGATGCAATTTTATATAATGTATTTTTTTTTCTCTGACAACCCCCACCAGTGATTTCTTATTTTGTTAACCCAACTCACAACAGAAGTGATTTTCCTAATCAACCTTCCACAGTCAGAATCAAAATAATTTGAAACTGTTGATAGCATCCTACAGAAGTTTTTATGATGTGCCATCCCCAGTGGTGGATATATATTTTACTGGAACAACCCTAAAAATATTGCAGTATTTAAGAAGAGATATCATGAGCATGTATGTGTTTCTAATAGATAATGGAATTTAAAATTTTAATACTAAATATGTTAAAATCAACAGTAATTGTAACTATCTTCATATAATGTGCATTGTTATACTCTCCTTTGAAAGGCCCAAATGGAAAAGAGTCTTTTCCTAATGAGTCACCCTTTATACATAAAGCATTAGTAGCAGTAGTAATATCATTAGTATTATTATTGTCATTTCACAGGTGACCTTTGACTAGATAACTCCTAAAATGAAACATTGGCTTTTTTTATCTTAAGTTCAAGCAGCCAAGAGTTTGTTCTCATACTGTGGAGAATTCAAGTTGTTATAGAACTCATTTTGAAACCGATCACAACAAAGAGATTGATGTTAAGCATATTGACCTCAACGTAACAGGGCTTAGTATAATATCTTACAACAATGCCTACACCAATACAAATGCAGATGCTGGAGTTAAGTACAATATTTGTCTAATGATTTGAGTGAAGATTTACAAGCTTTATCTGGATATTAAAAAAATACAGGATTAAGAAACAGTCTCATCTATAAAGCATAACCAATGTCTTCTGAAAGATTTAATATAAAAGATTTAATTATGTGAATGCAAAATCAGCCACAACTTCAAATATATGATTTTCATCCTGCAATAACAATCAGATTCTTACCTCTTCCTGATACCAGAACTTTAGCACCTCATAGCACACAATCATGTGTGGCTCATCATGGAAATGGCAAAGATAATCTACATTTTCTTTGAGGTTAGCAAAAGGGAGCAGACAGTCTTCACTGTATCCATCAGATTTTGGGCAACGTATTGACAGCTCAAATCTTAGATTTTGTCCTAGGTATCCAATGATATTGAAGAGAATAATGGTGATGAATTCTCGGACTTCAATACACAGTTTGGAAGATGGGGTCTTTTCCGTGGTGCTCATTTTTGTCACTTGTGCAAATATGATGTAATCAATGAAGAACACAGTCAATCCATGATGAGAGTCTAAGTCAAAAACACAACTGCCGCAAAATATTAGGTCTTCCGAGTTCTTTTTCTTGGCAATGGCCCAGTGATTCATACAGGCAGCAAGTAAATGATGAAAGATGGGGGATGGCAGGAAGTTTCCAGTGAAGACATAGCAGAGGACTGACAAGCTTTCCATATTTGGAATTGACTTTGGGGAGATAACCTCTTTTGGGGTTGTTGTTCTAAGCATACATGGTTCGAGGAAGTAATTTTCCATCTAAAAGTATTAAAATGTCAACATTATTTCTAGTGAAAATGTGTGCATTCAACTGTTTAATAGCTAGTTAGAATATACATTGTTGATTAATATTAACTGTACTCAACAACCTAACTTTAACTGGCCAATTGTAAATAATTCCAAACTTGAAAACATGCTGAAAATTTATACATTTTACATCTATTTATAGACCCTATGCAATCTACATGCACTGTAATATTTTAAAATAGGTTATCTTTTGTAGAGATAATAAAAACAATTTGTATCATTTGTCATAATGAAAAATTACACACAATCTAGGTACAGTCATGTACCAAGTGTTATTCAAATATAGATATACATAACCCTTATTAGTGATTTATAAGTCAGTAACAAGTTTATCAAACCTCAAAGAAATTATAATCAAGAAAGAAAATTCAGAATGATTTATCTGAATTGATTTAAGATTACAAACTATTGAAAATTGTTATAGCAATCCTTGAAGAGTTGGAACTTATCAACTGTCATTTACATGCACACATTCTATCAAGCAGAAGACATGTATCTGAGAAAACAATTTCCTGCCAAGTTCTTTGGATCTGGGAAGAGGCTGTGGTGGTTAAAATCCAAACCATTTCAGTCTTCAAATAAATATGCAGATTGCTTGCTTCTAGATTCTGTTGCAAATGGATAGCAAATGTTATATGTGGCTGCAGTAACTGAGTGTTTGTGAAATATTTGTTACAGGTACATAAATGTTTAAATCATAGATAGTTTAGTTTTAATGCAAACATATGCCAGACTTAATCACGGTCTCTCTGGCCCAGTGATGTTGATTGTTCCCATCAAAGACACTCAGATACCAATATTTTTTTGTGGTGTGCTGATTGGTTAGTTTGCTATGCATGTGAATGTACTACTACAAATTATTCAAGCATTGTTCAGAAGAAAAAAAACTGTACATGCTTTCAGTTGTAAATTTGTGCAACTACTCTGATGCCGCTCTAGATTGAGACTTAAAACTATAGATGTAGATGCTGGTTTGTGTGGTCCAAATATGTATACTATGGTTTTGAAATTTTGATCTGTTCCCTGGAAAAGGATGCTTCAGGTGTTGATAGTGTTTTTGCATCAAATTGCAATATCTCCACTAAGGTGCATTTGCTATCTTTGAACTTTGTATTCTGTGTTCCTTTGCTCAAGATTTAATTTGCATATAACAGACTTGATGGTTGCATGTCACATGGACTATATTCAGAATATCTTGAAATAAAGCCTGCTCTTGAGGGCTCTTTGGTGCTAAACATGTTGCAAGTGTGGAACTGTGTGAGTCCCACAATGGGTTTGAAAATGTTCACCTGAAAATATGGTATAGCATAACAATGACATCTTACAAAATACTGGCATTCCCATCTTTTTTGATTTGTGTGTGTGTGTGTGTGTGTGATTTAGATTTTTAACATAGCTTTAACAATTGTTCAGTTTATAGTGATGTCTAGCACTGGGGCATCATGCATCATCCCACCCAGTTACATTATCCTGACATCAGGCCAACCAATTTTAACACTGACTTCTTAATGTTGAACGCCAAGCAAGGCAGCTGTTAGTACCATTTTTTAAAAGTCTTTGGAATCACTCAGCCGGGGTTCAAACCCACAACCTCACACATCCGAGGTGGATGCTCTAACCACTAGGCCACCAGAGCGGTTTCTTTTGTGATTTGAACACTGCCTATAATTTATATTAAGGCATTGCTTGTTCTACTATTTCCGCCCACTAAACACAATGTTCTTGAACAAAAGACTGTACATTTAGCCAATTAGGAGAAAAGTTCAGTTAAACCTTTCATTAATTAATGAAGTCTGAGTGCAAGTCAAATTTGGAATAGAGCATGAAGTGAAAATGTCTGTAAAGTGATTTGATGAAAATAAAAAAACATCTCTAACAGTAAGTGTATTTTGGACTAAAATGCATTTCATTTATTTCAAAACTGAAATTGGTTTGTTTACTTTCCTCTTAGACTTTACAATATCCTTAAAGAATCAAGATGGGCAGTACTTCCCCCAGAATTTTCACACAACAGCAGTCTCACCTCTGTTTTTTGTAACTAGGGGGATTTTCAATTTTTAATAGGGATATTATGTATTATTGGATGGCATTTATAGTATAACTGGGATATTAAGTACAGTATGTATTATTGTTAAGTACAGTATGTATTATTGGACAGCATTTACAGTATAACAGGGATATTAAGTACAGTATGTATTATTGGACGGCATTTACAGTATAACAAAGATGTACTTTAATCATCTTTGTTTCATTATAAGCAAACCAATGCGAATTATGTGTTATGCCAATAGCATAGACATTAAAGCTACATTTAAAACTTAGTCACTACCACTGAATATTAGATGCCACATATCCAATAATGTATAGCCTTGTCAAGTGCAGTTTGTGAAATACTTTTTTAACAGCCTGATATTCAGTGAAAGTGTCCTGTGCCTTAGATGCAAAGAGCTTACTGGGAGCCGATCTAGATATGAAGTGCTGCAATGCATGTCCAGAATGTACTTTCATAATTACAATGTACCAGATTTCATTATAAGAATTTGATCACTCATTTTAACAAGACCCATTAAAATTTGCTTAATTGTGCATTATGGAAACAGCTATAATTCCCCCAGCATACTGTAATGATTAATGTATTGATGTTTATGTGGCAGTAGAAACCAACAACCAACTCATCCTATTAAATTATGTATAAAATAAATCTGTGACCAAAGCCAAAGACTTGTATTTCTCTTATATCATTAATACAATTATAATTCACACTGCAATTGTATCATTTACAATAAAATAGAATAAACAAATTTATTAGTAAACAATACTTTCATTATTTTTAACTTATGCTCACAATGAGACTGGATTATTTCAATCACATTTTGTAGAAATGTTCCTTACGATATACTCTAATAAAAGTTTGATTTATTGGCTCTTTAGGTAGCAACCAAAATATAAAACCTTTCTCTACTGTTTGGTCCTGAATGAGTTAACCAATTCTAATCAAACATTGCAAGAATTTTTCTTAGAACAAACTCAGGTGAAATTGTGCACAGGATCACTCTGCTAGTAATGGTGTGCCCCTCAGCAATGAACTGGAAAATACATGTTCAGCTTTTTGACTTTGGCTGAGACAAATCTATCAAATATGGTGTCTTTGATCACACATATTGTATGTAATAAAGAGTTTAAACACAAAAAATGTCTCCAGAGTCCTCTCTTTATCTATGATGTCCCTTTCTTATGGACAATAAGTCAAAACAATCATGATACCATATTCATAACTTTGAAAACCTATCCATTTAACTATTTCCCTTTTGTAGACTGATAATAATAATAATAATAATAATAATAATAATAATAATAATAATAATAATAATAATGACAATAATAATAATAATAACCATGAAGTACCAACACTTATAAAACATATAATGATATTATTACAAAAATAAAAAGAAACACCATGACATTAAAAAACAGAAAACATGCCATAAATATTTAAGGTAAGGAAACATTATTAGGTCTTTAAGTCTCTTCTTGCAATTGAAAAAATAGGTGAGTTTAAAAGCGCTTTTGAATGAGATCACTGTCTCTTCATGTCTAAGTTCAGTGGGCAATTCATTCCACCTTATAGTTTTTGTATGAATACAACGTAAGATATCTCCCAAACTGTATATCATGTTACTATTGCATATTTTACTATATCTTGATAGGGGGTCCTGAGGGCAGAGTGGTCTAAAGCGTGCCCATTATGGATCACTGCCATCTCACCTCTATCTGCGTGGGTTCAAGTCTAAGATTCAGAGAATATGGATATGTGAGAGAGCTTGCCAGTAGCTTCTCGTGGATCGGTGGTTCTTTCCGGTGATTTTCCGATTTTTTCCTCCCCCATTATTACTGGCCGCCATGTATAGCCTATCATGTGCTGAAAAATGGCATTAAACCCCACAACAACAACAACTATATCTTGATAACAATGTTCTAAAGATAATTGCCTAATTAATATACACAGATTTGTCCTAATAATCACGACATTCAGCATTAAAGATAAAACCCTATTTACCAAGCTTTATTCAAATTAAGAATGAAACAGTTTTTATACCTACACAGGTAGCAAACTCAGCACCAGAAGCAAAGTACCTCATTCATAATGACTGTTGAGTCTGATGAACATTCAATCAAAAATATCTTTCAAAGGCGGTAACAATCCCTGCCAAATACATACAATATCACCTCATTATTATAAATAGATTTGTTAACTTTGGGGATGATGAAAGTCTCTATTTCAGTTTTAATCCTAACTGGCTCAGAATAGAGTACTAATAAGCTCAGCAGCTTTGATACAAGATCACAGAATCAAAAATGGATTGATCTTGATTATTATCAAATTTTTCACACTCTTTATGATCCAAGCTTTATATATTCCAAATTTGATCAAAATAAAAAAAACCCCAAAGATATTTTTGATTGAATGTTTATCAGACTCAACAGTCATTATGAATGAGGTTCTTTGCTTCTGCTGCTGAGTTTGCTATATTCCAACATAATTGCAATTGGACCAGAAACACAATATCTAGAGTGGAAACTAATTCTGTCCCTTGATTACTGTGCATGTACCTCTTGTTATAGAACTTATCAGAGATCTTAACAACAACATGAAGATATATTATGCTTTTAATCAAAATTAGATCATGGTATGCTAGGAATGTCATGCTTTTTAACAGTAAGAAAATATATTATCTAGTGAAACCAAGACTATATAGATGGACAGGACACAGAGGCTAGCATGACAAATGAATACTATTAGCATCATATTAGCAATATTATCTTTATTAGCAAATTATCTACCAACATGACCACAAAAATACATAAAGTACTGCAATTTGAAACCTTATATAAACATACAGTGACTGTATTTCCATCAGTACTGAATGACTTTGGTTTTGCAATGATATTCAGATGCTCCATGAGAAGCAGTATGTGCTCCTTGTTGTCATGGAATTCCGGCTTATTTTCCTTTGTCCAAACGGCATCTGGAAACCAAAGGCATAATATCATCAAACTGACAGTAAATAAATGAAATGTATCCGAACATTTATTTATGCAAATTAATTTGAAAAGAAAACAGTTGCATATTTTTCATACATATTTGCTGATTGCTAGTTGGGTTGGTAAAGGAAACAAAACAGCCAGCATTAATGATGTCCAAGTTGACGAAGCAACTGCTTCATGCTTGATTTATTTAACATTTTGTTGGAATCTTGTCAGATATAAGCTCTAAAATGTTTCCATTATTGATACTTGCCGGCTCAACCTATTAGCCAAAATATTTCTAAATTGATATTAAAGATATAGCTTTCTTAATGGATAGAACTTCAAGATCCTTTCAAGATCCTAAAATGAATGAATGTTTCATCAGTCTAGTGAAAGTATACATTCTCAAGATTTCCTGTTAACTTTTTAGCTTTCTGTTTTCATCAACAATTTTACTAGTGTTTGTGTTACAGTAGTTTACATGTGCACCTCTGAGCTGAGAAGGTTTTCCTCCTTAGATGAGAGGGTCTCCTGTTCCTTTTGGGTATTTTTTTACATTTATCTTCTAATGTAGTGTATGTATGGTACTGTATATGTGTAATCATGTGTTTGTGAACTGGCTTAGCAAGCACCACACTGCATTATTACATGATTTCAACTGGCTTATGTATAGCAAGCACCACACTGCATGATTACATGATTTAAACTGGCTTATGTATAGCAAGCACCACACTGCATGATTACATGATTTAAACTGGCTTATGTATAGCAAGCACCACACTGCATGATTACATGATTTAAACTGGCTTATGTATAGCAAGCACCACACTGCATGATTACATGATTTAAACTGGCTTATGTATAGCAAGCATGACACTGCATGATTACATAATTTAAACTGGCTTATGTATAGCAAGCATGACACTGCATGATTACATAATTAAAACTGGCTTATGTATAGCAAGCATGACACTGCATAATTACATGATTTAAACTGGCTTATGTATACCAAGCATGACACTGCATGATTACATAATTAAAACTGGCTTATGTATAGCAAGCACGACACTTTGCATGATTACATAATTTCAACTGGCTTATGAAAAGCAAGCATGACATTTTGCATGATTACATGATTTAAACTGGCTTATGTATAGCAAGCATGACACTGCATGATTACATGATTTAAACTGGCTTATGTATAGCAAGCATGACACTTTGCATGATTACATGATTAAAACTGGCTTATGTATAGCAAGCATGACACTTTGTGTGATTACATGATTAAAACTGGCTTATGTATAGCAAGCATGACACTTTGCATGATTACATGATTTAAACTGGCTTATGTATAGCAAGCATGACACAGTGCATGATTACTTGATTGTGAACTGGCTTATGTATAGCTTATGTATAGCAAGCAAGACAATGCATGGTTACATTATTTAAACTGGCTTATGTATAGCAAGCATGACACTTTGCATGATTACATGATTGTGAACTGGCTTATGTATAGCAAGCATGACACTTTGCATGATTACATGATTGTGAACTGGCTTATGTGTAGCAAGCATGACACTGCGTGATTACATGATTTAAACTGGCTTATGTATAGCAAGCATGACACTGTGTGATTACATGATTTAAACTGGCTTATGTATAGCAAGCATGACACTGCGTGATTACATGATTTAAACTGGCTTATGTATAGCAAGCATGACACTGTGTGATTACATGATTGTGAACTGGCTTATGTATAGCAAGCATGACACTGCATGATTACATGATTTAAACTGGCTTAAGTATAGTAAGCATGACACATTGTGTCATTACATGATTTAAAATGGCTTATGTATAGCATGCACGACACTTTGCGTGATTACATGATTTAAACTGGCTTATGTATAGCAAGCACGAAACTTTGCGTGATTACATGATTTCAACTGGCTTATGTATAGCAAGCACGAAACTTTGCATGATTACATGATTTCAACTGGCTTATGAAAAGCAAGCATGACATTTTGCATGATTACATGATTTAAACTGGCTTATGTATAGCAAGCATGACACTGCATGATTACATGATTTAAACTGGCTTATGTATAGCAAGAATGACACTTTGCGTGATTACATGATTTAAACTGGCTTATGTATAGCAAGCATGACACTGCGCGATTACATGATTTAAACTGGCATATGTATAGCAAGCATGACACTTTGCGTGATTACATGAATTAAACTGGCTTATGTATAGCAAGCATGACACTTTGCATGATTACATGATTTAAACTGGCTTATGTATAGCAAGCATGACACTTTGCGTGATTACATGATTTAAACTGGCTTATGTATAGCAAGCATGACACTGCATGATTACATGATGGTGAACTGGCTTATGTATAGGAAGCACAACACTTTGCATGATTACATGATTAAAACTGGCTTATTTATAGCAAGCATGACACTTTGTGTGATTACATGATTTTAACTGGCTTATGTATAGCAAGCATGACACTTTGTGTGATTACATGATTTAAACTGGCTTATGTATAGCAAGCACATCAATTACATAATTTAAACTGGCTTATGTATAGCAAGCATGACACTTTGTGTGATTACATGATTTTAACTGGCTTATGTATAGCAAGCACATTAATTACATAATTTAAACTGGCTTATGTATAGCAAGCATGACACTTTGTGTGATTACATGATTTTAACTGGCTTATGTATAGCAAGCATGACACTTTGTGTGATTACATGATTTTAACTGGCTTATGTATAGCAAGCAGGACACTTTTTGTGATCACAGGATTTAACAGGATTATGCACAGCAAGCAATACACTTTTTCTGCAAATTCAACAGGAAACATTAGTAATTAGTGAATTGTAATATATCTAAGCAGTAATACTTTGGAAAGGATTATATGCTTGAACGTATTCTGGCTGGATTACAAAAGAGTTCAGTTTGCATAAAACAATTAACATTATTCAGATTAATTCTTTTCTGTTTCATTGTTTAAAAGTTGCAATGTTGTAATATGCTTTGTGTGATCCGTGATCCAATATCATTCAGAAAATATTAAAGACGATACTAGATTATGGTTTTATTTGTACTTTCTAAAGACTGATCAAGTGGCATAAGATCCATCCTCATTAAATTTTGAAACCTCTCACTTCTAAAACACCAATATCTAAACAAATGAAATATCATCCAAAATTTAAAAATACATTGTCACCTAAATTTCATGTCTGAAAAATCAACTTAAAACAGACATGAAAAGGCCATTGCTTTAAAGTCAATATGAAAGATCTTTCAAAATTCGACCTTAATAGTATCAATCCTGGCAGTCCTGTCTGGCAGTCGGCAGCATAAATTAACCCACAGGCAGGAAAACAATTTAAAATTCTTGCTGAACATACAAGAGTTGTGCTAGCATTGCCACATTTATAATGCAGACACTGGATATAAATTTATTTCCTGAAGAGTTAACTCCACAACTACTTCAAACAAAACATTTCTAATGAATCGTTCTTCTCAGTCCTATGCTTGTCACAATAAATTATAATCTAACATCTATTAGCTGTGCCCACTTCTTTCTGACTCTTAATATTGTGCATTCTGTTTTTATCTACTACCATTTTCATAGCTAGAACATAAGCTTTATTCAAGTCCACAGTCTGTACGAGTTATCAAGTTAACTGCATAAAATATACCTTCCTTCCCACAAGTCTCAATAATGTCTAACATCCATCCTCATATATTACCTCCATTTACAAGTCTCAATAATGTCTAACAGCCATCCTCATATATCACCTCCATTTACAAGCAAACCATCCACATCTATATACTTAAACAGCTGTTTTCTTGTTTTTTTTTCCATGTACACCATTAATAAAGTCTTCAAATTTCAATACAAACATTTGTTAGTAAGTTATTACTACCAATGATGCATCTTTTCTGACACATCCAGTGCTGGATTTAAACAAAGTGAGGCCCTAAGCTATGGGAAGCTATAGAGGCCATATTTAGTATAAAATAAATTTGAGAGGACCCTTCAGCCTGAGTTCAGACTTTGGGGCCCTAAGCTTTAGCTTGTTTAGTTAATGCCTAAATCCGGTACTGGACAAATCAGTGTACTTTATCTAACTGGATAATTGATGTTTTGTGCAAGCAGCATTTTTCCTCGTTTACTCAAAATGAACTCGAGTTTTCATATTTCATATTCTTATATATATATATATATATATATATATATATATATATATATATATATCTCTTCTTTGCATCAACATACTGTCACATGCACTTAACTTTAAATTAGTTGTAAGAAAATATGTGTATATATGAAGCATGAAGCATCAGGAAGGTTTCCCCACAATGTGACACACACCCTACATCAAAGGTTTAATGCCAGGTCTGAGTAGCCAGAAAGTAATTATGAACACACCTCCCAAATAAAAACATAAGACCTTTTAAGGTTCAAATTACACTGCCATAATTTTATGTTCGATTACTCTCCTTATATACAGCTATGGGAACCAACATGGCCTCATGTTATGTCAATATCTTCATTGGAGATCTAGAACAGAAGCTACTGACCTCAGTGACTTATCACATTTTATTTATCTAAATTATAGAAAATATTCACTTACTATGGCAGCAAAAAGAGTTGTAATTAAACAAATTAAACCAAAACTCTAACAGTTATCACCAAACCTTAGGTTCATGATGGAATATGTCAAGGAAAAGTTTTGTGTTCCTTGACACTACCATGTTTTCAGAAAATAATAAAATATTATTTAATTTACATTGTAAACCTACAGCTAAACAGTGTTCTCTATATTACAATAAACCTCCCCTTCCATTGCAAGATATCAGGTCCATATAGTACATTACTGCACATTAATCACATATGTGCTAAAGAGTCAAACATACCTACACTAAAATGTATTTAAACTGTGAATGACTTCAACTAAAGTGAGACATAAAGACCGTCCAAATCTACATAATCCAATTCAAATACTCATAAATCTTGGAGTGAGCTAAAAGCTATCTTTATGTATGACTATTTTCTCCATCATATATTTCCAATCTATTTTGTCTATTGCCTAACTCTGTCACAAATTTTATCCTGTTGCTTATTGCCAGTCTAACTTTGTCAGATATTTTCCTATTTAATGAAATCCCTATGGTCTATTGTCAGTCTTAGTTTGCTGGACTTTTCCAATTCCATGTCTTTGGTCTGTAGCCTTACTTTATCAAACATTTTCCATTTTTGCAAAGAGAATTTTCCTTAAATTAAGCAATCATTTAATAAGATGTAATGTTTCAAGTAAACACTGTTTTATGGATAAAAACAACTGCAAAAAAATAATAACACTGTAATATCATCAATTTCACATTTGCATAAAAATGTATACATCTAAAATATCTGAAGCACTTATAGAAACCTCAAATACACTTCCCTGTATAACCCGATCTCTAAACACTAAATTAACCTGCCTGACTGCACTAAAGACTGTATTTATTATCAGTAACATAAATTGATCTTTCTGTTCCAAAGGTATCTATTAGCAACATTTAGCTGATGGACAAGAACACCAGTTACACACTTTGCATCCTTTAGGAATTAATATTTCTGTTGAATGAAGTCCAAGCAATTATATTTAAGATTACAAGGTACAAACCTATCAGTTCCTGAGTAAGTTTCCCCTTTTTTTTGAATTCATTCCACCTTTTAGTGATGGCAGGTTTCATTTTGATAAACATCTCAGCTGTGATTAGGGACTTCTGGGCATCAATCAACCACTGTGGATCCAGAATAATCTTTTCTCTAAGTCCTTCAATGCTGAAAAGTTTGTACAAACACACTAATCAGAAAAGACTACCCATGTAAAATTCTTTTCCTGATGATCAAAATGTACAGTCATTCACATGGTACTTCTCTTTGATGGTACCTTTCAACATATTATTGACCAGATCATGTGAAGAAAGAGGGAGCAAAGTGCCCTTTCCTAAGGACAGGGAGGCGTAGTTCTATGTATTGGTCATTTAAGTAAACAAGTAAAGATTTTGTGTTCTTTATAAAAGCTTTTTTTGTACAAATGACATACACTGGTATTTAGAGACAGATTGGTGCAATGTACCATGCTAATTTTACCAGATGCATAAAATGATATTAATTCAACTTGCAGCTAAAAAAATTTCAATTTGTTTAATTTCTCAGTACTTAAAAACATCTAGGCTTTTCATTTTACTGCTGAACATATGTTTTGTCATGAATGAAGTTCAATGTCTACAGTTTCTGTAAATTGTATATTTTTACATTTATTCAAATTTTACATTTAGTTGGAACCATATGGCCACAATTGTGTTGGGGTGTTAGAAAATGCACTACGCACTTCACACAATAATACAATTTCTACAGTAGCATAATTATAATATCTGTGCAAGCTTTATTGCAAAAAGGTAAAATTGGTGCTGACAATTTCCTCCTGGCCATACAGATTTTTTAAGAATTCTGGAGAAATATATGTATTCATTCCATTTATCTAAGGTCAATGGTGGCCAAGTGGTCAAGGAGCTCACCTTTACCAATCAATCACATGTGTCATCTCTGTCTGGTGGGGTCAAGCTTAAGTGTGACCAATATGAGTATTTGAGAAAACTTGCCAATAACTTCCCATGGGTCTGAAGATCCTTTTGGAGTCTCCTCCTCCATATATATACCGGCCTCCATCTATAACCTACTATGTGTTGAAAAATGGCATTACACACCACAAAACAAATACAAAATCTTTGATCTAATTTAATTGCTGAGTACTATAGCGTCTCAAATGTTCATGAGAAATTGGAGTAAACTTGGGTTTTTCATTTGACTTAATTACTTCTCAACATCATTTTTGTCATGTATAAAGTTCTAAAGTTTAAAGTTTCACCAACATTTTATTTTTTTTTACATTTTTTCAACCTTTACATTTAGTTGGTACCATATAACCACCACTGTGTAGTAGTGTTAGAGAATGCTACTACTAGCTATGCACATTAATAATGTTTTGATAGTGACGCAACTAGGAGATCATTTAAAGCAACATGTGTCCCTTCCTTGTACTGATGGAGAAATATATCCATTCATTCCATTTATCTAGGGCCCTGGTAACAGTGGTCTAAGACACTTACCTTTACCAATCACATATGTCATCTCTTTTCTCATGTGTCCAAGCCCAGTCATGACCAATGTAAGTATTTGAGAAAGTTTTCCACTAGTTTCCTGCAGTTCTGAAGTTCTTTTCAAGGGCTTCCTAGGTTCTTCTTTCACCATATATACCAGCAGACCTCTATCCATTGTGTACACAGATACCATTAATACAAAGTGTAAGCACCCTGCTCTGCCATTTGACATCCTTTACAAATCTTTATCAACATCATGTATCAAAAAAAACCCCTGCTTTAACCATCAATAATGATATTTAATTGATTGCAATCATAAAATAGATTATACTAGAAATTAAGTATCCCTATAGCATGAAAGACAGAAAAGCTCAAAGCTCCCAAATTTATGTCGGAAGACATAATATTATCAAAATAAGAAGTTATGCCCCTAGAATACAGAGGATAAATGTAGAAACAGAGTTTATGGAATAGTGAATTAAATCCCAAATAACCCTAGAATTACAGATACAAGTAGGGCCCCAAGTGGCCGTGTGGTCTAATGGTTTGGTCAGTGGTTCTTTCTGTGGATTTCCCAGTTAATTCCTCCACCATTAATATTGGCCACTATGTATAGCCTGCACTGAAAAATGGCATTAAGCCCCACAACAACAACAATTCTTTTATTTCATGTTTACACAAACAGAAAAATTTGTAACACATTTATTAGGAGATCTCAATTTTGTTTGATAAAATTCTGATCTTTCGATATAAAAGTTTTGTTTGTTATCAATGGACATCATGGTTTATTCCTTATTTCTGGATCAAACATGCATACCTAAGTTTGTGTATATGTTTATAGGTGAATATGCATTTATGCATATAAGTGTACATTTATAAATGTGAATAAACATGCACAAGATTTCTCATCCTATTTCATCTTTGTGCTTTTTATAAATTGTTTTGTCATTCACGAAATATCTGTCAACTTCTTTTGAACTCACACATAAGCATTCCTATTTTAGAGCCATGTTCAGCTTTACCATCCTAATAACAGAATATAAATTTTTTTACCTGCCTTTAGTGTTCAATCTTAACACTTCACTGAGAGCAAATAAAACGTGTTAAGCCTATCTTTGGTTTAACTCTGACTATACTGGCACAAAAAGTATGATCAAAAGGAATGCCAGATCAGTGACTCAAAGGATAATAATGTCTGAATTAAGCAGTTCAACCACTTAAAGGATAAATCCTATGCAAATTAGGCAGTTGAGCCTCCTTAACTGATCTTAAGAACAAATTGAGAAAATTAATCAGTTCAGTCCCCAGACTTATGTGCAGCAGATGATTAAAATATAAGTGCTTAAAATATTAAATATACTTTCAGCTACTTATATACACAGTTTAAATTGAAATGAAGTATTGTTTGAATTATTACCGAGGAGGTGCAAAACTATATAAAGGGAGATAACACAGCATTTAATAATTTCCTTTTATGATTAAAATGTGAGTTATATCCCTTTTCATTGCTTTAACTGAGTTTTCCAAAGCCAAAAAGGTCTAAATGCAAAATATAGTCCATTAGTAGCAACACATACCATATAGTAAAGATACTAAATTCCATCCAGACCGAAATATTACAGTGATGACTGCCAAATGTTTATTTAAAAGTATTTAAATGCAAAGCCTGATTGAACTATCTTATACAAATCACTGTATTCATAAGCTTGAAGAAGGACACCATCAGTAAACCTCGATTTTGGTTCAAGGTCATGTATGTATGATTTTCATACATTATCATATTAGCTCATTCCAAATGCTAGTAAGGTCTGGGTTAGATACTCAACACAACATAATGTAATGCAGATAATTTCATGCACATAAAATGACCGTAAACAGAAATGCAAAAGCATAATACAATAATGTTCTTATTTCTTTGATGATGTCAAATTGTCTGTAGGGAAAGTTTGCCATGTTGCTGCTCATAGATGACAAATAGCAACTTTTACCATACTCTAGATTTGTGCATATGTGGTTCTATTATCAATTCTTAAAAATAACACATTTTATAAATGAGGGTGCATAAAGTTCTGACTTTCAAGTTTGTAAAAGAAATGTAAAGTTTGAGACAAATGCAAAGTTTGAGACATGGGGAGTGTGGAAGAATGTTTGCTTCAGCATGGTCACAGCCATACAGTACATACATTTCTTTAAATAGTAAGAATTCTAACATAACCAAACTTTCAAATGGTGAATTCACATATATGGAACTTCTTACCCACTATAGTCAGTACCTCCTCTTCCTGTGCACATTTTACAAAATACAATCTTGGCTCTCTAAGTATTTCTCTTAACTCAATGCAGATATTTGTTGTCGCAGAGGAACAATTTAGTATAAGGAGTGAGAAAACCTAGGCCAGCTTTGATTCTCAGAAAGACCTAAAGCTTTGTTTGGTTTACATGATTTAAAAAAGGAAAGACAACATATTCTGTTATGCTTATAACAGTGTCATCACATCAATTTAATCAGTCAATTTTATCAGACTGGTTTTTTTCAAAAACAAAATTTGCTCACTTTTTAAGAGAGAGAGAGAGCAAAATATAGATATGACTCTGGCGTGAGATACTTAGAGTAACGATGTGGAAGTTACTAGCATCTCACCATACCTGCAACAAACCTAGAATTGTAATTTTTGAAACTGACCAAACAAAATACACATTACTAGACAACAACAGTTGGACCAGACAAACTAATTAAAATAACTTGGAAAACAAATAAAATTATAGAAAATAAATTAACAATGTTTGCGTTTATATCAGCACACCAAATGTGACGTATGATTATGAACATACCTGAAATAGAGGATTGTGCCTATCTCATGTTGGAATTGAAGCAACAGATCCAGTTCTTCTCTGTTCTCAATCTGAACTGGACCAGATCTATTTACTTCTTCTATGAGGCTAATTGGTACAACCTGAGTAAAAGAAACAAACATTACTGTCAAGCAACCAAGAGGACTGATTACAACAAAATCAAAAATGTTGGATTGCATCAGATGTGTTGGAAATAGCAGGCCTTTTCGAGCACTGGTTGATGTAATCTGATATGATAATTTGAAAAAAGAATATGATATGCAGATAATTTGTAGATTTAAAAACCAAAAAAAGAATATAATATGCAGATAATTTGTAGATTTAAAAACCAAACAGAAAGATAGATCTTCCTGATTTGATTTGTATGGTTAAATTCTACCATCAACTATACCTTGACACCAGAAGCTTTGAGTGTCATAATGGCTTGTTCCAAAGGAAGCCATCGGGTAGGTCTTTCTTCTCCCCAATGGGCCTGCTTTGATGCCAGTTAAAAATAATTCTGTTCAATTCCTCCAATCTGGGGTCACACTGGATGTTGTCAATCACAACATCATCAGCCAGATGGTAGATTGTTGGTTTGTCCTTCAGCAAGTCACGGATTTTCTTAAAGTAATTATCAATGACCTTCTGTCGAGCATTCTGTAAGGTACATAAAATAACTGCAAGATTATCAGCAGTTTTGTGACTGGTACAAAAGATAATAAAACTTCATTTTAAGCCAATGCATCCACAAATAAATCCAAACAATTAACAAATTAATCATTCAGCTTTTACTCCACTTAAATGCTTTATGAAGTATGTCAATACCGTAAAACTAGATCGAAGTGCATACATTACTAACACTTAGCAAGGAAAAAGCATAATCCAAGTGGACAAAATGATTAATCTGTGCAGAAAATGTGTAATCCACATATAACAAAATAAAATTTAATGTGGATATGTACAAAACATATACATATTTTCCACAGTTTTGGCATCAGGAAGCATCCATTTGAATAAAGGACCAAAGCTGTATTATACCACTAATTGTAGTCAGTATTCGATTAAAAGCTTGGTAAATTGGAATTTCACCTTTGATCCATTTAGAACCTTTTAGTGATAGGAGTTATACATTTAAATTCTAGGACTAAGTCCTTCTTCATAATTTTACATTGTTTTCTAGGGAAATAAATTATTCTATCAAAATTTACAAAGTTTATGGGCTTAACTCTTTTCTTGGCAAGTGCAAGTGGCAAGTGGTCCAAAGTGCTCTACATTACAGATCACTGCCACCTCACCTCAGTGTGGGTTCGAGTCAAAGATTTGGCAAATTTGGATATGTGAGAAAGCTTGCCAGCAGCTTCTGGTGGGTCGGTGGTTCTTTCTGCAGATTTTCCGGTTTCTTCCTCCACCATTAATACTGGATGCCTATTCTGTGCTGAAGATTAGCATTAAGCCCCACAACAAAACAACAACTCTTTTCTTTGTTACTTTGTACAATCTTAGTCAAGTAAAAAAGAAAATTAGGGTACTTGTTCATGGGATATATGAATTTTGGCTAAAATATTCCAGAAAATTGTTTTTTGAAATTTAAATTCCCTAGTTTTTATATATTTTAAATCCTAAAAACTATTTCACTTCTTGTTTGAAATATTAAATGAAATCAACAGGCTTTTTCACAGTATCATCAAAATTAGACAGATGTTTGGAATTTTACCCAAGGGTGTTTGGGCATTTTATAAAAGGAAGTCCATTTAAAAGAGTTGGAATTAGAGATAAGAGATCTAATTGAGGAATATTAAAACTAAAAGTATAGTAAAAGCTTTGATAAAATATTTTCCTCAATTGGCCTTCCCAAATCTGTTTAATTTGGTCAAAGGTCAAAGTTTACATCTTGAGTTTTCCAGCCAGTTATGTTTGAATTTGGTACTCATCAATTTAAGTTAAAAGTTGAATGATGGTTTCATAGAACTCTAATTGAGAAAAGTTTTGAGTATTGTACTAATTGGGCTGTACTTATTTTGAAGCAATAAATCTTCAGAATTTGGAAATTATGAATAATCTGAACCAGAATCTTTTAGATTTGCATCAACAGGAAAGAAATGACCTTAAGCAGTTATTATTTGAATATGAGCACTTATTTGGAGATGTTCCTACAACAACAACAAAATTCTTCATGACATTGAAATTATGAATTTGAAACCCATGAAACAACATCCATACAAGATGAACCCATTCAAACAGGAAATTCAGTATTTGCTGGAGAGTAAAAGTGACTGGAGTTCACCATATATATTTGTTATGAAACCAGCTAAAACTTTCCATATGTGCACTAATTATAGGAAGGTAAACAGTGTGACTAAAACCACTTCATTTCCATTACCAAGAATCAATGACTGCAATGATAAAGTTTTAAATGCCTTTTTATGAGGGCCTTATGGTAGATTAGTTCTTAGCTAATTGAGTTACCCTCTTTAAATAAAATCATAAAAAAATTAAAAAAAATAAAGTATTTAACCATTTTTGACCTTTTGAAAGGATTTTTGTAAATTCCACTAATGGAAAGGGCTTAGGAAATTTTGGCATTTGTGACTCCAGATCGACTCTATCAATATAAGGTAATGCCATTTGGGATGAAGGGTTCTCCAAGTATCTTTCAACATTGATGAATATAATTACCTCTGTGTTGCTAACATTGATGATGTTGTCATCTACAATGACACTTGGAAAGAACATCTAGCAACAAGTCAGAAATTCTTTGACAGACTCAGTGATGCAAATCTGACAATTTATTCAAAAGTGAATTCTGCTGTGCTTATGTAACATTTCTATGACATTGTGGGACATTGGAAAAGTTAAAGCTAAGGTCAAGGCTATTTCTGATTTCCCTGTGCCTCTCAGTAAAAAGCAACTGATGTGAATTTTGGGTATGGCTGGATATTATCAGAAATTTTGTTAAGATTTTTCTAATATTGCTGAACCAATTACAAACTAGTTGGGCAAGAAAAGCAAGTTTCTTTGGATAGAAAATGCCAGGAAGCTTTTGACAAGTTAAAAGCCTTACTTAAAATTTCACCCATTCTTACAGCTCCAAATTTCAATCAATATTTTAATCTATCTGTTGATGTAAGTGATGTTGGGGTTTGGAGCAGTATTGATTCAAGAAGATAGAAGTGGTATTGGTCATCCAGTATGCTATTTCTCTAAGAAATTAAATAATCACCAAAGAAATTACTCAACAATCGAGAAGGAATGTTTGGCTTTATTTCTGGCATTACAGCATTTTGAAGTTTACCTTAGTTTAGCTCCTTCTTCAGTTGTTGTGTTTAGTAATCACAACACCCTTACTTTCATAAACAAAAGGTGGAGTTTATTGTTACAGGAATATAATCTTGATGTCAAACACATCAAGGAAAAAGGCAATTTAATTGTAGATGCACTTTCCCATGTATAGAAATATTATTTCATGTAACCTTTTTATGATTCATAAGAATTCTTCTATGTAATTTTGCTTTACTTCATGTATAATTTATATATGGTAAAAAAGCTTTATTATATAAATCTTTCTTTTTTATGTGGAGAAGTGTTATGTACATATAATTTAATTGCTTGTATGTTAGTTTAATTTTTTTAAATTTTATTTTTATTTTCATTACATGTTATGATAACTTTATTCACTGGATCTGACTCGAAAATTCAGCTTACTGTTTTGATTTGATAAACAAACAGTCTATTGCTACATTGTAGCTTTAGTTGACCTAGCTTCTGACCTTGGTCCTGAATTGGTAAATACTAAGTGAAAATCATTAGTCATAATCAAGGTCATTCTTGGCTTGTGTCAGCTATGTTATAAACAAACTTTAAAAAAAATTAATTTCCAGTGTGGGAATCATTGGTTCTTAGCTAAGGCTACACAAGCCTATGTGGTAATTGACTTTATTTTACTGCATTGTTCCAGCTAAGTGACCACGTGACTGCACCATGTGATCTAAAATTGAAGGATCAAACTGATGTTTTAGTGTTTTCAGTCAATAAACAGGATCATAAATCCTTCTACTTGACTTAGGTTACATTAACTCTTTCTAAAACATAAATTATTACCTAATGGAAAATTTTATTCTAGAAGATTTCAATCATTTCAAAATAAAATGTGTTACTACAATTACAATATGGAATTTGGTAAACACACTTTCCTTGGCTTAGACCAAGATAAATATGTTAACTTCTGTTGATAATGATATTAATACTAAACCCATGCTAACAGTGAAAATATTAGCTATGTATTAATTGTTTAGAGAACAATTTAAAATTATCAATGATTTTGGTAAGGTACACAATGAACTTGATCTTAGACAAGTTCAGCTACAAGATATAATTTTACATAACCTACATCATACAATGAACAAAGAAACTAAGTAACAATGCACATTAAATATCTGAAAAATAGTTTTAGCAAAAGAGTTTCAATACTGACCATTGGATTGTTGATGCCATTTTCATTTATGGCCAACTACATAAGAAACCTTTCAAAGAAAATTCCATGTAGAATTCACTTTATGATATGTAAAACTATTCAGGTGGAGCAACAGGTTGACTGCCGGTGTGTCCACATTCAATGTCTGGACAACTCCATTAGTTTCATCTTGGCAGCTGGTGTGTCCACATTCAATGTCTGGACAAGTCCCTTAGTTTCAGGTTGGCTGCTGGTGTGTCCACATTCAATGTCTAGACAACTTTTTAGTTTCAGGTTGGCTGCTGGTGTGTCCACATTCAATGTCTGGACAAGTCCCTTAGTTTCAGGTTGGCTGCTGGTGTGTCCACATTCAATGTCTGGACAACTCCTTTTTAGTTTCAGGTTAGCTGCTGGTGTGTCCACATTCAATGTCTGGACAACTCCATTTTAGTTTCAGGTTAGCTGCTGGTGTGTCCACATTCAATGTCTGGACAACTTTTTAGTTTCAGGTTAGCTGCTAGTGTGTCCACATTCAATGTCTGGACAACTCCATTTTAGTTTCAGGTTGGCTGCTGGTGTGTCCACATTCAATGTCTGGACAAGTCCCTTAGTTTCAGGTTGGCTACTGGTGTTTCCACATTCAATGTCTGGAAACTCCCTTTTCATTTAGGATCAACATGAAATCTTAAAATGTCTTTCAGTACACCCCTTCCTGCTGATATAATGTTATGTTCAAAAGTAGTATGGATAACACTTTCAAAATGGCCACCATTTTGTTAATTCAGGAATACATCATAAGAAAAGTCTTTTGATGAAAACTGCATGTTCTCTATGACCATTCATATAGAGGAGTGATAAAAGAGATGGATAATATGGTGGCTGTATTGGATGTTAGATTGATTCCATTTCATTTAGAACCAACTAGACACCATAAGAAGTTTTATTTTGATAATGCATCAGTTTAGAGTTGTAATAGCATAGTTTTCAAGACAAGTGCTGTGATGCC
This sequence comes from Potamilus streckersoni, assembly GCA_016746295.1. NCBI lineage: Eukaryota > Metazoa > Mollusca > Bivalvia > Unionida > Unionidae > Potamilus > Potamilus streckersoni. Next base: position 147,578 of record JAEAOA010001185.1, read on the forward strand.
ATATTGGATGCTAAATTGGAACTAAACCTTGGGATGAATGAGCATGGAGGTTTCATTGCAATCCTTTAAGTAGCATATGAGGAATGGTAACAGCAAACTTGTAAAATGATGCCAATATTGATATAACTTTTTCTTGCATTTATTGTCTTGAAAGGGGAGATAAAGCAAGCAGTAAAACATCTGCCAAAGCCAGTAATAAATGATTAGCCATATTTCTATAAAAGGTCTCTTTTCATAATCAATCAAGATAGCACATATCAATGATCTAGGTAACTGCATATGATTTGGACCATGATTCAGCAATGACAGAATGGGATTTGGAAGATTATATCTGAGTAATCTATTTTTATAAAGCTTTCCACACAGTTGCTTCACTGTTATAATTTTAATTCTTCTGTATTTTAGTACACATGTAGTTTCCATTTAAGGAACTTATCAAACATTCTTTGAATGTGTCCCATAGTGTGTCCAAAGTAGATAATTTAATCATTCCTTGTTAAAAATTGAATCTTCATAAAACCAAGCTGATGAATGTACTAAATTTAATGATATGATTTAGCCCATCAATACACAGTTCACCCAATCAAGACATACCTTTGGAATCCGATCAACGTGTATTCCCACAAGTATCACGGCGGGGATGCCTGATTCAGAGGACAGTGCAACGGAATGTATGGAGTTTAGCCAAATCTCAGCCAGTTCTGAAGAAATTGAAAAACTGTTTTACATATGCATGTGTGTAAAATAATAATAATAATAATAATAATAATAATAATAATAATAATAATAATAATAATAATAATAATAATAATAATGATCATTACTTATATTTAAGCAGAGCAATGTTTCAATAACTACATGATACATACAGGTTTATAAAACTTTTTCATGATGGTCCAACACAAATGTAAATTTGCCTTTTATTATTGTTTTTGATATAAATTGCTATGTACATAATTATTATTAATATTGCAATAATTTCTATTAATATAATATCATTATTGTATTTATTATTAATATTATTGCGATCACTTTTTATTATTATAATTGTTATTATTGCGATCATTTTCTATTATGAAATTCATTATTTAACTAAAATCCACAAAATTAAATCTAATCTTCATAGTAACAATACTCAGTATTTTAAAAAATAATCAAGGTGCACACTAGTGAAACCTAAAATACAAGATCACAGTGATAGATATCATTGTGTAAATATATCACATTAACATTATCTTAATGTGATACATCAAAAGACTGTCGACACATCATCACATTGCATGCCATTTGAGTATCTTCAAGACTACAGGGACATCAGCATATTAAATATTGGAAATTTATTGGATTCAATTGGAACTTCATACATTTGGCCCCTCGTGGCCAAGTGGTCTAAAGCACTGTCCGTTATGGATCACTGCCATCTCACCTCTGTCTGGGTTCGAGTCTAAGATTCAGCGAAATGTGGATATGTGAGAAAGCATGCCTGTAGCTTCTCATTAGTCAGTGGTTCTTTCCAGTGATTTCCTGATTTCTTCCTCCATCATTAATACTGGTCTCCATGTATAGCCTATCATGTGCTGAAAAATGGTGTTAAGCCACAACAACAAAAACAACATTTGGACTTGTGATAAAACATTTAGGACTATTTGGAATTAATTCACAATACTAAAGTTCTCTTTAAAATTTCACTTTGTATTCTAAGTAAATAAACTATTTGTTGAATTTTGCAATACTTTTTTGGTTTTAATTCCTTTTTCTTACTTATTTTAAGACCAAGAAGTCATAATACAGTGCCAACATACTGTATATACTTCATGTAAATAACACTTGTTAAACATGACATTATAAATACTTACGTGTTGATGATTTCATATCTTATCAATATTGTTCTATAAAGATGTGTAGTGTATAAAAATTATTTTTTTTAACACTTTGATCTAAACTTTTTCATTCATATGGTAGCATCATAATCACTAATAGCATGAGAATACACTTATTGTTGATCTAATGCATTCATTCACTCCTGAAATGACTAGTGGAAGGAATAATCCAAAAACATGCACTTATGAATCATGTCCAATGGTAAATAATATAGAACATATTCGGCCATCAGATAATCCATAGGTCAATCTGATTTTATGCAGGTTGTTAGGAGTAACCAGTAGAACACAAACCATAGATCCTCATCTGCTGGTGCATCATGCAATAGAAGATCAAGGTCTATGCTGTTTGTGCTGATTCAGATTCTGGAACAATTGATTGACATTTCAAATCCTAATATATACCATGCAAATAAAAAGGCAGCAATCTTTAGCCATGAATGGTGTTATTGAGATTACATATATTACTAAAATGACTTTTTCAAGGTTTGGTTTATATTACTAATAACTTCATATTACATTATTATAATTTGTGCCACACTGAAAGGATATACAACTAGAGTACTTTGTGTCAAATATTGACAAATATTTTTGTATGTTTGTTAGAATTCTGGACCTTGCATATACACTGAGCTGCTATTAATTTAAGAATGCATAACTTCCCATATGCAAAATAATTTGAGTACACTTTGTTATTGTCTTGTGGCCACTTATTGCATGCAAACAAAGCTTTGTTCAGTGTCTAGTATCAATTTAAGGTTCTTTTCTGCCCTTGCTAAATGCAATTTATGTTGTTGTTGTTGTTGTTGTTGTTGTTGTTGTTGTAGGGTTTAATGCCATTTTTCAGCACAAGATAGGTTATACATGGCGGCCAGTATTAATGGTGGAGGAAGAACCCTGGAAAACCCAGAGAAAGAACCACTGACCCACATGAAGCTACTGGCAGGCTTTCTCACTTACCCACATTTGCTGAATCTTAGACTCGAACTCACACAGACAGAAGTGAGATGGCAGTAATCTGCAACAGTCAGAACTTTAGACCACTCGGCTACTCGGGGCCCCTGTAATTTATGTACTAGCACTCCACTGTTTTCTTTCTTGTTTCTATTTCCAAGATGATTCATGTCAAATTTGGTCCAATTCTATTGAGCGAGTTTTGAAAAGTCATTTAATCATTTATTTTGTTAAAGTTTTGGTAAAATTGATAGATGGATTAGCATCATTTGTGCAAAGTTGTTATCCCTCTATGCCAGGTTTGTATTCATGTCAAATTTGGTCAAGTTCTATTTAGCAGTTTCAAAGGTTTGACTAGTTGTAGTAATGATATTATTTATGGTTGATCATTTAGATACAATTGAAAAGAGGGGGCCCCGAGTGGCCGAGTGGTCTAAAGCGCTGTCCGTTACAGATCACTGCCATCTCACCTCTATCTGCATGGGTTCGAGTCTAAGATTCGTCGAATGTGCATATGTGAGAGAGCTTGCCAGTAGCTTCTCGTGGGTCGGTGGTTCTTTCCGGTGATTTCCCGGTTTCTTCCTCCACCATTAATACTGGCCGCCATGTATAGCCTTTCCTGTGCTGAAAAATGGCGTTAAACCCCACAACAACAACAACAACAACAACAATTGAAAAGACATCATGCCAGGATTCCATCTACTAGGTTCGGATGGCACAGGTTTATTGGTTTGTAAAAAAAAGTTTAAAACAGGATTGGTTGATGGTCTCATGGCTGTTGTATTTTCAGCTCTCTCTGACTAAACTTTTTATTTATACATGATTTCTCCAGTCAGCAGAAAAACTCATTGTAAATAATGTTTTTTTTTATTTTTATAAAAGTTCAGATTTGAAAGAATTTATTTTACTTTGACCTTTACATTCTAGGTTACATCCTTCCATTTTCTGCCTGCCCGCAACACTTGCAGCTAACAATTTCAAACTTACCATGGACTTTACAACATTTTATCCCTTCTGTATCAAGGAAACATTGGTCATTTTTAATGAGATCTGTGATTTCCTGATCAAGATCTATGACCAAGAGATAAATTGCATGACTTGTTAGAAAAGTCTGGTGAGTAGTATAGAATATATATTGTCCTGCAAAGTCCCACATTGACAATGCTGCATATTCCACTATATTGTTCTCTAGTTTGTCAGAATTCATATTGACCAGCTGGAGGATTTCCATCACTGCATCCTTCTTTTTCCCTTTCTCATCTGATTGTTTCTCACTCTCTGAGGAGGTGAATTTGCTTGCAATTTTACTTTCAACACTATGTCCCTCTTCCACCACTTCAAAGGGTGATTGAGTTGGCTGAGTCTGCTGGCTTTGATACAGTTGGCTTGACTTTCTGGTCAATGTCTGACTCAGACCTGGTTGATTGATCTTTCGGGTAGTACTATTATCAGCAGGATGTCCAATATTATGCTCTTTGCCATCATTCTTCCGGCAGTGCGACTCATGCATTTCACCTCCCTCCTGCTTGTCAAGATGCTCATTCAAAATCTTTATAAGCCGATGAAGTCTAGAGCATTCTTCTGCATCTTAAAGGAAGAAGGAATACAAATTGAATTTGAACACTTCTACATTTTAAAGGGTACCATACTATTTGAGACCAATCAAATAGGTGTAATGGACAATCTTAGCAGAAAATAGTATCATGAGACAATGGTTCAAGGATTTTTCTTGATTCCAGGTGGTTTTTTAAATCTCAAGTTAAGTTAAAACTTAGCCTTAATTGTGCTATTTAAGAATGATACTAATAGACTCTAATTACATCAATAAATATTTGACTATGATTATCTTTATATTTTCATTTTTTGTTATTGTACTCTTTTACTGGCAATTTGCAAGCAAATGTCCCACAAATTCATACATTTTTTTCCATTTATGTTACTCAGCATTTATGGCTTATTGTAATCCATTACCATAAATCAGCAATATTTTTGGCCATATTTGGATGTAAATCATTGGCGAATATATGAATGGTCTTTATTTTAGAATGATGTTTGTCAATTTATGTTCATCAGTTATGAAGGAGTAATTTAAAGCTTCTTATACTGTTGCCAAAATACCATTTTGCCATGAAGAAGTTGTCATTAAAAGGTTTTTCTGTTATGAGTAAACAACATAAATATTTATTGCTGGGTTACACATTTTGTGCTTAAATTTGAAAGGTGTTCATGCTAGAATTTTTCTGCTATGTTTGGTTTGGGTCTGTTTGGTTTTGGAGACAAAGCAGTTTAAATTGTTGCCTAGACAACAGCATGAAACTGATGTTTTATAGGCATTATTTATTGGCATGCATCTCAAAAGTCTTCCTGTCCTTTATCATACATATTATGTATGTATGTATGTATGTATGTATGTATGTATGTATGTATGTATGTATGTATGTATGTATGTATGTATGTATGTATGTATGTATGTATGTATGTATGTATCTATGTATGTATGTATGTATGCATGCATGCATGCATGCATGCATGCATGCATGCATGTATGTATGTATGTATGTATGTATGTATGTATGTATGTATGTATGTATGTATGTATGTATGTATGTATGTATGTATGTATGTATGTATGTATGTATGTATGTATGTATGTATGTATGTATGTGTGTATTTGTGTGTGTATTTGTGTGTATGAGCATGCCTGCATGCATGTGTGCATGTGTGTGTGCATGCATGCATGTATGTGTGTGTGCACATGTATGCATGTATGTATGTATGTATGTATGTATGTATGTATGTATGTATGTATGTATGTATGTATGTATGTATGTATGTATGTATGTATGTATGTATGTATGTATGTATGTATGTATGTATGTATGTATGTATGTATGTATGTATGTATGTATGTATGTATGTATGTGTTTAATTGCACAACATCACAATTTGGCTGTGTAATGCCATAAAAGTAAGTTTGGCTTTCCTCTCAAAACACACAGCACAAACATAAGGCAAACATGGAAAAATCTGCAAAATATGGCTCACCTGTCTCTTGTGCAATCCACTCTCCTGTTGCTAAGGAAACTTTACAACACTCAATATGAACATCAATACCTTCAGTGCTTTTTCTGTCTGATATTCTTACAGTTTTGCCCAAAAGACGCTTTGTCAGTATGGTCTTTCCCACACCATACTGTCCTACAACCATAACTCAAATGTTGTATACCTTCTCCTTTCCATTTTGCAGGGCCTTTTTGAATATCTCTAAAGATTTTGGATCCATCTTTAGGATCTCATTAGGAACTACAGGATCTGAAATAAAATATTTAAATAATGATGATAAAGATATTATATGAATTAAACAATAGCTATTTTATTTAAAAAAGAAAAAAACAAACATTTTTGAAATGAATTACCTCTAAGCAATATTAACTTTCATGTTTATAAACAGTGATTTATTTGATTGTACAGCACAGTGATTTAATTGATTGTACAGAAAGATAATATCTTTGTAAACAGTGATTTATTTGTTTGTGCATAAAGATAATGTCTCCATAAACAGTGATTTATTTGATTGTACAGAACAGTTATTTATCTGATTGTAAAGAAAGATAATGTCTCTGTAAACAGTGATTTATTTGATTGTACAGAAGTGACTTATTTGATTTTACAGAAAGATAATGTCTCAGTAAAAGGTCATTTATTTGATTGTACTGAACAAAAATGTGTCAGTAAACAATATAAAATCACAGAAATTAAGGATCTTTAAAAATATGGTTAATATTCTTTCAGCAATTGAAATTAAATATGTGTGATAGAAAACAATAATAACAGTGTTGCATTGTGATTGTAGGCTCACAAATTTCTAACAATTTTCTTTTGTATTGTCTCCCAAATTTGAAACCTGTGCACATGTTTACTTGAGACAAAACAATTAGAATAATATGCATACAGCTTTTCATTAGTTGGTATCCATCCATTTCTCTTTTAGTATCAGTAATGCCACAAGCTCACAAAAGCTAAAACAACAATGAATATCCCTTATAAAACATTTTTTTAAAAAAAATTCAATCAAAATATTTAAGGCTTATGGCAGTTGGTGTTAGTATATATTGTATGCCTGACATATGTTTAGAATTTTAAATTATACTTTAAGAAAATAATTAATTGTACATGCTAAAATTTCTGTTGGTGAACTTTTAGAATTATCCATTAGAAGTGGCCTACACCCAACGCATTATCTTGCATCATAGGTCAGGTGACAGTTATATAAACACCATTATATAAATAGATGTTTGTAAAAAAAAGTCTTAATTCCTATTTTAATACAAGTCTGTTGAATGAATCAGGTTTAATTGTGATCAATTATATTTTGAGAGGAATTATTTATTCATTTTTGACTAAAACACTGCTTTGAGATTATGGAGGACTCATTCTAAGATATTCTGGATTCTTGTGGTACATCGAAAAAGATTGGTACAACCCATACAAGACTACTGACACATCAGCATATTCAAGAATATTTGAATTCATGCCAACACTGAATTCCTTTGAAATTTTCACATTTGTATTCTTGTGAAATAAATTATTTGTTTCAATTTACTAAGGTTATAGGTTTTGCTTCCTTCTGTTACATAGTTTAAGACCATAGAGTCATAACAGTTTGTCTAGTTGCAATGTAAAGGGTCCCCTATAATTGGTATCTTATGAGCAACAAATAATAATAAAAATAATAATAATAATAATAATAATAATAATAATAATAATAATAATAATAATAATAATAATAATAATGATAATAATAATAATAACAATAATATATATATAGTAATAGTTATAATAATAACAATGATTTTTATTATTATTATTATTATTATTATTATTATTATTATTATTATTATTATTATTATTATTATTATTATTATTATTATTATTATTTTTTTATTATAAGTCAAAAACATCAGAAATGTCCTTTAGCTTGGTAAAAGTTTTAAATACATATGGCAAGATTACTGTATAGTTTTTACCAATCATGTGAAAGGTTATCTTTTAGTATAAAAATTATGGATTATACCTTGCTGGTCAGTCCTTACAGGATGCAATTTTCAGACTTCTCCACTGAACAGTCTTGTGACATTCAGATGTTCTTCAGCCCAGAACATTGCCTTGGGCATTGGTGGCACACCCTCTGTATGTATTGACATTAGTTCTCCTCTTTCTGTCAACTGATGAATGCTACCTGGGTTGTTCCAGTTACACACATATATGTATCCCATTTTGTCTACAGATATACCTGTTGGACTGGTAAGGTCACTATGACGGTACATGAATTTAGGTGTGCCATCCATAATATCAAATGCATAAACACCATGGTTCTTAGAATAATCACCAGCAAAACATGAGATGTAGACCATGGAATCATCAACACGTATATCCAAGTAACTCCAACTGTACCCTCCATATCTACAGATCTTATGAACGGTGTTGACATGTTTCTCTTCATCAGTCATGAGGCTCCAACAAAGCCAGCAGTTCCCAGTATCATTGTCCTTCTTCCTACCACTCACTGCAAGTTTTCCTCCAGACCTCAAAGCCCTTACTCCATAACAGTAATCAAAATCTCTTGTTAAGTCAACTGTCCTCACTGGTCTGATGCTTGCAGACTGATTTGTGAACTTAACTGAGAGGACCTGTATATAACCAAACCCAGTCACTGCCACTTGCATGCCTCTCCTGTCCATCAGACCAACATCGCAGGGTCCTGACTGTAGTGTATCTGATGTCACCAGTAGCCTTCCACTGAGCTGACTGTATAGACGGACAGTGCATTCTCCACCATCTACAACCATTAGCACATCTACAGACAATACCACAACACCAATATATTTGGGGTCAGGTTTGGCTGCAGGAGAAAACAATCAAGTCTAAATACAGATGTTGGCATGATTAGAAAAATACTAGAATGTACAGTTAAATTTTAACCATTAAATTGACTTATATAGATTCTACATATTGTTATGAGTGTATTCATTTAAGCTAAGTAACAGAAAACAGTGAAGACAATAAGCTTTGTAAAATTTAATAAATAATTTATTTCCCTAGAATACATAGTGAAAAAAAAAAGAAAAGAGAATTAACTTAAGGTATTGCGAATTAGATACAAAATTGTTTTTGCCAATGACCATGAGACATGACCATACCACTTCACTCTGCACTATTTTATAGTGGTCAAGAGGTCTTCTTAGGATCTGATGGCTTTTTGGATCCTGTTGTAGACATCTTCTTTGGTTGCATGGTCAATGTATGAGATACCCAAGATCTTGCCATAGTATCTCATTTAGAAGGTTTGAATTCTTCTTTGGAGGTCTGATGTGAGAGTCCATATTTCACAAGCATATAGAAAGATGGATATGACAATCAAGAGCATAAGCCTTATTTTCTAAAGCAATGTTGGTATCTTTCCATATTGGTCTCCACCTTGTTATTGCTTCTGTTGTTTGGGCAATCTTGCAAATTAGTAATGGTTTGGAGTCTTCATCTGTGATTATGGATCACAAGTATTGAAACTTTTGATTTTTTCAGCTGACCTTTATTTCTGCAATGATGCCATTAGTGTTGTTTGTCAAAAGTTTGGTCTTTTCGGTGTTAATCTCCATACCATATACTCCACACTATACCCACATGGGTTGCTTTAGTAAATCTTCAGTTAAGAACTGGTGAAAGGAGTGGTCACTGCAGTATCTAAGGCTGTACTGAAGGTCACTTCTTTTTATAGTCGATGTGTTGCCAAGCGGCAAATTAAGAGTCAAAACTAGGAGTATATTATTTCCAATGTACTTTGACTTCTTTGACACGTTTTTTCCTTCTTTTCGTGTTCTTCTCTTTTGGTCACACGTTGTAACTAGATGCAAGATCCTTTTAGCACTTCCCTGTTCATGTCTTCTAATTTATAGATGGGAGGATGATGAAACAATTTGGTAGTCCAGTTGGCATAGTAACCTTTGTGAAAATGAGCTTGGTTTTGCCGATGTGCACACAATCTTCTGCTGTCAACATTCCACCTTTCTTGAGGACAGTTACCGTCTAGGACGGACCAAACATACATTCGAAGATGGTCACTTTGTTGTTGGGAGTCACTTCTTAGTGGGGGGGGCACACCCAATGCTCTGATGGTAAGATTGGTTGCACGATTGGACAAGGTGTGGCAAGATGTCGATGTACTTGAGAGTGTGTTGATGCATAAAAAAGTTCCATGTTTTATGGTGCATTTGGTTTCAGGATTCTCGGTGGTGAAAAAATGAATGTCATGTATCTGCAATTTTTTTTGGAAAGCTTGGTTTGGAAATTCGGTGCCTTTGTCGGTTTGCCATCAAAGTGGGTGACGACCAGTTTGTTTCCAAACCAGTTGCAGGGCTGGCACTAACTCACTGCTAGAGTTGGAAGTCAATGGTACGACCCAGGCAAATCTTAAAAAGACGTGAATGACACAAAACAAACATTTGTAACCACGATTGTATGTGGCTAAATGAGAGACATCAGCTAAATCGGCTTACCATTGGTAATCAATGCCCTCTACTTGGGTGCGACTTCTGGACAATTTTTGTCGAATGGGTTTGTGTAGGTGTACATGGCTTGTTCTTTTAATCAGCTTTGCACAGGAGGTAGACTGATACTTTTCTGTTGAGTTTTGTCAGCATGATACAGTTTCTGAATCCCTCCGCAACCTGGCTAGATCGTAGTAAATGCTGGTTAACACCATCTCCATATTTTATTAAGTGATGGTAATCTGCAGTGGTATATAAACGGCTTTACGTGTCCGATATGCCACAGGTGTAGAAGTGGAAGGTAGGTTTGGTGGTGGTGATGGTGGTGGTAATAGGATGGCTTTGGTCTTCTTTTCTTTTTTCACTTCTGCTTTCCCTTTTTTCTTTTTCACTTTTATTGAGGGAGGAGTGGAATGGACATCATCTTTTTAACCCAAGCTTTAAGTTCTTCTCGTTAGGGTCCAGGGGAAGGGGTCAACAGCGATGCTGAAATTTGATTAGGAATAGGAGCAGCTAATGGTGTTTGAAAGACTTCTTTTGCCTCTTATTCATCAGGCAACCATGGGGCTGCCTCTCTCTTGGCCATTGAAGGTAGTAGAGGTGGTGATGGACTTTTCATAAAGGTCTTAAAATCTTTCAGAGTGGGTTGAGCTGTTTCGTCTAAAGATTTTTTGGTGAAAGAGTTTCAGTCATTGCAACAACTGATCGTACCATTGCGATTTTTCCGTTTCTGACAAATCACTGCGATCCAATCAACGATTTCTATTCGTGTCGGAACTGGGACATATAGGTCAAATGAGGATTGGGAGGCAAAGGAAATGTGGGAAATGTTGTTCTTGCCAATGATGGTATTCCATCCATCATTTGTAAGGGACTAAAGCTAGTTTTCATCCTTCCATGAGATTTCAGGGATGTCGTCTAAGATCTTTTGATTTCAGCTGTCCCTTTTATCTTCTTGGTCTTTCATCTTGGAATTAGGGTGGGTATAATATGTCCCATTGCACTGAGTATATGTCTCACTACATTGGTAATAAGTACTACCAGGGGTAAAAAAATCCCCCACGTTGCACCATCTTTTATTGTGATGAATGAGTAATTTATTTTGGACCATTTGTCGAAGAATGTATCTTTGTTTGGCTAAGCAATTTTGCTGATGTTTAGTCAAAGTCAGGCAGATTAAATGAGTTGTTTTCGCATACGTGGAGAAGCTTTGGAGAGGAGAGACAATATGTCCCAATGTTTGACTAAACGAGGAGGCAGTCCTTTTCTTTTCATTCTTTTGGGGTAGAAGAGGAATATCTTTTGTATAGTGACATCTTAGTTTATTGATTCCGAAGCACAGCAAAAATACATTAACGTAGGTGACTTGTCACACACTCTTTTATCATTTTTGCGGGAATATTGCTTCGTCATAAAAATAATGATGTGTTTTCAAAAATCGCCAAAGACTCGTCCTCACCGGCGGCTCCTAATTTTCTTTGGACGAGTGTGTCTTTTCTGGGAGTGCCTAAGCGTTTTCTTGCATGAAGAGACTTTTTTACTTTCTCCTTTCTGGACAGTAGAAAGACATCTTTTGGTGTACAACATACACTGACATCCATGTCTCGACATGTGTCTTTTTATCTTATTTTCTTTTGGAGCCTGTCCTTTACCATTGTGATAAAATTATTGGCCATCATATTGAATTAAAAGAAAAGGGCAAAAGAAACCTCTCTTTTGGTGGCTTCTCCATTTCTTTGGACGAGTGTGTCTTTTCAGAAGGTGTCGCCGATATTTTGCAAAACGCTTTTTAGGATGACGTAACTGTCTTTTTCTTTTTCCTTTTCATGGTGACGGTGTGTACTTCTTGGAGGGGACATCGTTTGGCGTGCAGCAGCACAAAAAGCACTGATCCATATTGTTTGCCTTAGGTCCTTTTTTTATACTGGAATGCGTCGCCACTGATTGTCGGATCGTCAGATCATTTTCATGGTAGGCATCACACTTCGTGGAGGGGTTCGTAACGGAATAAATCGGGATTGTTCTTTCTTGCACAGATACAGTCAACTCTTTAACATGCTCGATCTTTCCTGGACTATAATTTTTGGGTCAGGTACTTTGTGTGCAGCAGCCAGTGCCGCTAAAGTGGAAGAGGGTGTCAACGTTGCTGAAGAAGTTCTTGGAGACACAGATTTTCAGTGTTTCATTAAATTAGGAAAGACACGTGTCACATTGGGTTTGGCAGGCATCACCAGCAAAGGATAAGTGGATGAAGTTGAGACTACTGGAGACGCGGTCACGGTTGTGAGAGAGGTTGTGACTTGCGAATGTAAGGTTGCGTCCTGGCGGTAGTGTCTCTCTCTTTCGTATAGAAGCTGTTTATTGTGGACTTATCTATTCTTGATGCTCTGACTTGTTCTTGACACTGTTGATCTTTTTCTTTTTCTTCTGGGTAAGTTTGGGCGAAGCTTTTTTCATGGGGACGAATTTTTGGTGCATTGGTATCTCATGTACAGATGGAATGATGACACTTCCTTGAGACCCGATCCTTCCCGGTTTCATAATGATTTGCATTTTGTTTTCTGTGTCGATGTGAGGATCAGCTAGTTGTATCAAGGCGAATTTGTTGCTCTAAAACAAAACGTTTGGTCTGATGTAAAATCTGAATGATGCCTGGCAGTAATTGACGTGTTGTCATCGTAAGCCATTGTAAGACATCTTTGAAGCTATTTTTTAAGATAAGAGCACGTATTTGTGGATATGTTTTTTCGCGACCGATACGGTAGAAGGCACGTATCAATTTAATGGGAAAATGAGACTGAAGGGACGTCATCTTGACGATGTGTGAGACAGAGTCAAAGTGACCGAGGTTTTTATAGATTTATTTTTGGTGATTAAGTCAACGACGGGGCTGCGTACACTACAGGCCTTTCGTATTGGCACCAGTGGTGAAACATATGTTAGAAATCGCAAATAATCGGGAGTGGTGGGTTTTAAATCAACAAGTAAATAAGCGTGTGGGGTTTGAGTAGCATCGTCGTACGTATTTGGTAGCCAAGGATTTCCTAACTGTTTAGCTAAGACTTACACTTGCGATTTATGTCTAGGACGTTTAAACAAGACCTTGTAATGAGTATTGAGACTGATGGTACGGTGGGGTTTACTTTGTTGAAACATATTTTGGGCGATGTAAATGACACTGGCATTACGACGATGACCTTTGCGCGTAAACCATAGTCTAATTTCTTCTTCGTCTTCTCCTAACATGTCAAAAATAACCAAATGAATTTGACTAGGGTCAGACACGATCTCGTCGTCTTCGCCAGGAATGTCTTCCACAAAGACGATGGAATAATTTTGACTTTCTCGCAGAAATCTGTACGCCTATTGCCACTCTTTGTAACACCACACGATGCGTTGAGGAGGACGATTGATCAAATGATATTTATGTTCGATAAAACGTTTGATAAATTCTGTTTTGCCGGAACCGCTAAAGGGATGTCGAAGATAATAGGCCTCACAACTAGTCCGATTTACGTGTTCGTCAATGACCTTAACAATGGAGAAAGAGGGAGCAGAGAAATTTAGAGGTAGTTATAGTGTAATAAATGTCAGTTGTTACACGAAGACACACAAGAGAAGAGTTTTTATACTTTTTAGGACTCGTTTATTTTCATATTTAGCGAACAACATGAAAGTCAAAAATACATAAAAACCAAATGGTTAAGTACATGAATAAAAGACACATCGCAACAATCATAGTGGAGTATAATCAAGTCTCTGTACAACATTTCTGATGATGAAGAAGTAAAATTTTAGGGGTAGTGTGTAATGTTTTGAGAGTCTCTACACTCCTTGGCACAGTCACACAAGAGTCCTCCCAGAATGGCCTTACGGTGATGTCGATCACGGTCCTGTCCTGGACAGCGTGATTTTCCTCCTCGGTCACAACGTTTCTTCTTCTTCTTCTTCTTCTTCTTCTTCTTCTTCTTCTTCTTCTTCTTCTTCTTCTTCTTCTTCTTCTTCTTCTTCTTCTTCGACTATCATAACATTGGTTTAAAAGTTATGGAACGTTTTAACTTTTAGGATTACAAATCTTTGGCATAGTGTGCCACTTCATATACATCTTTCCAGCTCGTAAACGAAATCCAAGAAAGCAAGTCAAAAGACACACATTACACATCGACCCCAATTTATTCTCTTTCACGGAATCTGTTGTATCACGAATGATAAAGGTCGTGGCATGGTAGTCTGTTTTATATCCTCTTTGGTGTCAGGTAAAAAGCGTAATTTTTGAATAGCTTAGATTTACTTTTAGTACCGCACCAAAATCATTTAGTCATTAACTCACACACCGTACGTCGCACAGAGGTTTCTTCTTGAACTAGAAGAATTGTGCTTGTAAAGATTGGCTGTAATCCTCTAACTCGTCTTTTTGGAATACGGTATCACCTTGTAAGTTGAATGATTGGCATCTAAACATTGAGGAATTTCACCCAATTCATCAATGTCCAACCAATCACTTTCATCACAATGAGTCATTTTTCAGCATTTAGGTACCAGTGGTTCCAACATGTGGTGACGTAACGGAAGCAATTATTCCTTGCGTTTAATTTGTATTTTAACGAATCGCGGTAAATGCATTCTCTCAATTCCACAGGTAAACCACAAATGTTCTCTTGTAAAGGAACCATGAAAATCAAACTCTTCTCCCACACATGAAGTGATACAGCGCAACTGAAACACTTGGCTTTATTTCCTTCGTCAAAGTAGATAAATCCAGCTCTAGGTAATTCTTCGGGGTTAGGTCCTCTT
Source organism: Potamilus streckersoni (assembly GCA_016746295.1). Lineage (NCBI taxonomy): Eukaryota > Metazoa > Mollusca > Bivalvia > Unionida > Unionidae > Potamilus > Potamilus streckersoni. The sequence goes on from JAEAOA010001185.1 coordinate 162,750, forward strand.
AGATTTTTTGCCATTTTCCTTTGTAAGGTTTGGAATCGACTTTAATAGTCGAAGTATTCAGCAAACGCAAAGGGAAATCATATTCTGCTTACACAGGCTCATTTCGATGAGAGTACGTGAAATCTGCAGGAGTTTACTTTTTTGGATAACATCCGTAAGGTGGTAGCCGTATGGTTTCATTAGGATGTCTTCCACCATCAAAACCAGTAAAGTGAAAAGGTGTTCGATAACGAGTAGCATCACTAGAGCATCATTCAGTTCTAACACGTACATCATCACTTTCCATGGTAGGTACAGTCGTAGAAAATTTTCCATGATGTGGTACTAAATCGCCGAGGTCATAGCGTATAGCATCCCTGCCATCGCAAAGCACAGCATTGCACTTAAGCTTGCTCTTGCTTTGCTGTGTGAAAGGATTCATCTTTTTTCCTCGGCGTTTGTAGTCACAATTAACTATTGTCTTTGAACGTTGTCCTTTTTTATCTGCTGACTAATAGCAGCGTGTTGGTAAAGTGAAGTGATTGGGAAGCTGTACTCCCTTCTGGTACACAATTTGATATACTTTTTCCAAGGGTTGGCTAACGATTTTTTGTGTGGGAAAACGTGCAATCTTGTGCGGTTTGTGGGTCGTCACTTTATAATTTACAGCCTTTCCAGACTGCAAGGCTTCTTTCAAGACGCCAGTTGAAATGAACCTCTTCGGGAAGTAGCGTTTTGTTAACTTTGGTAGCCACTTCTATGTAATCGCTTGTCGTCTCCAAAGCCGGTGCAGCCCAATTCATCATCTTCTTAGGTTTCGTCATGTTTCACAAAACAATGTCACATCGATTCACTGCGCACAGACGCTAGCGCACCTATATAAGGCATGTGACGTCACAGGTAGCTCTCTTCATATTGTAAGACTGACTCCGCGATGTGACTAAATTTTGTAACGCGTGTTGGGATTGGTGAATAATTTCAATCCGTTTAATAAATAAACCCGGTTCACTTTATTCCTTTCACCTGTTCTCATCACAAAGTTGTGGACCAACATACTCCTCTACCCTCCTATCGTCGATGCTGTTCAACCTGGACTATCCCATGTATGTTATATCATCATGGGTCATCACCCAAATCACTGATAAAGGACTATGCAAACGAAGGATATAAGTCGAAAAACAAGACTGTCTGACTCGAATTCTGATTTATGAACCAGAGGTTAGACGAAGTTTGAGGAAGAGAAGAAGACCTATGTGAAGCCCTGTATGTTAACGAAATGGTGTTGAAATAACAAAAACGGCCTTTATCTGAGTCACTTCATATGCTCGAAAAAAATATTCTTTTTTGCCTAAAAAAAATTTAAAACCATGCTCTACTATTGACTGACACGAACGCGACTGATTCGCGTTTGCCTATAGAAATTACACAGGCGTTATTGTACTATCTTGCTACATTGTTGCCAGTGTCCAGTACCCTGACGACACAATTCCTCTTCCATTCCTCTTGTTGCTATACAGGCCCAGGGTGTGCTAGGCGTGATAGTCGCTATAAAAAATTCCCATTGTCCCTGTACAAGCCCAGGCCCAGGCTGTGGTTTTGAGTCTAAAAATCGTGTCTCCATAGGGGAAGGGGGGGGCGTAATATATTTTCCAATTGTCGCCTTATCTCCCCAATGCACTACTACTGAGCCAAGTGTCTCAAATTTGTTTTGTGTGTTCTTCTCACTTAACCTGCACAGAAGATTCAACATTCCCAAACTTACAGTTTTAATACTTTTGTTCCTTCCTAAATCTGTCCACTCTAATCAAGGAACAAATTTTTATATCAGGAAGTTTCTAGCAAGTTATGCTTTAATTGTGCATGTAAATCTGCCTACCACGTTAAACGTCAATGAGATTTAGAGCGATTTTACCACACTTTGAAGAGTATGATTCGTCATATTGTTCAGAATCAGGAAAGATTGGGATGAGTGTGTGAGTGTGTTCATTTACTATTGGTTTCTGTTAGGAAATCAGTTCAAGAAATATCTGTTTTTAGTCCTAGTTTTGGACATTCAATCCGTGGGCCGTTGAAGTTATTACAAGAGACTCATCTTTCAAGTGAAGTTTTAGAGTTTATTCTTCGTGACTATGTTTCTAATTTCAAATATCAGTGTTCAACACTTGTGCAGTAGCAATAATTAATCTTAACTTTATTCAATAAAAAAATAAAAGCAACGTATGGCAGAATTACTAAGGAAATAATTTTTTAGCCTGGTGATAGAATTCTGACTCCCTTCTCCAAACATCAAAATTCGTTTCATGCTATTGCCCCTTTACAATCGAAAATAAATTAAATGCTTTAAAGTGTAAGTCATTCACAATGCTGGAGATTGGAAACCAAAACAATTTATAATATAAATGCTACCAGAGTAATTTGGTAATGATGGCCCTGTTTAACTTCAATAAATTGTGCTGTATCTGTCTTCTACATGGAGGATTTAAACGATGAAATGCAATCTGTAGTGACTTTGGTTTAACCAGTCTTCTGAAATATTAAACAATATAGACCAGGGGTTTTGTATCTACAGCCCTAAGAAAAGTTAGGAATTAAATCTACTATTATGTGAATATTAAAACGTGATTCCAGATATTCCAACACGAACAAATAAAATCTATGACGTTGAAAATGTAGAAGCTGATGTCAATGCTATTCTGAACTCCCAAATCATATCAGTGTAAAGCAGCTGTAGCGATTTGGGGGTATGGCAGTATAATATCGGAAATTTTGATGAACCTTTTATATATATTGAACTCCTGACCAATTTAGTAATTAATGAAACCAAGTATTATTAATTTGTGTGCTTTTGGTCAGTTCAAGTGATGTTTAGTTGGTGTTCTGAGTGAAATCGTTATGCTTTTAAGTAAACAAAACCTAAAAGAATATAGACAAAATTTACTATTGACAACATATTTGCGGTATTATCATTCGCCTCGCTACGGAATCGTAATTCCAATTTAATTTTCAATGATATTCTGATTATAAGTTCTTATTAGGAACGTCGGTGGCTCAATTATTAAGGAGTATGATTTGTGACCAGAAGCAGGCTGTTTCGATTACCACAATAGGAACAGCCCGCATGGGATACCATGGTGTGTCATTAAGTAAGGCTTTTTATTTCCCTGACCATTATAGACCTTTTTTTTGTTGCGCTGAACGCCCAACCAATCCAAAGTGACAAATTTCAAACGTTGCCTCGATTAAGGAAACATTTATCAAATATAAATAAGTTCGACTATGCTTTTTACGAAAATTATGATATTTGCATCTTTATTCTTTTTTCATCTTCATTCTCTTATGTTTCGTCTTGTTTGAACAGTGTAGGAACTGAAGGCATAACAGCTTTCCAACGCCGCCTTCATATACAGTCTTCTAACATGAACAACGATATAACCAACAACAATAGTATTAATCATCTTTCATACATCTGGCTGAAGAAGATAAATCATCAATATAAATTAGAGCATCATAAGATATATGTATATTACCTTATATCTACATTGCAGCTGGTGACATTTTTCTTATAAACAAATAATGTTTGAAAGTTTTAAAAAATGCCAGTGTCAAAGAAAACATAAAAATATATTGCTAAAAAGTTCTTGTTGCCTTGTTATTGTAAAAGGTACTCAAACTATATTTAATGTCTTGTGTGACTAGAATGGGCAGACATATTATAATTAATGTCTTTGTTATGTGACTGAAACGGACACATATTGTATTTAGTATTCTTTGTATGTACCTGGAGTAGACAAACAAATTATCTGTAATGTCCTTTTAAAAATCAAATTCATTTTTGAGTTAAATTTGCCTAAAGACGTCATCATGACACAACATTCCCATATATATTACCACGAGCTCTGGTAGTCAGAGACAATTCTTTCGTAAGCAAAACAAAAGTAATTGCTAATTCCTGATTTATTTCACTGTTAAGTAATTAATTATTTAGTGCTAAAACATTGTCAACGTTCATTAAGGATTTTGTGTCCTTCGAAGAAAGTGATTTTTCCTGCACATTTTATTATTTTATAAGGTATTAAAAGCGGTCTATGTACACCTTAAACGTATGTTAGACCTTTAATAGGTAAAAAGATTGAAATCCAATATCTGATTTTAATTTATTGAATATTGTGTATCTTGCCCCTATCAAATTTAGAAGCACAGATGAATGTGAGAAGATGATAAGAATTACGTATGTAGTACTCATGTATTACATACCGTGTTCCAGCTCCAGAGTCCCACTATGGACCAGCTTCCACTCCGATGGTTTAGCTCCTGCCATTATGTTGTACTAACATAACTAAAGATATAAAGTGTAAAGGCACAAAGGTGCGTTCTTCACCTGACAAGGTACCGGCCTGATGGTTTGGCTGCAAAAAATAGCAATCAAATTCTAATCAACCTGATGTCATGTATATTAGTAGCATCAAATGTATAAATTATTATACGGGATCCAGCCAAATTTTGTGCCAAATATAAAGTCGCAAGTAAATATGTTGATTAAGCATGAGTCAGTATCAATCAATAGCATTTACTCGTATGTTTCAAAACGTTACCATTGGAACCATATATGTTTTGCTATTAGCTTTCTCAGTATTACAATTTATCTAATACTGAGTTCATTGATTTATACATATTATCTTTGATATTATTCAGATTTACACAATATATGGATATAGCGTAGGTGTTTAAATCGCGCCAATAAATCTAATGTTCTGCTAGGCTATTTATGTGAACATATTCAGAAATAAAAATATTTTTCTTGCCTTTATTCACAGGTATATGACATACAATATACGGCAGATTTTGAATCTGCACGAGTCAGCCCTGTGATTGTAATATTACATTCAGGATTACTAAAGGTTAAGATTACTTATTTATTCCCGTGTATAAATGAATATTATTTATTATGAAATGACATGTATGCGTTTCTACAATACGAGTGAAAATCAATGCAGCACTTTTACGGACTATACATAATGAATCATGACTGGATAGTGACAATTCAATAGATTTGTATTGTTTTACAAGTCTGGATGGGACAATAGTGTAGTCAAGCTAAGTGACTAAAACTGCTTATATATATTTGCATTTTACCAGTAAAAATGTTTCCTTTTTCAACTTGCATCAGAAAAGTCCAATGATTTTTATAAAATAATGTCTCAAACTTTGAGCCATGCTCACGAGCACTTTTAGTTTTTGTGACCTTTGTTACAGTCTTCACAAGCACATTCAGTCTTGATGAAGCTCGTCACAGTCTTCACAAACATTTTAAAATTTAGCAAAGTTTATCAGTTTTTACAAACACCATCAATACTGGTGAAATTAGTGTTCATAAACACTTGCATTTTATTTTGTAAATGTTTTCAGCTTTCACATCAATCTTAGTGACATTTGTCGGTTTTTAAAAATACGTTCAGTTTTAGTAACGGTAGTCCCATTCTTCACAAACACTTAAATCTAAAAGAGTTCATTTTAATTTTTGTCAAACATCGGATTCATGTTTTAAACATCGACCTTCAGAACATGTCTTACAATATATTTCTCTAATTTAAACAATTAGATTACAAATCATTTTTCAATATTTTTGACCCCTTCTTGCAGCTAATACTGAATCAGATTTAGATTTATCTTGAACTAGCTTTCACAAATTTGTGCAAATAAAGTAATAAATATAAACAATGAATATAAGACTAAAAATCAACAGCGAACGGTCAACAACATCGAAACAGAAGAACCTGTACACAGTGCAAATGCATGTGAAAAGTTTACCTCATATAAATCCAATGCCATAAATGTTATATCTGAGATAATAAATACAAATGCTATTATATGCTGTATATACTAAATGCTGTATCACATCTTAGATTTTATACGAGTGACGATCTAACGAACATTAAGTATTCCTTTCAAAAGCATTAGTCTTAGTATCTTAGTGGAGTCAAATATATTCAATTAAGTTAAGAGAATTGAATTTATTTGTTTCAATTATCCCTTAGAATTAAAAAACGCTCATACATTAGGACTTATCAACTGGTTTGGAATTAATGTGAATTCATTTTAAACCAATGTGGACTATATAATTGTGACACATCAAGACTATTGACACATCAACATAATGGATTGAGCTTCATTCAGAATATATTGGAAATAATATGGAACATTCTATATGTTTAGACGTATCATAGAACTGTAAAAGAATTTAGGATTTCATTCACTATACTATAAGTTAGTGGTGTAGAAACTTTTTGAAGCTGTGGACCCATAGCATTTGATGGTCAGATAGTAGACCCCTATCAGCCTATCCAGTAAATTTGGCCGATCGACATTATTATTATTTACTGTAATCCACTGGTATCATTCAACACAATTAACCGTACGGCAGATTAGCAAAAGATAATTAACGAAACACATGTCACCGAAGATATTTACTAAAATAAACAATAGTCTTTGTATTAGTGTGAAGGGTGCGCATGTTTTGCGCTGCACAGTTTGTTTAAATGTACTATTTTAATTCTAGTCAGTGACCTGCTTGGCGTCCCTTTGGCACCAAAAGTGTTTCGCCGACCAAAGTTTGAAAAACCCAGCTATAAGGTATTTTTAAATGATTCAATTTATTTTAGGGAATAAATTATATTTATAACTTTACAAAACTTATTTATCTTTTCTGTTTTCTGTTACTTAGGTTAAAGTAAAATCTATTAAACCAGAGCTACCTGTATGCTTCCTATGCAGCTTTTAAGATGTAGATAAAATCATATCTGCCAGGAAAGTAAATGTCGAAAATGTGTACTAAGGGCCAAAGTGAATGAAGCAAAAATATTAACCAAGTTATATACTAGAGTTCAGAGAGAAGATATGAATATCTGGTTCATTGAATCACTCTATTAGCTGCATTGCTCAGTTCACTTGTAACAAATAATTTGATTAAGAAATGTAATTCGTAATTTCCTAACTCCGATATTATTTCTCAAAACGATCAAACAATTTAAATTATTTATAGTTGCATCAATAATAAATACAAATCAATCGAACATTAGCTTATGATAAACAATATCAGTTTACTCCATTATAAATGCACAAACAAATATTAAACTGTCCTAGTGAATCAATAAGCATACGGATCAGTCCATATTGTTACGAACATGTAATTAAATTACTTGCGTGTTAGTTTTTAAATTCTTTTTCATTTTATATTTTATTTAATTGCAATTTATTGTAATGATAATTATCATCGGATTTGAATCCTAGTTTTTGAAAAATTAACTTGACCCGATTAGATTATAACGATTTCTTCTGTACTACTTTTATCTCACCTTGCTTAATAGATCTTGTAAATACTAAGCGGAAATGATTGCCTATTACCAAGGTCATTTTTGGCTCATGTTTTAGCTGTGTTGTAAGCAGCCTTTCTTTGTAATTTATTTACAGTGTGAGAATTTGATTCTTAGATAGGGCTATTTTAGCTACGTGATAAATGACATTTCTTTTCTTACGCTGTTCAAATTAGCGATCACATCGCCTGTCACGTGAGCTATCATATAATCTATACATGAGGCTTAAAATAGCCAATTGGTAGTAGATAAATCTAGTCGTAATTTGTACACCTTAGAGCACAAGGTGTTTTATGGTTGAAGCCAGATTGTTTTGAAGTTCATTTATCTTTTTCTAGAAAACTACACAAGTGCTTCATAATTATGAAAGCTCTGTAAAAAAGATATTCAGTGGAGACTTATTCTGGAATTCTATACAGAAACATTATAAACTGTGATTCAATCGAATATCTTTTGCCATCAGTAAAACAATCTCATCTGATGTCATCGCCTCCATATTGGAATTTCATCGAACCTGGATTCAATTATAACTGCTTAGTGATAAGGCTTATATCTTCAATTCGATGATTAATTTTTAAATTATTTTCACAAACCGTAAGTCCTATTTTAATATGTTTACATTGTTTTCTAGGGAATAAATTATATTTTTACAAGTTACAAAACTTGCTGGTTTCCATTTTTTTCTTTTGTTACATTTGTACTGGGTCAAACAATCTTCAGTCTGATTCTCGTCTGGAGAATTAATAACCATTCATTTCTAAAGGATCTATATTACTTATTGGTGATTCTGCCAACGCTATTAAAATATTAATGAAAACAGAAACATTTCTGAGTCTTTAATTATCAGGTACATGACCTTTGTCTGAGAATTCGTCTTCTTTTAAAATTGTTCTTGTTCAGGTAGTAGAGTAAGGCTTGTTTCGAATTCCACTCCATAACGTTAATTTCATTACCAATAGTCATTGTGTATCTTTCGTCACTAGCAATGCAATCAGCTGACTCAGAGGATACAAGCCACAGAGATGAGATGCTTCCGAAAGATCCTCGGATTCTCATACAAAGACCATGACATATATAAACAATAATGGCAAAGGAACAGACACGCCAATGGGCCTCTCGAAGACTTAATTAGCACAGTGAGAAAAACATAAACTGTAGTGGTATGGGCATGTCTAACGATCATCAAGACTTGCCAAGACAATCCTGAAAGGCAGTCTACAAGGAAGAAGAAATAGAGGAAGGCAGAAAAAGAGGAGGAAAAACAACATTATAGAGTAACAGGCTTAACATTGAGCGACTCAATGAGAAAAACGAAAAATCGAGAGAAATGGAGGAAGCTGATTGTTCGGTCTTGTGTGGTGCCCCAATGGTATAACATATTATGAGACTGATGACGATGACGATGATGAAGACGATGATGACAACGACGATGTTGATAATCATGATGATGAATAGTCTTTGGTGCTTTGAATTCTTTCACCTTTGTGGGTATTTAATTATTGATAAGCAATAACCTGGTTAGAAATATGGTAGATGGTAATCCATTTATGACTGGTAGATCTTGTTTGGATCAAAAAGTTAATCATGTTTAAAACCTATCCCTAATTTATACCCAGCACAGAGAAATCAATCTTATTTTGTTATGTCATGCTGAATTTCAATAGCTGTATACGAATTAGCATGCCTTCGTATTCTGTGCGACAATAAACATATATAAGAAGATGGCTACCATATGTTACAGACCCCTCCGTTATTTCAAGGGTTCACCAGTTGAAGAAAAGCAAGAGCTGCAGAAGTTCTGGGTTGCTCGAGTATGGCTGTCAGAACAAACGTTATTGCAGATTTACCTACCCTTGAAAATGAAAAATCACCTGGATGGTGTGATGTTTCGAACTAAGATTACAAGACTGACATCATGTCTCCATTGTGTTTGCTTGGGTAAGTGCGCGTACAAACAAAATAAGCACTAACCGTCGTACATTATGTCAGAAAGTACACAGAAACCGAGCCAGTTTCGTCCATAGGGTCAACAAATGTCACAGATGTGCTCAAACGCATATAAGATCGTCGCTATTATGGATGCGATTTCTACAAATGGACCATGGCACATAATTTCCTGAAGCTGTTGCTTCATTGTTAACTAAACAAAATGTGGTTTTTCCTTGTGGACAAGTATGCAAATATCGCGACCAGCAATAGGCACAACTGAACCGTGTACCTGCTGAACAATTATTTGGGCACCAGATCTCGCAATAATTGTTGATGAATTTTTAAGCGGTGTCTTGTAAATGGATGACACCACTTCAGTTGGTTATAGCAGTATAGAATAATGAAACAGAATGAGCGATCGGCTAAATCGATGCACACACGAACACATTATTTGTGTCCAGATATCTAATATTGTTACGATGATCTGCACTTTAAAGAAGTAACAGGAAAAGTGAAAAGTAACAAGCATTGTAAAATTCAATAAATAATTTATTATTATTAACACAAAATGAAAATGTAACACAAAGGAACTTACAATATTGCAAATTCAGTCCCAAATAATCCTATAATTATAGACACAAATCCAAATAATTTAGATTTCTGAATAAACTTTAGTAGAAGGCCAAATTAAATTCAACGTTGAAGGTGTTGATGTGCCTACAATAGCTAGCAAACTGTTGAAATGCTCAGTCTTTTGCTGAATACAGTTACATAATTGCGGTGAATGTTTCTGTTTAAGAATATATGTTTTACTAAGCACTCTGTAATTCCAGAGAAAGAAATCGCTTGAATAAAATAATCTAAAGAAATACATTCCATCAAAAAATGAATTACTGGCCAAAATATTGATACGAATTAATTGTGATAAATTGTAAAGCAAGAATGAAAACTTGTCTCAGTTAAAATATTAAGGTCTTAAAACTGACCTCAGTCACAATTAGCCTTTACTATTTGAAAAAAAATTACCTAAAGGAAATAAACATTCTGGGAAGTTCATATTATTTACAAGACAAAATCTTAGTTATACCTAGATGTTTATTATAAATTATAAAACAGTGTATTGTTTATGCAAGCACTTGATTGTATCACGAAATCTCTCAAGCACACCCGCGCACAGATACAGATCCTGATAGCCACCTAGATTTCTACAATTGAACGTGGACCAGACATTTCTCGCATGTGTAGCGTTACGTATATAAAATATTTAATCAAATTGCTTGTGTGTTAGGTTTACAGTTCTATTTTTATTTTTATAAATTTCATTTCGTTTTATTATAATGATGACTTTCACGAGATTCGATATTTTTTCAGTAAATTCTGTTTGTATAGAATGCGAAATATATTGCATTAGAACTATATTTAACTCATTATGGTTCACATATGTTATAAACGCTAAGCGAAAACGATTGGCTATTGCCTAGGTAATTTGACCCTACGTGTTAGTCTAAATTAACAATGTTTTATTTTTAAATGTATTTCAGTGTGAGAATATGGAGCTTAGATAGGGCTATTCTTGCATACGTGACAAATGACATTTATCTTAATGCGATGTTCAAATTAGTAAATCGCGGATCCTATATTGGAGTACCATGTGACATAAAAATCGAAGCTTAAATCAGCCAGTTCGTATTACATTTATTCAGTTGTATTTTAAAACTTGAGGGCTAGAAAGGTTATAATTCTTGAAGCGAGAATATTTTTGAAGTTCATTTGTTTTTGGAATTAATAATTTATTTTCTAGAAAACCAAAAAGTATCTTTTCAAATAATTTTAGGAGAAAGAAAATCAGTGGAAATTTATTCTGGAGTTATACGGAAACAAACTTATTCAAATGAGGAATTATTGCTATTTGTAGAAGGACCACATCTTACGTCATCGCCCTCCATATTGGAACGTTGTGGAGATTAGAATCTGCATTTTATTAGAACTATTTAGTGATAGGACTTGTGTTCTTCAATCCTAAGATTAAATTTTGGAATATATTCTCAAACCGTAAGTCTTATTTTTAATTTTTGCATCATTTTCTAAGGAAATAAATTGTTTCTTAAAATGTACAAAGATTGTTGACGTCACTCTTTTCTAATGTTATTATTTATACAGGCCTACGCGTAACAAAATATTGTCCATTAAGGTAAAAATAATATGTTTTTCTTGTTTTTGGAATGAATGCCATTCTTCAGTACATGATATGCCATAAATAGCAGCCAGTATATCCGGTGGAAGAGGAGTACGGGAGAATCCCAAGAAGAACCACCGACCCACGGGAAGCTATATGCAAGCTTTCTCACACACGCAGCTTTCTCGAACCCACAAAGACGGAGGGGATATGTAAGACGAGAGCCTTATACCATTCGGTCACAGGCTGCCATAACAATAGCATGCAGTACGTTTCCCTCTTCATCCTTTTCACAGTATTTACTTTGTATTAAAATTACTATCAGTAAAGATGCACCTCATGATCGACTTGAATCAAGTTAAAATGAATTTTAAAGAAAACACTTTATGCGAGGCATGTTTTGATCTTTTCTTAAACCGAATCAGAATAAAGCAATCATTTATTTTAAATAAATTCAAGCAAATGGTATTTTTAAAAGTCGCCTTAGTCGTCTCAATATATTTTTAGTAAACCTAAGTATTTTCACCACTTATGACGAATTGAATATTGATTTGTTGGTAGTTCATAAATATAATTCACCAGTTTGGACGGATATAATGCTGATGTGCTGAGTGTTCATTAATATAAACTGTAATAAAGAGATGAACATATACAATGAAATTACCTTGTTGATGTTTGATAAAACTTCAATTATCAATGATGTTTACAAATGACAAAAAGGAAGTTAACCATTTCAAAGTTTGAGCCACAAAGATGGAGAAAAAGCTACAGTGCTTGTTGGTGTTTATGTCTTATTGTCTTCATTGAATTAAAATATTAACATGCGATTTTCAATTGCAAAATCCAATGAATAAAAACATAGCAATATAATGTTATATTTTAATAGTTTTATACTCTACATAATTTACATATCTGAGAAATGAATCATTTTTCCGATGGATACCGTTGTGAATATCACATATTATTTTACATGAGTATAGTCCAAATGCATGTGAAATCTCTGCCTGTATGGCCTTTATGATACGAAACATGATAAATTAGATTGATACGTCTACTGAAATACCAATATAACATTTCACTGGTGAGGCATTTATGTTCGGTATTTACATGAGGCCAGAAGAAACCAATAACGGCGGGAATAATAGAATGAAACTGAAACTAAAATTGAAAGTCCTAAATAAATTTTAAATTTATTTAGATACACTGCACTATTATACAAATTCGCAAAACGTAAACTAAACGTAAATGAAGAGAAGCAGCAGTTCCGATTAGGTACCTGGCAAGCTATCGAAAAAGTTAGACATATAAAAAAATACAAAAAGCAGAGAGAGCCAAAGCAGCTACAGACATTGAATTACCTGTGTCTCATTTCTGCAGCACACTTGGTAGGTGAATAATATCAGAATCTGGAAGAAGATAAACAAAGACTTTTGTATGTTGAACTGAGCAGCAGAGAGGATGAACAGACTAGTCTCATTTGTATGTGTTCGAAAAATAAATGTTCCTACAAAAACTCAAAACGCGAGTTTAGTAACTCCAAACCGATCGAGATTTTCCTAATTTGATTGACTCATATTGTTATTTTATTTTTGACACGCGTGTGTCGAGTTTTTGTAGCGTATTTATTTACTCGCCGAACACTTGCTCGCAGTCGTTGCTCTTTCTATTGCCCTGGCTTACAACTAAAACTATTATCGAGACCTATACGATACCTAGATCTAGGCTCATGTAAATTTATCGTGGTAAATCCATGTGTGGTATCTAGTGTTTGAGCAAAGAAGTTTTTAAATTTAATCATATCCATAATTCCTGAAAACCAAGTATGACGAATATTTCACAGAGTATATTTCACAACTAAAATATTTCATTTATCTCTGATCACTTTAGGTATTTGTGTACATCGCTGAATAACACAAATCTCGTCTGTTATTATGTCTGCCTCGAGAAAATATTTGAGATGGATTTCATTGTTTGTCCAGCATCACATCATCGTAAACAACGAGGTTATTAATAAATCCATCGAGGTGATCTACATATGGAGCTTCATAAATATCAGTGATAAAATAAATAATATAATAATATAATTGCCGTCTTCATCTAGCAACTTTGCGTTTTCATTAAAATCTGTAAGTGCTTCTTAACATCGCTGATCATCTACAGATTGTATCACTAAATATAATTTATTCCAATTGAGCGATCTCATAATCAGATTAAGCAGTAATTGTGTCTTACCAGACACAGATGGGTCAAGTATTGTCACTGGATGATGATTCACTGGCTCCTTGCTTTCGTGTGGCTGAAATGTTGTACAATATATAATAAACAATATGAATTTATATTGTGCAGAGCATCCACCCCCACCAGTGAATTAGCAACAATAATAACAAAAAATAAAAAGAGTTCACTCACAGGCAAGTGTGTAAAATGTGATACAGAAGAATTTTTTAAAAAATCGTCTTCAGGGGAGGTGATGTCACTGCTTCACTGGGTCAATTCCACGGGGGTTCCATGGGCTAAATACTCTGGTGAGAAATATTTACTTGATATTCGAGTTGACGAATGAGAACAACAAAAACCCGGATAGTATCCAACAAATGCGATTGAAAAATCGTGTCACGATTTACATGATGTTGCATGTAAAAATAAGGATTATAACAACAATACATTGCAGATGTGAAATTGATTCATGTGTTAAATCTGTCAGAAAGAACGTGCTAGTTTCCTATTAAACTCTAAGATGAAAGGCAAACTAGCGCTAGGGGCCAGTAATTGATCAATTAATTATTACAATAATTGAATCGGTTATATAATATACATGTATGTATATTCAATAAGTTGTTCGTTTACTACTCAATAAGTTACGCGGCATCTATTTTTAACTGTTTACAGTAAATATGCGAACTCGAAAACGACATCATCAGATTTATTTTTGAAATTAAAATAAATCCACACTGCAGATTATTTATTCAGCATAGATGACTTCATAATTTCTGAAACGTGTATTTGTAAGTATGAGTCTCTGATGTACTGTTAGCGTGGCGATTTCTTATACTCGAGGTCTATATCCCGTAATTAACACAATGTCAATGGAGACCTATTATCTCAGTTTTCTAACAATAAATGGGGACTACACCTCTTCACGACTGGGTTTGATTGGGCGGTGTCCACATATAGCGTTAATTAAACAGTAGCGATTATGTGCCCTCTTAGCCTAGCTAAAGGATATACCCCACACAAGCACATTCAGAAAGGACTTCATCAAAAGAAAAATCTTCATGGGGTACCTATGTATCAAAAGAAAAGCTTTAAAGAAAATAATTTTAGCTATAAGAAAGGCATCAATGGAAGGGCCCAATGACATCATGGTAAAGGATTTTACATGCAATGAAGGAACCCCGTGGAATGGTAACTGCTCATAATCACTACTATTGATTTTTTGTTTTATTCTGATTCAGACATACATTATATTAACAAATATTTTATTTTTTTATTTTGATTCAGAATATTTTTATATTTAAAAATATTTTATAATCTTATTTTTGATTCAGAAATATTTTTTATATTCAGAAAAATGTTATATTTGTATTTTATTCTGATTCAGAAATATTTTTTTATATTCAGGAATATTTTTATTTTAATATTTTTAAAAAAATATTTATTTAAATGAAATATTAATGTTACATGATGGTATAAAAATTCTGATCAGCTTAAACCTCAGAAAATTATTTGTGATTTTGAATCATTGCAACAACTGAAGTTGAAAATAAATGCACATTACCAGCTGATTAGAAATTCATAAAGTTGATTCAACAAGCAATGTTACAATTCTTGGCAACAGTTACAGATACGCAGGTTAAACTATGTTCCCCTAGCACACGCAATTGAAAAAAATAGATCACAATTGTCTCACAAATACGAAACAAAAATGATTGTGAAAGCTATCATGATTGTGAAGTCGGTGACGATCGTGAATGTGAAGCTAACAAAAATAACATTGTCACCATAACTGTGGCACCAGCTAAACAAAAGAGGAATAAATTCATTTCTGACTACAGTAAAAATATTATTTATTTTATTCAGATTCGATTCAGTCATAGTCAGATCATAATGATAATTTCAGAATCAGATTATAATAATAATATTTAATTCTTATTATGATGGTTATATTTATTTATTATTTTCAAAATAATATTTACTTACAATCAGATTATAATAATATTTATTCTTTACTCTCATAATGCAATTTATTCAGAATTAGATAATGTTTATTTTATTTTGATAATTATATTTATTCAGATTAATAATAATTATAATAAAATAATACTAATGATAATATTATTATTATTGTTATCATTATTATTATCATCATCGTCATCATCGTCGTCACCATTACTATTATTATTATTATTGTTATAGTGATAAGATTTATACTAATAAAAATAAAAGTAGTAATAAAATTTATTTTATGCTGATAATTTTTCAGAATCAATTTATAATATTTATTTTATTCTGATAATAATATTTACTCAGAATCAGATTATAATATTTATTTAGAATCAGCATATAATATTTGTTCAAAATCAGATTAGAATGCTCACTACGATTGAAATTAATTTAAATATTTATTCATAATCAGAGATTTATTTTATTCTGATAAAATATTAATTTATATTGATAATTTTTATTTTTATTCTTATAGTAGTATTTACTTTTGTTCTGATAAAATTATTTATTTTGAATGAGATCATAATATTTATTCATAATCAGATTATAGCATTTATTCAGAATTGAATTATGATATCTACTCAAAATCAAATATAATATTTATTCAAAATCAGATTATAGCATTTATTCAGAATTGAATTATGATATCTACTCAAAATCAAATATAATATTTATTCATAATCAGATTATAGCATTTATTCAGAATTGAATTATGATATCTACTCAAAATCAAATATAATATTTATTCATAATCAGATTATAGCATTTATTCAGAATTGAATTATGATATCTACTCAAAATCAAATATAATATTTATTCATAATCAAATTATCACATTTGCTTAAAATCAGATTGTATTTATTCAGAACCAGACAATAATAACCACATAGAAACATATTTTAATATTTAATGATAATTGGATTATAATGTTTACTAAGAATCAGAATAATATTTGTTTTTATTCTGATAATAATATTTACTCAGAATGTGATTGTAATAATATTTACTTTCTGATACGAATACCTACTTAGTATAATATTTGCTCAGAATCATATTCAGATAATTTATTTGATAGATTGTTTTCACTTTCCTGGTGTTCTACGATCTCACAAACGGATTTTTATTCAGTTATTCTTCTGTCAAAACCAACAAGTGTCATGTTTGGTCTGTAGGTTTGAAATGTATTCTGTATATTTTTAATGACAATTTCATTGACATATTATAAGTCTTTTCTAAACTGATTCAGATGCTAAATTGTTTCAATAATCTATTGTCCTATATCATCGTTGTAACACTGTGTTTTAGAGGAAATAAACTTTTGTAGATTAATGATTGTTTCAAGAAAATTCGTCGACTAAACTTTAACAAGAGACGAAATACTATTATTTAGTTTAGTATTTTCCTTAAAAAAGAAAACACTTTGCTACTTGAATATTTTTTTATGCTGTGTAATATATATCTCTATTGATAGATAGGCTTCCATTGTCGATATTCTTGAAAATTTATAAATATTTCATTTTATCTGAGGCATAATTAGATCGTTTTGGCTCTGGAGGTCCCTGATAAATGGATGAAATATCTGGCTAGCCCAGCGCAGATCGGATTGGGATTGATATATATCAACGGCGTTATCAGTTGAATATACTTCTATCGCGGACGATAACGTGGGTTCGTGAATAATAAGGCTATCTTATACTAGATTTGATTCAGTGCTGGAATTTATCGTTAAGTTGATATATTTGATAACTGACAGTGGGAAAACTCACGACTAGACAATCGGGTTTACTTTTATTTTGCAAATAACAGTGGAGTTTTCGCTTCAACCCACCAAATGACTTTGATCTAATTTTTTGGCCAACTATAATAAACCGATAATTGTGCTAGCGTTATTTCTTTGGCGTAAATCGCAGTTGGAAAATTAATGATGAATTCAGGACTAGACGAGTTCGCTGATAAATCATAGTTTGTGGCGGTGTGATATTGTTGACGATCTGTTGTAATAATTCGTTTGACAATATTATTCTAAAACTTTGATTTAAATCAAGTTTTTTCTCTCTTCATTAATTCTTCATCGATATATTCTATATTATATTTTTGTTGCGTTAAATACGTCATTGTAAGTTTTTATTATCGTTGTAAACTCGTCATCACATATTTTACTATCACTGGGGTTCGACGAAATCACCGATGATAATTTGGACTATGCTACCATTGCCGCCTGTCGTTTTATTGTGTATGTTTGCCTTTGTGCACATATATATCTTCTTTGCGACGATGTTGAAAATACCAGCGACACAACTTCCGGCGACGTCATCGTTTCTGGTGATAGCAATACGCCGATGATAGCGATGAACGCGAAAGTCTTTACACAACTAAGCCAACGACAACTACACGTCAGGGATATTTGTTTTACCTTTGCTGTGCATTGTCAATGATATATTTTACTTGTGTCTGCCACTTGATTGTACTTTTATTGGTTATCATCGATTGAATTTTGATTCCTTATATTTGTATCATGTAATTAATTGAGGTGTTTCAGAGACAAATTCCAGACACTACAGTACGCTGCTGTCAGATTCTTCCATTATAAATATTTCTTCGGCATATTTTTTATTTTAACAAAGTAGACACAGTTCCAGGAAAATATTCAGTTGAATGATGCCATCGATACGTGATAAATATCCTAAATTTTGCAGAGCTGGACATGGACAGCCTGTACACGCAAATGACTGCCGCGGTATGTGATAGTGTTATTTTGCTGTGTCCATGTTGATGATTCTGATGTTACTTTATATACTTGTTGGATGATCTGCTTGTGAGGAATTTCAATTAGATTAGTTATTTTTTTTTAAAAAAAACTTTATAAGTAATTCCACTGTTGAATTTTGTTTAAATTTTAGAGTGCTACGTGAACAGCCGCTGGACTTCCACAAAAATTCATTAATGGCTTTGTTTAAGTTTTTACGAAAATTTAAAAACTTTTGTTCGTGATTAAAACGTTCAGTTCTAAATATAATCAATGTATCATTGATTGTTGTTATCGATGTCGTCATGGAGATGTTGCTATTTTTGACGTATTTCTTCGCTGAAGCGAGAAAATCTGATTATGGTGTTCTGAGATTTATTAATTCCATCATTATTCGTGTCACGAATGCAAGCATAATACCACCGTTAAATTATATGAACTTGGATTCTTGAACATTGACGTAATTTGTTGTTGAAGTGTTTGTGTGCACGGAGACTGATTTCCAAGTCCGGTAATTTGTTTCAATTCATGACATTGTTACTACTGAATGCATCGCCTATTTTCTTAGCATAATTGTTGATTGATTTTAATTGTCCTTGTTTATTCTGAAAAAAAACGACTTCATTACTATCTACGCTTGTAAGATTTAAAAGATCATCAATTTCATTTCTGAGTCGATCAAGAGTTGCATACTTAGATAAATCACTGCTTGTTGGGTTTTAGTCTTAGCTGATCTTCCGTAAATACCCACCATTATAATTTAATGCCTGTTTAAAACATTCCACGACCATGTATTCTCGTGCACGATTTTATGAGGTGGCATTGACGACCTTGACACGGCGTCGAGCACAGCGAGTACTTCACTGTCACATATTGGCGGATCCGTTAATTGTTGTGCACGTTGAATACCAGACTGGAGCGATTTTATATTTTTTGTATATTTTACAAATTCTTTTGATAGTGCTATTCCATACGAATTGGAAGAAACAATTTCAGGTTGATCAATCGCGTATGTAACCCAATGATTACCAAGGCCATAGATTTTATGGAGATTAATAATATCTATTTCAACATTGTTTAGTTTATGCGCTAATTGATCACGCATAAAACACCTCTGAAGTTTATATGTTTATTTTTTGATTAGCATCAAGCAACTCAAAATTATACAAAGGAAGAATCAACAAAGTGTCCCGATGATCCTTAAACACTTTCCGTACCACAGTGGGGTTCTTGGCAATCGTAAACCCTTTCCCTTTATTGAGAAATTTTTATTCCGTGACCTGTTGCGTTTTTAATGCCATCAAGGCAGCAGATCCGACAGTACCAAGTGCAGCTGCTTTTGCAACTTCTGGGGATTACGCGGCTATCAACACAAGTGTAGCTGCAAGATGTGGAAATATGCCATCCGTCTTAGTGGTGTCTTTAATAGCATCCACAGAAGGATTAAGTCTTGTGCCGGTCTTTGATCGTTTTGGCTTCATTGATGTGCTTCAGTTGACTTTCTGTTAGCGATAGTTTATTTGTACCATCTGTGGTTTGTTCATTTCTTAGTGATATTATTACTTCACAGTTCTCTTTTGATACTGATTGTAGTATTTTAATCTGACCAGAAGTCTGACTGACGTTGACTTGATGGAATAACATTCATAATATCATGAGCGACTTAATTACATAAGCAGCAGAGAGGGTTACGACTGCGAGTAAGTGTTCGGCGAGTAAATCAATACGCCACAAAAACTCAAAACACACGCGTCAAAAATAAAATGGCAATATGAATTAACCATATTAGAGAAATCTCGATCAGTTAGAGGCTTCGGTTTGGCATTGACGACCTTGACACGGCGAGTTACTGAACTCGTGTTTTGAATTTTTGTAGGCACCTTTAGTTTTCGAACGAATACAATTAAGCCTAGTCTGTTACCCTCTCTGCTGTCTATAACATGCATATTAAGTGAACTTACTGCAAGAAATGGATTTTTATAATAACAATAATAGTTTCTGAAATTTTAACTTTGAAATTTTAGTAATATGAAATTAAATAATCAGCTGGTAGAACCATTACAAAAGAACATATCGTTGCTATTATTAATTTGAAATCTGAATGATTCGAACACTATCTAGTATATCTTTATGTGGAGTAAACTACTTCTTATTAGGTCTCCTAAGGCAAACAATGGTTAGAATCTTAATTAGCAGATAAGTGTAACCAAAGCGTCATAATATTCCAAAACCTTTAGTCTAATTATACATGTTTTCGTTCGATTCTTTTGCCATTTTCTTTATTTCCTTAATTAATGCCATTCCTATTCTTTTTAAAAATTATGGTTAGCACTTTTCTAGACATTCAGTGAGCATCATTCCTGATCTCATTCATGAGGGGTGCCAATTCTGTTGCTATTCCTTGTCATTAATGCGGACGTTTATTCTTGACCCAATTGGGTATCATCTTTGAGTAACATATATTTATGTCTGCCCAAAGTTAACTCTTCAGTCCTCATAAACGTCTATGAATGGCTTTCCTGTTGGCTGTTGTTAATTATATGTGTAAGGTCAACTATTCAACCCAATCAAAAATCTAAGTTCGATTTTCCTCTGAGCAGTTGATATTTATCTGTGTACAATTGTAACTCTTCAGTCTTGTACGTCATTTTTTTATGATCTTCCTCTAGGTGGTTGATATTTATCTGTGTACAATTATAATTCTTCAGTCTTGTCAGTCATCCTTTTATTATCTTCCTCTGAGCAGTTGATATCTGTGTACAATTGTAACTCTTCAGTCTTGTCAGTCATCCTTGTATGATCTTCCTATGAGCAGTTGATATTTATCTGTGTACAATTGTAACTCTTCAGTTTTGTCAGTCATCTTTGTATGATCTTCTAGGTGGCTGATATTTACTTATGTTGACTCTTAAATACTGTCACTATATATATATATATATATATATATATATATATATATATATATATATATATATATATATATATATATATATATATATATATATATATATATACGTACGTACGTACGTACGTACGTACGTACAAAAATACATACATACATATGCGTGGATTTTTCCTTATCGCTAATATATGTGTCTTTGTTAACTCCTCAATCCTCGCAGATATCTATGCATGATCTTTCTCTGAACAATTTATATTTATGTTTTTATTGTCAAATTTATATGTCGAATAATCGCTCAGTGTTATTATTTGCTTCGCCTTTTTCTCCTTACATTAATGATTCTAGTTCTGTTGTAATATTTTCTATACCCAGATTGTTGAATGAGCAAAACATATATAACCTGGCTGTTCGGATCTGTAGACAGTATTTAGCTGCTTGTATGAGGTAGTTGTAAGTCTTTGAATTCAGGTAAACATTTTGCAATATTCATGTTCACATGGGACAATTGTGTTAGTTTTCCTTCGTTATTTTGTGATATGACGTAATTTGGAATTTTTTTACCAAGCTTTAAAACTGTGTCAGTTATATCTCTACGATGTCTGCAAAGAAAAGTTTATAGCCATGTCTAACACAGGGGAATCATGCCGTTAACATGTCGCATGATGTCCCACCCAAACTATTTTCGCTAGCCAAGGTTCCGATAACCCTATATACACCATGACATATCGTGCAGATATATCTGTGCTTCTGGTCTGCGAATTTCATTTGATGCGGCGGCAAGCCACCGCAACCAATAAAAATTAAGTTGTTCAAATTTGAAGATTGTTCCTCTGTAATTGACGTAAGAGGAGGACACAATTTGAATGGACTGATAAATATGCAATTCGCCAGTGTCGGTCAGTGTTTGCACAAATACCTTTCACTCAAATACACCTGTACTGATTTCCCTCTGCTGTATAATTTTATTTTACATGCTAAACTTACAAAGTATCCTTTCTAGGTCAATTGCAACCAACGTTTTCTGTAGATATACAATGCACATTATTGGTTAGTTGGCATAAGGGGACATGAAATCCAATAGATGTCGCTATGACAAGCACCAATATAACTGTTTCATCAAGGTGTAGATACGGTATTACTTGATAGTTTCGTATTTTGATACCTCCCTAATTTTTAAGGTAGAAGTCATGAACCTAATTATCATAAACCTAGCATTTATAAATTCACACAAAAGCTAAATCTGAAATGTGGTTGGCTTGTTTGGTGATCCCCTGCAAAGTTAGACTAGCACTGGAAATCAAATGCGTAAATGGGCTGCAAATGAACAGCCGACTTGGCTTATGCATTTATGTATGCCTGATACAGAGATAAATATCTAAAAATCGAGATGGTTGAGGGGGGATGAATAGTATGCTAGTTTATTATAGTACTAGTGAACTTTATTCATGCATAAGGCACACATACGGATTCCTTTAGATACATAGTCAAACTAGCTCTTTGCTGTAAAAAGTGAATCTGCAAAAGAGGGGTTGGTGGCAGTGTTGGTTCAGTATAAAGGCCACCAATTGTATAAGGAATTAACCTGATTGCCGGAGTCAAAATTTGACATGCATGCTGTCTACAAAAATCATTAGTTTGTTTTTATTTGTATCTTCAGTCTAAAATTATTCTCATTTTTCTGCAACAGGTCATTCTCGGATAAAAATTCCCGAGATAAACTGCCCAGTGAGACCTAAGGTTATCGGAACCTTGGCTAGTAAAGATGCACCAGTAACATTATCCTGACACCAGGCAGACCAGTTTTAACACTAGCATCTTAATGATGAGCGCCTAGCGAGGCAGCTGTTAGTAACGATTTTGTTTTTTATTCATGGGCATGACTCGGCCGGGGTCCATTTTCGCTTTCGGGTGTTTGGTGCTCATTCGTAACTCGGATAGAGGTTTTAAAAAAGAAGAGTGTGTTATAAAATAAAATTTGCAGAATAAAGAAATCTTGAAAAAATATGAGTGGACAATTATTATTGTTTGCATGATTGCCAGCGCCCGAGTATTTAGTTCACCTTCGGAAATAGTCATTGTTGCAAATCTATATTCAACTGTTGTGCATTGTTTTTAATACTAAATATCAAATATTTACAGAATTATAATTTTAGTTCAATATGTTGCTTCTTCATGACGAAGCAGCTCTTTTTCTTTTGCTCATTTACGTGTACCACCCCTTTCGGTACAGTGAATGACACTGTTTTCGTCCCTTCGTGCAGTGCCGGATTACCACATAGGCAGAATAGGCACAGCCCTATGGGTCCCACGTCTTTAGGGGCCTTGCAACAACTAATCTAAATAATATTGAATTAATTTGCTCTTGGCGTATTTGGAGATAATTTGTGAGTGGGTCCGAAGATTTCGACTGCCTGAGGCCTCCACATAGTTTAATCCGGAACTGCTTGGGTGCAGCAGAATTTTTAAAATAAACCTAAAGTCACTTTACTAAAAATCTACACTAATCTTGTGATAGACCAGCCGGTTAACGCCATCTTATAATGGTTCATACATTTACTGGATAAGTGGTCCCTCAATATAAATAATAACATAATATAATATAAATATAACATAAATGTGCTTATTTAAATTCATTACACTATATCAAAATTATTTATATCGTATTATAATCATATAATACGGAATTGTTACTTACCAAATGTCCATGAATCCCTCTCAATGTAAACTTCCTGAATTATCCGGTGCTTCTACTCCTCTAAATTCCCAGGTAAAGCCCTTTTCTTATAAAGAAACTCACAAGTCGCCCCAGAAAATTTCTTTTGCAATTAACAATAAGCTACAGTACGAATACTAGGCAGTATCTTGCAGATTGTTTTCCTGCAATCATTTGCTGCAGATAATTTCTCTTCCTATAGTTACACTTCATTTATAGGGTTTGCTCAAGCAAATGAACGAAGATATAATAACAACATAAACAATCGAAGATCAGATTATTGCACATAGTTTCAACGTCTGCATGTTTTCCACTTTTATAATTTGAATCTTGTAACTTCAACCTTTGCATTTATGAACAGCTGGTCTTTACCTGGGAGATTTATGTTGCTGCAATGAGCTACTGTAACCAATTTAATGAGGTCAAATTGCTTCAAATGATATATATATATATATATATATATATATATATATATATATATATATATATATATATATATATATATATATATATATATATATATATATATATATATATATATACCAGGTATGCCTACAGGGGGTTTGCTTTTATATATATATATATATATATATATATATATATATATATATATATATATATATATATATATATATATATATATATATATATATATATATACCACGTGATATGCCTACTGGCATTTGCTCAAGCATATGAAGGTAGAACAACTTAATGTTTTAGGGAGTGAGGATCAACCTATTATAGTCAAATATAGAGTATACATTAAAATACCGGCATATTAAAAGTTGTCCTATAGCGCTTCATACATTTACTTGATAATAGTTCCTGCAGTTATGTACATAATTCCCATAAATTTGTATTTGTATTTCTCAATATAAAACGCAAGTACGTACTTTTATAATCATGTTTAGTAGACAGAAGATTGCAGAATGTATACAATTCTCTTAAAATTAAGCTTCAGGAATTATTTAACATTATTCTTACACGTGTAAAATTTAGCTTGCTAAGATCAACTGGAAAATTGAAATACCCCTTGGAATATTTGAGATTGCCACGAATATAATACACCTGGAGCTGTATAATAATAATATAAAACAAGAAATCGAGTTATATTTGTTTCCTATGTATCTCTGTTGGCACCTGGAACTCATATGCCAATAATTAAATGTATCCAAAAATATATATGGAATTTATGAAAGTAGATAAATATGTAGATTAGAAAGAGTTATAATGCAGATATACTTGGAAAAGCAAAAAAGACGTTATGTATATGTATAATTATTTCTTATTTATCAAAACGAGCTTTAAACTGTAAATATTTACATTATCACTGCGTGAGGAAATGAAAAAGTGACCATGACGTCGACTAGAAGATGGAAATGACGCATACATTACATAAAAACTGTAGCAGAAGAATATGCTACATGTAAACGCTAACTAAAGGTGGTGATATATGTATTTTGGCAAGAATGCAAGGTATGAAAATTGTAGAACATAAAACATTAGAAACTCAGTAAATTAGCTCTCGCATAATTACCTGGTGTATGTGTTGGCGTGTGCATGTGTGTGATATTGATATTTAACGTAGCTTTAACAATTTTGCAGTCATATCGTTACAATGTCCTCACTGTGACAGTTTATAATAATATAGCACTAGAGATTCATGCTGCAGACGTGTAGCATCTTGTCCCAGCCAGTCACATTATCCTGATACCACGCCGACCAGTTGTAACACCAATTTTTTGCGTCAAGCGTCAAGCGAGGCAGTTGCTAGTACCATGGTTATAAGTCTATGATATGACTCAGGCGGTGTTCGAACCCGTGACCTCCCGCATCCAAAGCGGACAATCTAACCACTTAGGCCAACAGAGCGACCTACCACAGAAACTGGAAAACGTTAGTGCATATAATATCCCTCTCTCAGTTGTGTGTACTTCCTCGCGAGCTAGTGCCATGCAAACATGAGTTTGCTTAAAGTCTATTAATTGTTCAGCAAATCTGAATATTTACATTTATTCATATTTAATCTATGTATTTGCGTATTGCATCAATCATCAATGTGTGATTGCTTTCTTCTGTCATTTTCTTGCCCAATCTAAATCCAAAACGCGATACCGCTTCTTTCAATTATCTTTGAATTCATATAATTAATATTGTATTTCCATCCAAATCGGGTAAAGAGAACTCGCAACAACTCTTCAGTCGACTACATACCATGACAGTTGTGTATGTAAAGATGGCAGTGACAACACTGGAACGTTTCCGTTTGATCTCACCTCGATTTCTTGTATAATCAGAGAACATTGTATGCAAATTCGGTTAACGGAAGAGCTTAGCGACGCCACTGTGTGAAACGTACTTGTGTTCTCAATGGCAACCTTTACATATACTACTAATTAAAAGCATTTGATTTTGTTTGCACAAGAATGATAATTGTTTGTTGTTACAAAATTAACCGAAGTCTCTGTCAGAAGGATAACAGTAATATATTGATTTAATGTAAAACTGGAGGCATGGCTAATGTTATGAATCTTTGCTCTAAAAATAAGCAACACAAAAGAGTGAAAACAACAAGCGTTAAAAGGTGATAAAAATTTGTCAGGGACTCACTCAAAATAATAGTGTATCAAATATCAAAGAAATATATTGAGTACAGAAATTAGTGTTCTTTGCTTCGAATGTGTCAGTCTTCTCTCTTATAATACAGACACCTCTTGCTACTTGTATAATTATAAATATGCATGACAACATTGTAGAATGCCTGAACTATTTTCGTTAAGTTTTGAAATGAGCATCTCATTCTGTCTGTGGTGGCTCTGGCTACAGCTGATCCAATCATGACTCTCATGGATATTCTAGATTTTGATTTCACTAAGGAATTTAAATAAAATTCTGGTACGTTTTCTTTCAGCATATTATAGTGCACCTCTGTCGTCTGCACCTCGTTAATATAAATAGTTTCTTATCCGATTCTCATGTCTCTGGAGCAAAGTGTCATCATTTATGTCATTTTGCAATTGTATTTAAGTATGATATAACAGCAAAACTGTGAAAACTCAACAGCTATGCTATTCAAGGTGCGGCATGAACATTGCATTCGTGTTCTATTTCACATAATAGTAAGCTTCAGTGGCCTTGTCACACGTTCTGGAATCTCATCTTGTTGTGCTCGTTCTGGTTGATGGATGTAACTTTCAGACTCATCGCTGGCAGAAAAATCTTTTCCCTTGTTTTCTTTTTAAGATAAATTCATAGCACGCAGTATAGTCATCATACTTTTAATCGAGCTCTCTGTAAAATCTTCTCCTGTTCCGATATGTAATTACCATTATATGGCCAGGGCAAGGGGGTAGGGGGAAATGGTACTGTTACTTTGGTAACTTAACCAATATTACAGCGATAGGATACAAGGGAATATTTCGCAAAGTTTTTTTTACTAAGGTATTGTAACCAACACTATGGTTTCTATTATAAGAAAGGATAGTGCGAACATTGCGTCAATCGTTTCTGCATAGGACAAAATCTCATCTCCATTATTATTCCACCATATGTCTTGCAACTCTCTGACTTTGCATTTGGCAGTTTTTTAAGTTTCGAAGGCTATCTTTTTAGATGTTGAAGTGCTGTCTTCCAAACAGTATGTCTAAATCTGATTCTTCTATTCAGAAGTGTCTGTATCGCAAAATTCAATAAACACAAACAAATCTTGAGTGTGCTGGATGCAGCTGCGTACACCGATTGGCTGCATAGTTCTTGGAAAAACGCCTTTGACATTATCCTGTTTCAAAATTATTTACGCTGCAATTTTTCGTACATTTTGCCTTGTGGTCGTCTGCCATGCCATAGCTCAATATTGATCTTGGAGCCTACGATCATGTGGTCATTTATTTGTTTGCATTTTTTCGTAACCTTCGTCACCCAGACATACTGTCTCTAATCTAGAGGATTACGTAGTCAGTGGAATGTCAGTGTTTGCAGCCTGAGACATCTTAATAATATTTAGCAGACGGAAAACTCAGTTAGTGAGGAGAACTTAGCTGTTGCTTCTGTCACACCATTTTTTTTTTATTGACACAAGATCATGTCTGTTGATCTCTGCCAGCTCTATAGTTGTAATCACTAAGAATAATAAGCTTGTCTACCTTCGGTACTTCTGCTGTAAGAAACTTCATATATTCGTAAACAGTTGCCCTTGATCACATCAAATTTCACACGACTGATGGATGGGAACTGATTATAACAGTGGGAGTCTCGTTTGCGTTAGTAAGTCAATTACGCTCGTTGGCTCTTCTAATGTTGGTTAGTGAGTGGCATTTATATTCCTCTCTAACTCTGGCAAATAAAAGTCCATATTTAAATAAAGGATAGCGAAAAATATTTGGATTGCTCTCTTACTTTGATATTCAACCTAATATCATAGAGATCTAGTAATGACTGTAGAGAAGAACATTTAAATTATCTCTATATTTGGTTATATAAGCAACGTTACATGGCTCTAGTAAAACGATGGAGGGACTGGAATGTTTGGATTGATCTCTTATTTTGGTCAAATAAACGGTCAAATAAACAACAGACTCAGAAAAACAAATCGTTATCGAGGAGAACATTTGGATTGCTGTCTCAATTAGGCACCATTTACAAATATTGAAGGGCCATATAACAGGAATGAACAGAGGTAACATCCGGATTACTCCCTTAGCTTGGTATTGCAACCAACATTACATGACCTTAGTACAAGATAGAATAGCGCGAA
Source organism: Potamilus streckersoni (assembly GCA_016746295.1). Lineage (NCBI taxonomy): Eukaryota > Metazoa > Mollusca > Bivalvia > Unionida > Unionidae > Potamilus > Potamilus streckersoni. The sequence goes on from JAEAOA010001185.1 coordinate 191,545, forward strand.
ACATTTGGATTGCTCTCTTAGTATGGTAATGTAAACTGTCATGGTAAAATATATACTTGAAAAGAAATATACTACTATAACAAATATTACGGGAACCTAGTAAAAGATATGGAACAACGTATGGGTTACTCTTTTACCTAAGGAATCCAACTAACCGACAGAATAAATGCAAATATTTAAATTGGTCTCTTACGTTGGTTATATAAACAATCTTTGCAGGGTCATACCGATAGAGGTAAGCATTTGAAGTATTCTCTTACATCGGTACTATATCCAATTTTACATCAACATAGTAACAGCTAGGATAGAGAAGAACACATCTCTTATTTTGACACTGTACAAAACAGAATTTTTTTTAAAATTACAGAGATACAGAAAAATAGGATAGAACGGAACATTAACATTGACCTTCTTCTTTCGTACTGTATTTATAACCAACATTACAAGACCCAGGTGAATGAAACAATATAGAACACTCGAATTATCTTCTAACTTTAATGATTTAACCATCTTTACAGTGTCATTAACGAACGACAGAAAAGAGGCGAAAGTTTGGTCATAGCAACATACAGGATTGTTTAAAACATTTAGAATGCTCTTATATTGTGATAGTAATACCCACATTACTTTATATTTTTTTGCCGTAGCAAAATAGTGACGAACATTCGATTTATCTTCTAATTTGGTAAATAATGGATATCGCCATGACACTAGGTGAGATAGACAGGATCGTTTAGAATAACCTGTTCCTGTGATACTCTAATGAACGTTCTCTGGGCTACTATTTTAGTAGTCAACATGTCGTTACAGGTACATTTCGCAATGAAACGTATACACAAATAGTACTTATCATTCAGATATCAACATCCTTGTTGGTTGCTTCCTTCAAAAATTTTATCCTGGTCCATGGGCGTCCTCACGTTACAACCCCTGGAAATCATACTGTACTATATATATATATATATATATATATATATATATATATATATATATATATATATATATATATATATATATATATATATATATATATATATAACGCACATAATATGGTAGCTGGCGGTGTTGGGTAGTTACTTTTTAACTCGTGGCCTTGTAATTTTCTATCATCTTAGTAGACATCAAATTATTTTTAGAGATAGTTAACGTCTTTGGTAAGGGCTGACAATCATTTCTACGCTCACTAAATGAAAGGAGAGAGAGAGAGAGAGAGAGAGAGAGAGAGAGAGAGAGAGAGAGAGAGAGAGAGAGAGAGAGAGAGAGAGAGAGAGAGAGAGAGAGAGAGAGAGAGAGAGAGAGAGAGAGAGAGAGAATAGGTGGTAAGTGTCAGAGAACGAATAACGAAACTTCAGATGACCCGTATTAACTACTTCAACAAATTCAAATAAAATGCGTAGTATTTTATTATGCAGAAGAGGGCATTGAACAATCTCCAAAATATTACAACCTGGGGGACAACAAATGCATTAACATTACTAAATTCTCTTTCTTTTCCATAATACACCAATTAATGACTTGAAATATCTATCTGTAACATTAGATTACATTTGATAACTATTAAAAAAAGTTTTGAAAGCGAATAATGGAGCTTGTGGTTCGTCACTCAATGCATGACATACAAATAAACCATTGTTTTGTACACTACATTAAAGAATTATATATATATATATATATATATATATATATATATATATATATATATATATATATATATATATATATATATATATATATATATATATATATATATAAAGATTTTATGAAAATCGATGCATAACTGCCTTTGCAATTCATATCAAACCACTTAAACATTATCATCATTTTTCAGACCGGATTTAAATGTGATCTAGACGCGACACAATTTATACAACAGGTCATATTATTCCAGGCTAAATAAAGTCGCTTAGTGTGTTTGGTTTTTATGCTTGTTATAGCAAGCACACGGCAAAATTACGTACTACGTTTTTACTAGTTGGCATGCACAATCACGTTTTGAACGTTTTCCATCTTTTATTCAGTATCAAAAGATAAAGTTAATTATCATCCATAAATATTTTTATCTGTGTGTCTTGTGATCAAATCTTTTCTTTATCTTTTTCTGACAGATACAAGAAAAGCAACATCACTATATAATATTTACTGGGTTGAGGTGCAATATCAAGTGATACTATTTATTGGGTTGGGATACAACAACAATATATATAAATTATTTGGTTAGTATGCAAATTAAAGAGATACTATTTATCTGGTTGGGATGCAACATCAAAGAGATTATATTTATTGTGTTGAGATGAAGGTGTGATATAAGCTAGTTGCTTTGCAAAATAGCACGTACGAGAAAGCAATATTATGTTAATTTTATAAGGAGAACAGGTATAATTAAAGGAATGAGCAGGCTCAGTATGGTTTCCAAATAAAGTGCAAAATAGTCACCAGACATTGGCATGAACTGATTGACGGCCAGTGGGTTTTATTTGTTCATGCATACACAGGCCCTACAGTCCCTAACACATTGTGTAACCTTATTGTAATCAAATACCTGTGATAATCTGTCAGTTGTTTACATGTGATAATATGTCTGTTGTGTAAAGTATATCACTTTATACAATTAAAATAGCCATTTGTATTTGAACATGCTAACGTATGAGTACTTACTTTATAAGGTAACTTTGTCACATTTACTCTATTATACGTGTTTACCTGTACTTAGTGGGGAAACATTGTTCATTCTGACAATGTACCAAGCTGCCATAAGTATAATACAAAATATTAAGGATGCAATTCTCTCAGCGATAAATTTGCTTCCACAAATATTTCGAAACTGTACTGGTTTGCCAATAAATGTTATTACGTGAGAAAATGTTCAATTGACTTACAGAGAGTACTTTATATTTAACTCTGTCAGCAAATGATGTAAAAACATGTTGATATCTGAAAATGATTCTTGCTACACAACAGCATGCACGCTTTTAACATAATCAAATCTGGTACAAAATAGAATGAATCACCTAACAACAGAAAGACATGGTATCATAAAGACGCTATACATTTGAATGCACGGATGGGATGGAATGGATATTGTATTTCACAGGATATATTAGCATACATACATACATACATACATACATACATACATACATACATACATACATACATACATACATACATACATACATACATACATACATACATACATACATACATACATACATACATACATACATACATGAATGCATGCCTGCCTGCCTACCTACCTACCTACCTACCTAATTACCTACCTACCTACCTACCTACCTACCTACCTACCTACATACATACATACATACATACATACATACATACATACATACATACATACATACATACATACATACATACATACATACATACATCCATGCATCCATGCATTCATCCATCCCTCCAAACATACATGCATGCATACATACATACATACATACATACATACATACATACATACATACATACATACATACATACATACATACATACATACATACATACATACATACATACATACATACATACATACATACATACATAAATACATACATACATGCATGCGTGCGTGCGTGCGTGCGTGCGTGCGTGCGTGCGTACGTACACACGCACGCACGCACACACACATATACATACATACATACATACATACATACATACATACATACATACATACATACATACATACATACATACATACATACATACATACATACATACATACATACATACATACATACATGGGCAAAAGTTTAAAATAATTTCGTTTTCGCTATATGTCACAACTCACATACCAGATTGTTTATAGAATTATTTGTGCTAGTCTGTGCATGTGTAGAAGTCATAACGAAAACGTAATTTAATTCTCGCTATCAGGCACATTTTGTCTTCCAAATCATGAATATATGTTTTTGTACTAAACTGTGTTTGCACGAAAGTAAGTACAACAGAGTAATTTCAGTCTCGCTTTCATAGACCACGTTAAAATTCTTGTCTCTATAGAACACTACGCTTTTATACAATTATGTTAATGTAGGTATGTTGTGTACAAAAAGGTAAGTTTATTCTCGTAATCAGTCAGAACATTGTAACTTCTGGCTCTATGGAACAAGTAAACATTTTGATATGCAGATAAAGAGCAGAATTGGGAATCCTATATTGCAGCGGTCCGTAGGTTTGACAATGGGAATGGTATTAAGGATTCAACACTTCATAGAACCAGAAAGAAAATCTAAATTTTAAATCTGTTTATGGTCGCGCGGGATTTCCAATGTCAATATTACCCTTGAGATTGACATAGGAATTGTATTTTAGACATTATTGGGAAGTCTAATGCTATCACAGGTATTTTTATAGGCCGTGTCCATATTAAAAACTTAATAGTGTCGCACGAAACAATGAAATATTATTTTATTTCAATAATCAAGACATACCTCTTCAAAACATCAAAAAATACTATTCAAACACAAAGCATGTAAAGCCCAGCAACCACTTGTTGATTATGTACGGTAGCACACACCCCTACACCTCAACGCAAAGGGTATGCAATTGTGATACAAACAATTTCGCACATACACAGAAACATACCTTCACACAGGAGAGGATAGAGGATGTGAAATAAGAAGTGATATTAAATAAACGCACCTTCACACACATACCATCACAGAGAAGGATAGATATGAAATATTTATAGACAAAATACAATAGCCTGTTATGTGTTTGCTCGTACAAATGTTAAAGAAGATAAGAATGAAGACAAAAAGCTTTGTATATTTTAACAAAATAATTTATTTCCGTAGAAAAGAAGGTAAAAATTGGTAATTAGGACCTAGGATTTGTGAATATAATCCAAAATTTAATCCTAAGAATGAAAAATACATGTTCTATCACTAAAAAGTTGTATTAGAATCCGGGTCCAAATCCCGACGATATGCAAATATGACGTCACATGTGAATAGGATAGTGGGGTACTAGTGCCCTCATCATGCCAAAGAAGGAGAATCAGCCTGGGGTACTATGACTCTGATTTACAGACCCCAAAAATCAGCCTGAAGTACCATGGCCCTCAATGGGAATTTTGTATTAGCACACGCTGGGCCTGCATAGCGCCAAGAGGAATGGAGAGAGAGAGAGAGAGAGAGAGAGAGAGAGAGAGAGAGAGAGAGAGAGAGAGAGAGAGAGAGAGAGAGAGAGAGAGAGAGAGAGAGAGAGAGAGAGAGAGAGAGAGAGAGAGAGAGAGAGAGAGAGAGAGAGAGAGAGAGAGAGAGAGAGAGAGAGAGAGAGAGAGAGAGAGAGAGAGAGAGAGAGAGAGAGAGAGAGAGAGAGAGAGAGAGAGAGAGAGAGAGAGAGAGAGAGAGAGAGAGAGAGAGAGAGAGAGAGAGAGAGAGAGAGAGAGAGAGAGAGAGAGAGAGAGAGAGAGAGAGAGAGAGAGAGAGAGAGAGAGAGAGAGAGAGAGAGAGAGAGAGAGAGAGAGAGAGAGAGAGAGAGAGAGAGAGAGAGAGAGAGAGAAATAATATGTACACAAATTATAAAATCAAAAACAATTTTCTTTAGGCAAGAAAGAATTAATATCGTTTTTAGGTATATGAATTGGCCCTGTTCAAGGCCTTTGTTTGTTATGATAACACCATTCCTTTAACATAGAGGGCATCACATAGGTCTTCTTCTCTTCCTCAAACTTCGTCTAACCTCTGGTCCATAAATCAGAACTCTATTTAGTCAGCCGTGTCTTTCCACATATATCCTTCGTCTCCAAGGGCTGTATCAGAGATCTGGGTAATGGCCCATGATAATCTGACACATGGGGTAGTCCAGGATGAACAGGATTGACCATAAGAGGGCAGACATTCTACCTTGGTCCACATCTTGGTGATGAGAACAGGAGATGGGAGTGAAGTCAACCGCGTTTGTTTATAGTGGTAGATCGGATTGATACGATTGAAATTGTTCACCAATCCCAACACGCGCTAGAAAATTCATTCACTTCGCCGAGGCTGTCTCCCAATATAAAAGGAACTACCTGTGAAGTCACATTCTTTATTTAGGTGCGCTAGAAACTGTGAGTAGTGAATCGATGCGACATTGTTTTGTGAAACATGACGGAACCTAAGTAGATGGTGAATTGGGGTGCACCGGCCGGATGTGGAGACGAAAATCGAAAGCATAGCAGAGGCTCCCAAATTGGACACAACGCTACTTCCCAAAGATGTTTATTTTAACAGGGATTCAGCAGAAGTTCACTCTTCGCCAATGTTTTTTATTATTTAACACAGGTCGACAATTTTAAACAAAAACAGAACGAAGAATTAGAGAATATTGGACAGTTTGGCTGAGTTAAGAAGTCTGAAACAAATGTATCAGACTTCCTTATTACGACCCAAGAGAAAAAGACTGTATAGGACCAAAGTTTTAGGCCAATCTTTGTTTTGTTATTGTTAATGTCTGTAAAATACGTGTATGATTGACCAGATTTATGGCCACATTTACCGAGCGATAATGTACGGATTGGTTCAGCCAAAGCCAAGAGTTATCGATATATAATTAAGAACTTTGTTAAAACTGACCAGGAAGAGGTCAAAATCTGATTAGTATGGAAAACCGTCATGTTTGAAAGTGATCAGAAATCAGTTAGATAATCGAGGTTTGCCATACGAACTACATTACATCAACATTGTTCGGGGGAGAAGTGTATATTATTACGATTGTTTACGCTGTAAATGGGGCGTAGTTTAACACGGAAAACTCTTCAGTTTAAATGTGCATATAAAAAATTTAAAAATTAGTCTATGCTTTGTCCCACCCGAGGAAAGTACAAAAGTAAGTCCCCAAGCTGAATTGATAAGAAATTTGCTTGTAGAAAATCATCCAAGGAAAGAAATTGCCTTGGGAAATTGACTGACACGTTCTGGATGTAAGAGCTTGGAAATACAAATTATTTTTAACAATCTTATGCAATTACTATGATGATTTGTAGGATTTATTTCAGTGTATTTACTTGACTTTCTTTGTTAAGTTCGTAGATTTTGTTTCTAGATATGGTTTATCTGTGTTGAATTCATTTATCAGAGTTTATTGCGTTTTCTTTTCTTTTCTGTCTTCTATCTCTGAACGTGACGGGGTCCTTCTTTTGCGGTGGGAACCTATTTAACTTCTATTTCTTCCTGTTGCTGTTGTTTCTTAGAGCAATTTGAAGACCAATTTCCTTAATCTATACCATGACAACATTCTTGTTGACTTTTGTCTCTTCTGATACATGTGTTGCTTGCATGACGATCTGGACATTCTGTAGCCCAATGCCTTTTATTCTGAAAAACAGCAAGTATCTTGATTTTTATCTCGAAAGCTGGGAGAGTAGTCTGTCGGCTTGTCTGAAGAAAACTTTCGTCTGATACCTCGCAAAGCTCTAATTAGATGTTCGACCCGTGTACTTTCTTCCATCGTGCTGATCGTTTTGAGGGTGAAATGAATACTGAGAGGGTAGTCACCAGTCCTTTATATAAGCATTGGCCTCACATGGATATATATGGGTCCATGGCGTTTCAAATGTAGTCATTTGACATTTGCTGTCAAGATGAAACGATCGCATCATTTTAGTAAAGAAGGAGAAGAAAGTAAGAAGCAGAAACGTGATTTATCGTCTTGCACAGTAGCCAAAGTCTTGGGTTAAATTTATGGCAGCGGTTTTGAAGATGAGATGAGTAAACCAGAATCTAAGCCCAGAGAGTGTTCACTCAGTTAAAGTCAATCACTACCAGTAAACCCTGAAAATTACTACCGCATTCGAGAGACGAACAAACACTCCTCTTGAAAATTTAGAACTAACAACGTACACGTACGAAGACAGGATTCAACTTGTTTAGGAATGCAAATAAAAGATTCACATCACCAGCTGGAAAACGACACTGTTCATGACCCCTTTTATGTTCTCCAAAGAACGGGACGCAGATATGTGATCTTGGTAGACAGTCTTCACAGCATCAAGCGCAGCGTTGTTCAAATTAACAACATTCAAGACCAGATTTATTTAGCCATCACGAACCTGGTAGGACGAGCGTATGCCTACAACAACGACAAGACAGAATGGAAAAGAGACCGGAAAACTCTTCGACAATCGAAGAGAAGGAGAACTTCTGTTACAACTAGCGGTTATATCCAAAGACAGTACCTGCAGCATTCCTGAAATGCAAAAATTGAAAGACGTCTTTCCTCCACACTACACTTTGAAAACACACCATCAAGTAGTGCGTGAAAATTCGTTGTTTCCAGCAAATGATTTCAAAGAGGGGAAAATACATTCAGGTCAATCATCACGATGAACATTTTGATGCCATTATCAGTATCACTGCATTCCTGTCGGTCAATTATTATTGTAAGAAATGTGACTATAGCTATAACAATCGAGAGCAACAGAAGCATCGTGGATACAAACGTGAGGGACGTTTAGCCTCTAAGCCTTGTATGAACAAAGGAAGAACGAGTGCATTTCCCAACTTGTCAGCGCATGTTTGTCTGCCATTCATGTTACCTACAACATTTAAAGATGCAAAGTTCACAGCGGACATCTGCTTGCCAGATCCTGCAATTGTTTCCTACCTGTTCACAGGTCGTACGTACCAATATTGCCAAGGCGCACGTCTGGTTAGAACAAACATGATGTCACTTTTGTCACCAAACCGTAAACTTGGAACACCAACGTTGCATTCAAAAGACCAATCCAAATATGAAGAAGAAAAAGATAATGACCAGAAAAAAGGAATGTCATTTTTTTCGATTTCTAATGCATTCACATTCTTAATTTTTGCTTGGCTTACCGAGCGTGTGAGAAGTTCATCCAAGAGCCAATCTTAACTCATATCCCTCACTGTAGCAAAATTCCTGGAGGACGTGAAAAAATCTTTCGGGGGTCGAACACATTGGCCGATGTTGCCCAATGGATCTTAAACCCTATTGACGAAACGTGGAGGACATGGAACGTTAGTGATATTGTCATCACTAAATCACGTTGATAGCTCACAATTTCTCAGGTTACGATGGACAGTTTCTAATGAGATACTATACGGAACAGAGTACCGCACATTTGAAAGTGACTTTCAACGGGGTCAACATCATTTCCATGCCAGTGGCTCAGGTGCAGTTTCAATTGAGGGATTCGATGAATTATTACGCCATGCCTTTGAGTAGCATGCCTAAAAGGTTTGAAATGAGAGAAATGGCCAAAGGCTCTATACCCAAACTTTTGCAATATAGAAGCCAATCAACATGAAGTTTTACTCCATTTGCCTGAGGTTAACAACTACGACCCCGACAGCATGCGTACCGAACAAAGAGAAACTTTCTCCGCATGGTACCAGATTCACCCCTCGGACCCGTCCTACTTTCAGGAAGAAATGTTAAAATATAGTCGTTCCGATGTGTACATTTTACGGCATTGCTGTGACAAATTTCGATACCTGTTCATATAGTACAGAGGGATAATCATTTGAAAGAAACTTGCACCATTGCCAATGCGTGTTCCTTAGTGTAACCCCAACGATTCATTCCCCAAAACACCCTAGCTGTCATCAGTCCTCAAACGACCACTTTTGTCAACCGTCAATACACGGTCAAAGCTGGTTATATTACTTGTGTGACAAGGAAGACAAATGGATTCGAGAAAGCCATCGGAAGATATTCAGTAGATGGTTGGGACCTGGAGAAACCCAAGATCGTGTGCGAGTTTTACGGGCTGTCATTTCACGTATGTCTCATCTGCTACACAGAACGTAACACTAAAAATCCTTTTATGCAATTGACCATGGACGATATGTACCAGGCAATATGTATGCGACGCTTGACGTTAGAAGATCAAGGATACAAAGTGATAGAAACGTGGGAACAGGAGTACAATCAGCGACTGAAAACCGATTTCGAGATTACATTGAGAATTTGTTATTGTTACATCCGCAGGAGTATAACATAAGGTAATTGGCTTTCTCAATGAAGGCACTTTGCACGTGCAGCTACCAACAAAAAGTACTCATTATGTTGAAATTAACCACCGTCATATAAGGCTATACTCAGTAACGAAAAATGAGTACATTTTTGTTAATAATACATTAATATTTAGCACACATCATTCCATTATATTCAATATATGACATTATTACATAGACCTGCCAAATTATTTTATTTTCTCGTTCATTGAAGCACGTCTGTTCACAGTGTTACCATTTTTGTCTTTATCCAGTCAAATTAACATTAGGATACGTTCCGTTCTTCATAGATATAGTTTCGTTCTTTTGATTTCCGATCGTTGGTTTCCAAACGTTCAGAGACGTGTAGTAGGCGTGCACTGAATTGTGCCCTCCGTCATCCATTCGTGAATATCAAGTTACCATATAATTTGCCACTTGTTTTTCTATCCAGTTTTGGTTTATCTTTATAAGATAGTTACGGTGCCAAAAGTTGACCATATTAATGGTATTTGACAAAGATTACAGCTTCATGCTATAATCGTGTGCTTGTCAGGGGAAGTAAATCGAAGAACAAGCATCGTTACACAGAAGCACTGGTTCCTCCCCTTTCACTTGGTGTCTGTAAATCAACGAAATATTTCTATTTACTTAAATATTACAATGTCCCATTATTCCCTCACTTGTAAATACGTTCGATCATTTTAATACTAAGAGTGTAATGCTTATATTACTTGCAACTGCCTTTTCGTCTGTCTGTCTTTCCCAAATCGTATGGTTATTGTCAATTTGGTAACTATCTACAAAAGCCGAGTTACCTAGGTTACAGTTTAAAATCAATCAACGTCTTGCATTAAAGTGCCGGTATCTCTTGCTTTGCTCACCGGAATATAATTATTGAAGTTCAAGTAAACTGTTAAAATTATTTGATCTACATGAAGAAATAATATTTGTCTCTTTCGAACAATATGTAACAGCTGAAGTTATTAGACAATACTATAAGGGTTATTTCATTAATAACTATTTTTCTCTCTATCTAAACTTCCATACCGTGCTATAAATTTGTCTCCAAATATCACTTTTTTCAAAACACAACATCATCTTTGAGAAGATCACTATTTTCTATCTTTAGCACGCACATATTATTCATTTATCAAAACAACTTACAGACTATATATTTTCTTAAATGTCTACAAATGGAAATCTGTGGAGGTTCTGCATTTTGAGTATAACTGTTTAGCAAACTGAATGTTATTTTCACTTGATTTTATTTATAAAGAATAAAGAAAGAATTTTTACACCGACATCTCTAACTCAACCAGTATTTTTTCCTTAAAATACTTCAAAACCAGAATTTTATTCACAGCTATAATTTTTCCAAGGTCAAATTTAATTATCTCATACATTATTTCAGTTATTTATATACTCTTTTCTACTATGTTTCTTGAAAACAAAATTTGGTGAGCCTTTTGACTTGTTTTCCATTATAATAACTTACTTTATTTTATTATCTTCTTTTTAATAAAACAACACAAAATTTTAACATCGAAACCAGTCAAACTAACTATTTGTAAAGTGGAAAAGACTTAAATGTACCATCCCAAAAGGTAAATGTAATCAATCTCCCGACACGAACAAAGTTCTAGTCTGTGATAGAAGCATCTTACAACTCTTTGGTCTCTGTGGTGAATTAATGAAAAATGGTGAGTTCAGAAATTCTGGTTACATTTCCATATTAATGTTGAACACCCCCTCCCATAACACACATACTATTAGTCCACACCTAACATTTCAACCAATAATTATGTAAATATATTGTAAAAACAAACAGCTTATGTAAATACTCAGGCAATGAAGTTAAACGAGTATATATTATACATCGTTGCGCGATCTGTCGTTCTGGTCGAACAACCTGCATGATTCCATTGCAAAAATCCGAAACCAAGCCACTTATCTAAACGAAGAAATACAGAAAGAAACAAAAAATGAACAAGAAAACGACAAAAAGAATGCATGGGTATCTTGAATGCATCGTGACACACATTACCACCATATATTTAAAACTTAAAGCTATACCTCTACACCTACATATCTGTACATCTTAAACATATCTCGACACAAGTTATACATAGTAAGTTTGAAATATCAGTTTCATCAATATTAACGGAAAGACAGTTTCAAGTTTATTTGTGACAGTCTGATACACGCTAGAAAGGTTCAGACGTTTACAATTTTAGCTGTTGTGAAGTTAAAGAAAACTTAATAATTGTAATACCATTTTGTATTAACATCATGAGTCAGTTAAAGTTTGTTTGCTCAGACGGCCCATTATCGTTAAGCCTGATCACACATTTCCCTAAAAAATAGCCATTTCGTTTCTTCATAATCATGGTTATCCCCTCCGTGTTCAAATAGTTGACAATCACAGTAAGTGGTCTAGGGACACCATATTATTCTTGTCCTTCACTATTCCATTTTGTAAACGACGAATTACTATGATTTATTGAAGTTGGAAGGAAAAGTCTGTTCGTGCATTTATCATATCCGAGTATTCTTTCCAAATCTTCTCCCTTTCTTTTTTCCGCCATACTCAGATACGTATATTAGGGGTTTTCTTATCTATCTGCTATATTTTCTCTTCTTTGAAACTCTTCAGTTCACTTTCCCGCGTCTCAACCTTTTCTGCATCTTTAACACTTTCAATTTCACCAATCTTTAATTTATCCCTATTTACTTTAAATCCATTTATTATTTTTTTGTGTTAGTTCTTAACAACAACACTCACTCCCCCCTATAAAATCAGCCTTTACAACGCGTTTGTACCTGATCACCTTCTTTGTCATTCTGTTCAACTTGAATGCATGTTTATTCTAGCCTTTGTGCTCCGGAATAAAATCGTTTCTAATAGGTCAGTCAGTATCTTAATACGATTTACGACGAAGAACTTCATTATTTTTATGTTCTCATTCTTCCTTCTCAAAATTTGCGTTTCATTCTACATCATCCAACAAGTAAAGCCTCAGAATCGAAGCTGACTTGACTTTTTTTTTCTTTATCTTGGTTCATGCAATAACTTGACCTCACATACATGCATAGACTTCAGCTCACACTGATTACATTACACAGACAGCTGATGTATAACACTAAAATGTAATCAATTTTCGTATCACTCAAATAATTTGTTTCAAAAATGCAATAGTTGTATTGACCGGCCTTTGCAAAAGCCCCCGCCACCCACTACTTGCCAGCAACTGTCAATAAATATTTACATCTTCATCAAAAGTATATCAATTTACTCAGGGTCTGTACCCTGTGCCCACCATGTACACTTGACGTCATAGTTTCCCGTGTAACGGAGTTTTGAATCTATAAGGAAAAAAGCTTTGAAATAAATTTCATGGGTACTTTTGAACGAATAAAATAATTAATCAAAATTCAATGGTCATCTAACTAGACAAACAGTCATACAGAGCACTCTCACCATTTGATTTATATGGAAATATAATGATCACTGTTCTCTCTCTCTCTCTCTCTCTCTCTCTCTCTCTCTCTCTCTCTCTCTCTCTCTCTCTCTCTCTCTCTCTCTCTCTCTCTCTCTCTCTCTCTCTCTCTCTCTCTCTCTGGAGCACAACACGTATTGATCCATTGAATTGTTAGTTTACGTTCTTATAGTTCCTTTCAAAATCAATAGTTTGGGGCTCAGTTTGCTTCCAGGAGATTTCCTGACCAGAGAAGAATGTTAAAATGAACGTTGTTATATTAAAAAGAAAGCAGACTTAATATCTAAACACCTTAAGTCGAGTTCAAGCTCTTGACAGTTGCTTTAGGTTAAGTAGCAAACGTGATTTAGAAAGCCCGTTTATATAAACCTGCACAAAACGTACCCTTGTCTAATTGGAATGAAACTATTTCCAGGCAATAAAATATAAGTTTATTTATTGTTTAATATGTTGTGTCCTGGTTAGTACCCACAATATAAAGTATAGTGTGTCTGCATTTAGTCTTTTAACAGAGAGAGAGAGAGAGAGAGAGAGAGAGAGAGAGAGAGAGAGAGAGAGAGAGAGAGAGAGAGAGAGAGAGAGAGAGAGAGAGAGAGAGAGAGAGAGAGAGAGAGAGAGAGAGAGAGAGAGAGAATAAAAAGAATAATATGTACACGGGTAAACAAAGTTTTTTTTTTAGAGAGAGAGAGAGAGAGAGAGAGAGAGAGAGAGAGAGAGAGAGAGAGAGAGAGAGAGAGAGAGAGAGAGAGAGAGAGAGAGAGAGAGAGAGAGAGAGAGATTATCTCTGAGATAATTGCTTTTGGGAATATTAAAATCAACCTTTTACTAATGAAACTGGAAGATAGATGGTTTGTGCTTAATAATAATAATAATAATAATAATAATAATAATAATAATAATAATAATAATAATAATAATAATAATAATAATAATAATAATAATAATAGCAATAACAATAATAACAATAATAGTAATAATAATGTTGCAGTAGGTCGTCAGTAGTAAAATGGATGGACCACTTTAGCGTCAAAGGAAATACCAGTCAATAAGTTCGTGGGCTGCTTTGACGTAAAGGGGATTTTATGTGTGTGTGTGTGTGTGTGTGTGTGTGTGTGTGATTTATATTTTTAACGCGGCTTTTACAATTTTTCAGTCACATCGTTATGATGTCTGCAGTGTGACAGTTTATAGTGACGTCAAGCACTGGGGCATCATGCCGCAGACATGTGTCATGATGTCCCACCCAGTCACATCATCCTGACACCAGTCCGATCAGTCCTAACACTAACCTCTTAATGCTGAGTGCCAAGAGAGGCAATTTTTAGTACCATTTCTTGTAAATATTTGGTATGACTTGACCGGGAATCGAACCCAAGACCTCCCGAATCTGAGGCTGACGATCTAACCACTAGGCCACAGGAGCTATTTGAGGTCTATTGTTTTCCCCTATTTCCAGGGACCTCAAGATGACTGACAACTGAGAGTTTCTTAAAAGTGAAAATGCTACACATAATGTTTATCTAATTGCTAATTACCACACATCATGTAATTCTAATAATAGAACACTTGCTTTTTCTTGTCTCAGACTTGTATGACATATTTGGTATGAATCGGTCGGGATTTGAACCCACGACCTCCCGCATCCAAGGCGGACTCGCTAACCACAAGGCCACCGGAGCGGTAAAGGGTAATTAAACATTGATAAATTTAACATGGAGTGAATGGGGAATAGCCGCAAGAGATTGAGTCACTTTAAAGTCAATGGGACCTAAACGTTAAAATTGGGTATATCATAATTGGTGTCAATGAGAATCTAATATGTGAATATCACTTGGAGGTCATTTGGATTTGAACATGGATGACATCATGGAGCTTATAGGGTGAAACTATTTATGGGGTAAAATTTATTTATAGTGACAAATGGTTGATCGGGACATACCTAAACAAATATGCATCCAAACACACAGAAAAGAGAACAGATATTGTCTAAAGAAAAACTCACAGATAGAATAGTGACTCTAATAAGAAAAATCTATTGTATTGGTACAAAACATTTATTTAGATATATACACGGAATTTCTGGCCTTCCTTTTTCTGGGGTCTAAGCGCTATCTATCTAATACATAAACATTTGGATGTATAAAGAATTTTGTTGTTCGGTACACATGTTGTCGGGTTCGTAGTGGTGCATTTTATCTTTGAATTGTAGAGATTATATTTTTTTTCCTGATCACTGGACTGACTAAGCATCATCCATCAGGTTCACTGTACTTTAATTTAAGTTTACTTCATACAATCCCTTAACTCACTAGTTTAAAAATAGCACACAATACCATATCATTTCTCTCTACCTATGCAAATGTGTGTATGTCAATATGTCAAAGTGAGAAAATATTTTCTCTTGGTCAGTTTCAAAACGCAAACAATAATGGCACAGTTAAGTTTTTGACGTGGCAAGAAGAAATGTTACGGTACACAACACACGATTGTAAATTCACACTCCGGTCAGTCTACACTACAATGGTAAAAATGCAAGAGCCTAAGCAAAAATAAGCCATCAGTCGTTAGAATCAATTTTATTTGCTACACCTATTTTTATCCCCTTAATTTCGAGTCTCCTTTAGTCTCTCTTCGTAGTGACAAGATCAGACGTGTTTTTTCTGCGCCTGACCACTATACTGCCTGTCTTGAAGTCAGAACCATACAATGCGTCACTCATTGTCAGTGACTTCATTGGCTAACCGATATTGCCTACCGCCTTAGCTTCAAATCGGTATCAGTTGCTATTCACACAGCTATAATATCTAACGTGCTTTTATGTGTACCTGTCCATAGACACATTACAAACAATAAAACAAATGCATAAACAATCGTATCATCGATGACTCATGGAAGTTTAAATCTTTTTGCGAAATACATAACGGCATGTTTGGATTTATTATTCTGTGAAAACTTTACATTACGTTTCTGACAGAATGATTTGTGTAGGCTATGTCTCTAATTCACTCTTGTGATATTTGACAAAAGTGTTTTTCCTATAGGAGTAATTATTTCAATGAGATGTACGTTTTTGAAATTTTCGTATGGAAAATTTACCATATAAGCATAAGAGTCGTGATATTTTCAAAAGTAGGAATAACATTCTCTCCATAATATTAATTGAATTGTAATGGCATCTGTTCCCGTTGGAAGATACCTCCGTAACTGTGATTAATAGTCACCATAATTATGCGAACTGTTCCGTTTGTCATGTATTTTTGTTTTCTAAAACTTACATCCTAATATTTGTAGAACGATTTTGTTTTCTTACAACAGTAAATTGTTGGATGAAATAAAAGCTTTAGTTGACTTGAGCTTGTATAATTCAGGTATCTTAGTTGTATCCTAGTTTATCACCACACTGTCACGGAAAAATTTCTTACATCAGAGCAACCGTTTTTCAGAAAAGAAACAAACACGCGGCTTTTTCAAGAATGACAATAGTGACATTCCACTGTATAACTCTTTCTTTTGGTTAACTCCGAATTTTAAACTCCAAAATAAAATTTCAGAAAAACAATATAGCAATGTTCGACCTATATTCTCTCAGTTGAGGCTGTAAATAGAACAAAACACGCTTTGGTGCTTTTTTCCTCGCCCTTAGATTTGTGAAACATTTTTGGTATCATGTTCTGCAAAACATATGACAACTCTTAAGTTTGGGATCTACATCAAATTGTTAAGCAGTTGTAGCCATTTCCTAACTCAGTCAGAGAACTCTCCTTTGCGAATCTTGTTTTACTCAAGGCCGCAGTGTCGATACTATAGCAAAAAGGGTAGTTCTACTCTGAGGTCTTGTTACGTTCTCTTAATGATATTCCCCGCAACAATAAGAAGTTTCTTTCTTTGATGGTATAGACATCAGATGTACATGGTCTTGCCAGACGCAGGCTGGCCTGATTTTGAAGGGAAGTCCAAAGGTGGACGAGTTGCTCCGGAAATAACACGACATGTCCCTCCACTAAAGGTACTACCCCTCCCAGAGCACCGAGAACGTATGTATGTATGCATGTATGTATGTATGTATGTATGTATGTATGTATGTATGTATGTATGTATGTATGTATGTATGTATGTATGTATGTATGTATGTATGTATGTATGTATGTATGCATGCATGCATGCATGCATGCATGCATGCATGCATGCATGCATGCATGTATGTATGTATGTATGTGCTGGGCGGATTTTGAGATTTTTATTTCGAAGAACAGCATGAGAACGTAACTAATTTTATATCCACAAGTCTAGCAAAGATATCATTATTTTCATGAACGTAGGTTTTTGATTGGTGTGTGTGTTTGTATGTGTAAGTGTGTGCGCGCGTGTGCGTACGTGTGTTAATTTGATTTTAACTTAGCTTTAAAAAAGTTCAGTCATATCGATATATTGTCTACAGCGTCGCAGTTTATAGTGATGTCTAGCACTGGGGTATCATGCAGCAGACTTGTAGCATTATCTTCCATCTAGTCACATTATCCCAATACCAGGTCTATCTGTCCTAATAGTAACCAGTTAATGCTGAGCGCCTAGCGAGGCAGCTGAATGTACCATTTTATAAGTTTATGTTATGAATAGGTCGGGATTCGAACCGACATCCTCCAACATCACAGGTGGACGCTCTAACCATTCGAGCGATTTGTTTTGTGGTTTTCCGGCTTTCAAGACCAACTTACCAAGAGTGGCTTAGTCATGTCCTACATGTGTCTTCTTTAGGAAGACGACTTTTCATTAAAATCGATAATTACAGTAATAGGTAGGGCATCGCTTCGCTTTACTGTCTTTTCTTTTGTTGGAGGCCTGGTTTATAACGCTTGCTCATACACGCTGGGCCGAAGTAGAAGGTTTGGCGAAGGAGAGATGGATCTTGATCTTTCATATGGCTCACAAATGTTTGCGTTCTATCCAAAGGTCAACAGACACACTAACCTGGGTCCAGCAATGTATTTATTATTATATGCTCATTTTTGTCTTCACATTGTCAAAAATGTGCAAATTTTACGATACTGAACATCTCCATATTTCACGCACGTTCACGTCACGTGTGTCTAAAGATAGTATATTGTATTAGGACATAAATTGTAAACAAGCTATGTATGTAGTAGAGGCTTTAGGTTTAGGTTGATTAAATTTATTTGTGAATGCGCTAAAGTAACGTTTTTGAAAATTTGATAGATAGTATAAAAGATGAAGTTAACGATGTGGACGAGTTCACTGAGTCAAAAACTTTTAAACGAATTAACGTCATATTCGCAATGTCAACAATAAACCAGACACAGTAATTGAAAATATCTTTCTGATCATTGAAACAGTTATTTGGCTTTTCGCAGATAGAATGGTTAAGACTAGGACGAGTGATCTCTAAACAAATATAGCATAAAAAAAGCATTTTGAGGCCAAGGGTTATCACATATCTATCAGATACGTACAGTACTGTACCATTTTACAAGTTTGTCAAAATAACAGAAAAATGCAACAGAAGGTCTTGGTAGGAAATTAAAGCCGCAGAGCAAATAATATAAGACCAATAAGTAGAATGGAGTGTCACACGGCGGAAGCTTTTCAATTTCCCCGTGTAATCTTGACACCGTATTAGGCTAGCGATAGAAGACAGTGTATGATAAATGTCAGAGTTGGGTTCCGTTAACAGCGAGAGGCAAGTGACAGGCATTCTTTATCTGGTAATAAGAATGACAATAAATATTCTTCCATTTATGAATATATTTATGAGCATTAAACAAAATCATGCACATTAATTCACAATATGATCATAAATTTCAATTTAAAGTAGAACATAACATTTCTTTTTGATGTTGAGCGCGAGTCTAAGTTCAAAAGTCGCTTGGCGAGCTATTTGTGTATGAATTCTGTTATTGTGTATTGATGTATCTGCGACTGTGACTGTTTCATTTTTATTTGATTAAAGCATAAATTCAAATACATTGTTTCTTGTCATGTCTTTTTATTAAGCTTTAAGTATCTAAACAAAATGAGCACATATTATATTATTAGATTTTGAAGGAGGCCAAAGGTATAACAGCGTATTTTTAATAGATCATTTACCATGTTGAAGACAAAGAAACATTCATAATCGTATTATGTATTTTATTCTATAATTTAATAGTCCTCTACGCTATAGATGTGGGACACTTCTACACAAAATGCAAAATACGGAAATGGGGGCTTACTGTAGTGATTTAAACTGTATGTGACTATCTTGTTAGACCATAAATTGCGTTTGCCACATTCAGAAGTTCTGGTCAGTCTGACTCTTAGCCTATGAACTTTCCGTATCAGTTGGCTGTTTAGTTCAGATGACGACGATGTCATCTCTACTTATTCTCAATTGTTACTTATTGCTTAAGCGAGAGACAAAGAGATGTTTATTTATTGATATCTTACGTGGTCTTGAAACTGGGCGAGATAAATGTCATCTAAATATAATCCTAATGTCACTTGACATTGCTTTTTACTAGCTGTTTAAATACGCCTTCTCGCCATATAGCTCAATAGTACATGTTTTTTATTGCACCACACATTATCATTTAATGATAGTTCATTTGGGTATTTAATGGTTTTCTTATGTAGTTGGTCGATTAGATTAATATTGTATTTACTTGACTCATTGTTATCACTATATGACAATGACGGTACTCCTTTGAGGATAAGACCGGTGAAATATTCAAGAAAGATCAGCAAGGAAAATGCAGCCGATGAACTCGTGTGGATCGATTTGTAATATTACTTTTATGCTATAATGTGAAGTTAGTAAATTGTCTCCTAAATAATCTCCCTTGCCCACAGTAGCAAGATAAAAATCAAAATACTGAACTTTATGACTTTGTATTAGGCTCCTTGACGTAACTGAAACTGAAAATTTATTTAATATCGGGTTAATAATTAGGACATAATCTAACAAACCGACTCAGTTGACTGCTAATACAAAGGAATACATGTACCGTACAGGCATAGAAGTTTTTTGGAACGAAATCAGCAAAAAAACAATTTTGCAGTTTCTGCGAAGCAATTATAAACAAACTTTAATTGCGTCATTGCGGGAGCTATACATTATTTCCGCTGTCCACGTCCATGTTCGTGAATCATGTGGTGATTCCACAGAAAAAGGAGGTAAGACGTAGTGGATGCAATACATTTTGAAATTCATTAAAAAAATTTTGCGATTCATTCTTCTAAATGTCAGCCGAGGATTGAAATATCCAATATGACGTTAGGATCCATTTATGACCGATGGATGCAATCAACATGAGGAAATCTAAGAGCCTTTTTTTTGATGCAGCATACGAAATAAGGACTTATGACCAACATCATTGACTATTGCAACATGGTCAATTTATATGAGTATTTCAGTTATATATATTTTGATGTGAGCGTGTATGTGTGTTGTAGTTATTCTGTTTGGAAAATGATATATGAGATAATCTCACAGGTATTTGAGATTTCAGCTGAGAAGATAAGTTTTTGTGACCAAAATTATTTCCGGAACAAATGTAAATACATTTCAAAGAAAAAGTTTTAAAAATTTACACAGTAGTTACCAAGACGAAAAAAAAAAGAATTCATATCAACTTTACTGCAATGTATAAAAATCATCTTAAAACCCCCATAAAAGCGAAGCAAAGCAAAGCAAGCAAGCATAAGAGTAGAAATTATATTCTCAGAGAAAGGCCTCAGTAAAGAGCGTCAACGAAAACAATAAATGTGTTAACTTTTCATGAAGGATATTATGAAATAAATTAAAGTTCGGTTCAATGTTATTTAATTCACTCAATGATATCTTTGCATTTTAAAATATTCCCGAAACTGAAAGTCTGCTAATTAGAAAATCGTACAAAATGAACTTTAAATTACTAGTAGAACCTTACGTTTTCAATCATTCAAAATTTTAAAACAGTCGTAACCTCAGTCGAAAATATTTTACTCTCTCGAGTAATGTTTGAA
This sequence comes from Potamilus streckersoni, assembly GCA_016746295.1. Taxonomy (NCBI): domain Eukaryota; kingdom Metazoa; phylum Mollusca; class Bivalvia; order Unionida; family Unionidae; genus Potamilus; species Potamilus streckersoni. The sequence continues at coordinate 213,011 of JAEAOA010001185.1, forward strand.
ATTCACTTTATGGATCCTTTAAATGGATTTAAACGCATGACTATTTGAATAATATTCCAGAAAATGCAAATCCAAGATTAGAAAATAGAGTAGCAATTGAACCAATCATATTCATATGTCATTGGCAACTCATAATTTGATATGATTAATGCTATAGGTATATCCAACTGCTTTATATCAACACTTCAACAGCCGATGTATTTTTAATGTCAGAGGTATTATTGATTAAAGCTAGTTATAGTCTCCTCTGTCAGATCCAGCCAGTATTATATCTAAACCTTATTTTAATGTTTTTATTATTACGTTCCTATATACAAAAAGCTTTCTAAATAATTTATTTCTGAAACACACGAATTACATTTTATATATTAAACCAGAAAGACTTTATTTATCTATTTATTACGTTGATGCTTTTCGGTGCTTTCAAATATTTCTCTACCCTCTATTTCAGAATTTGTCTCTATTCTTGTTTTGCTAGATTCACATTCAATTCAACAGATGAAGCAGATTATGCTACGCATAAACTAAGAAACCGTTTAAGTAATGTGCTAATGTAGATGTTCAATAATTCAACTTCGTTGAGTTTATAATAGTACTAATTGCAAGAGTCATATAACAAATTTCACGTGTATTCAAAAATGTCACGAATAAATAATTAATACATTACAAGTGTAAAACATATTTACAAGCAGAAAATAATTATTGTGTAAATCGTTCAAATGGAACATCTTGCTGACGAATTAGTAAAGAATAAACTAATGTCATTTCGCTAGTTTTTGTTAAGTACAAATAGTCGTGGATTTCGTTTTTACGAACAATAAGCAATATATATATATATGTATATATATATATATATATATATATATATATATATATATTTATATATATATATATATATATATATATATATATATATATATATATATATATATATATATATATATATATATTAACGGCCTATGAACAACGGTCTTTCTTTGGAAATTCTAAATATCCAACCATTCCCAATCCACAAATGCAAGCATTGACAAAAGTGTTATATTGTGCAATTCGACAAATATTGATACCATTTAAAGTGAATGAATTTGTATGATTTACAATATATTTGCCACAGTGGACATTTTGCTGACATTAAAACAGATATGACAAATTTAACCCGTCAAGAAATAATAATCAATGGAATAAATAGCGTCCTATGAGATAAGTAAAACCCATTCATAACTATCACAAATAAACGTTCCGTTTTTGTCATTGTGTCAAGTAAAGATATTGAAATGTCTGATAATATATCCGGCAGCTACTGGATGAAAAGCATTTGACTAAGACGACAGATACAAAAGCAAGCTTGGACAAATAACAAAGACCCCAATCAATAAAACCCCGCTAGAAATACATAACCATAGAACAGGAAATAGGAAAAAGACACAGGGAGTTAGTGCGTTTCAAACCCTATGTATATTTTGAGTGGCAATATATTTTACTGCGTCATTGATACTGCATTAATCAGGAAGTCAAAACTATATGTATTTTACAAGGTTGTTGTTCTTCTCATTTTCTAGAAATAGTGTTCCCCGCCAATATTACAGTATATTCGTTTGTACTGAAGTCAGTGATCATAACATTAATAGGAACATTTTAGATTACAGGTCTTTGTTGTACATAGGATTTCTATATTGCCCATATTTGTGATAATTTTCTACACTGGGACAATATCAACAATGAGTTGTATCATTATTATGCCCAGACGTAACGGTAAGAATACATTTAGTGAGTAAATGCATGTATATATATGTGCACGCATGTGTATATGTGTGTAACAAATATAATAATTTGATATTTTATACAATAATTCTCACTTATCTGCTTTTTATATGTTAAACTTATTCGATTTGTTTACAAAAGTGTCGAGGGAAAGTTTGATTTAATGAAGGGTAATCTAAATTTGATGAAGATGTCATTAAATGTATTGTATTTTTGTTTAGTACAGACAATATTTATTTCCACCAATACGAATGGGGTCCAAATGCTCATGCAAAAATTTCACTTAGTTTGCATCGCCACAATGCTGGTATCTGCACGTCATAATGCTATGTGAACATACTAAAACTCGATGATTGGACTGTGGTTTAGTTTAAAATAACCAATCACAAACACCAATCAGTAACATATAATGGGCTCAAAACAGGATTATAACTATGACACTGTTAACAATTAAACCGAACATATCAATTCTAGCAAACTGAGTACCCATAGACATAAAATGTGGTTTGTATAAATCCAACATACATGATGGTTGCACAATTTTAGGTTATTTTCGAGTACTATAAAATTATTTGCTAAATACAGAGTTTATTTCGCACTGATACGTAAAAGACTATATTAAGGAAGAGCAACTATGATATCTCTTTACGACTGTTTCACAGGATTATTTTTATTTCTTTCACAATGCTTTCTTATTTTCTATGTCCTTCACATTACTACAGTAGATATACGGCAGTATCTTCTTTATAGTCTTTTGCGTTTATATATATATATATATATATATATATATATATATATATATATATATATATATATATATATATATATATATATATATATATATATACATATTATGATGTGCAATGCTAACCATTTTGACACTCAACTGATTAGATTCGATTCTTCAGAAAATACACCAGAGCGATGCTAGGTTTGAATAGATCAGGTATATCTTTTTAAAATTAATAAATGAATCAAACCAATTCTTTTTTTAAATTATAAAAAATATATCACCATTAGATATCAGCATCAAACCGATGGTGGCAATTTTAGAGTTTCTCTCAATCAGGGCTGTTTTACGTTTTATTTTGACCATTAAATCTCTAAGCATCATTTATTAACGTTTTCTATAATCTTAGAAGTGTTATATGGATAATTTAATGAAGTGTCTCCCCTCTTTATCTAATTGAGATAAGTACAGCTGACTATATCATTATCAATCTCTATGTTTCATTATACAGTGTACTTGACCTTTCTGAAGAACATGCATGTCTTTGCAATCCTTCCTGCAGTTTCAATACATCAGTTGCTAGGAGTATATACTTGGCACCATTGCATCTTTGCTCATGGTCCTTGGTATCAGCAATAGAAGATACATAATCCTGAATATTTTTGAAAGCAACATTATTTTTAAGTAAATTTAAATTGCACCTGGCCTTTTCATGATCTTTATGCATTTCCTGTGAAATGTTTGGGTTGCTCGAACGACATTTTCGAAGTTGATTCTTAAAGTTGATTTAAATTATTTCATTAGACTTGAATTTAGTTTGGAATTTTTCCGATTTTAAATACATGAGGTTGCAAACAGAACCTGAGTAAATCCGTACATCTTTTGTGTGTATGGAGGCACTGACATCAGTGATCGTACTGTAGAATACTATTACGAAGATTTGACAAAAACTGAACGTGGACAAGACATCTTGCCCCAAGAAACCCATTTCAGTTACCTGCATATAATACAGAATGATAAGAATCATATTGGAATGTGGAAAAACATTAATTATATGTCGATGATCAAAAATCATCCACTCAAGTGTTATAAAGGCAAAATAAACTATTGAAATTCTAAATATTCAAGCAATTTAAATACGCCCTGTCATGCATTTATAAAGTAAATGCACACAATATTCAAAAGAAATGATCTGCTACTAAGTTATTTTATCGATGAGAAGAATGTGCGCATCAGAAACTAAGGGTATAAATGAAACCAATTAGCCTGTATATAATCAGTTTTCAGTACCCTGGATAGAAATATCTTTGTATAAAAAAGGCGGAAAAGAAAATGAAGTCATGTAACTAATTAAATTAACATGACCGTTATGGTGCTATATTGTCACAATGTTAAACTTTGTGGGCGGCAAAGATGCATACATACTACACATGATCTATCTGAAAGGAAACCTTGAAAGTGATGAAAAAGATATACTGCGTTGCTTGTTTTATTGGGAAATTTAACTTGGAGGTGCCTACATTTAAAATCCAGCCTGGTTCGATACTCCAGTTTAAGTCAGGTAGTACATGTACGACGAAAGCTAAACAATCATCATGTCTTTTGTTTCATGTCTTCTATCACTAATTAACAACAGCCAATCACTGAATGTAGCAATCCGGGGTTTGAAAGTACTCTCTTAGTTTAGCAGCACATCTCCATTAAACGTTCGGTTATAAGATACAGATATATAATGGAATAACATTACAGTAATAGCCCTAAACAAAATCCATTTGACTATTCAAATAGCGTTCTAAAATGCAAGTCTTTTTAACACGCTGTGATTTTCAAGTGGTAGCTTTAATTTACGCTATCTTCCATGCATGTAACAGCAAGCTAATATTATTAATGCTTGTAAATGGATTGCTTTATGACTTGAGTGCAGGCAGTTTAGAAGACATTGCTAGTAGTATAATACTGGATGTTTAACATCTGAGTCCGGCACTTCATTGTATTTCATATACTCCAAGTAGTATTAAACCAGAACAAATGCTTCCGATTGCATTAGAAAGGTTGAGATCAGATGCACGATAATACCACAGCATTAAGTCTTATTGCTCGTAGAAAAGGTCAGAAACAGATGTTATTAATGGTGTTGCTAACATTCTGGGAATAATGTCGATTAATGACAACATTTTCTAACTCTAATGACGGTATTTTCATATCAAATGATAACAGACATTTTGTGACGTTTAAAGGCTTTTTCTACTAGTGTCTGTGAAAACAAACAAAACAGTGTATCATTTTTGCTAAATCAAGGCAGTTGCGATCAAATGCACAATACACAATTATAAATTCCGCAGAGACCATTGAAATAGAAAAAAAGTGAACATCCTATTGATTTTCAGATATTTGCAAATAATGTTTCGTTTCATCATTTTTTTTATCTCTTTAGGATATAAGATTTACAACTAAACTGGCAAAAACATCTGGAATAATTTTAGATGCAAACTATAGTGATGAGTCTGCAAATGTTGGCACTACGATACAACTGCATTTCTCGCAATGTCTAACTGTGTAAGAAAAGGTACATAAATATAATCTTTTGAATGATTATATCACAAAAGAGAGCGAATTATTTAAGTTGCATCTAGTATAGCTTTGAAAAATATACATGATGCACTAAAATGAATTTCAAAATAGGCTATGCTATGCGCGAAATAGACAGAGAAGCAGATCATTACTTGTATTTCATCATGGTAATGTAAAATTAATGAACACGGTAGAATGACTGAGCAATATGTTTCATTCAAATGTGTATAAAGCAAAGAAAAAGTTTACAGAAGCAAGGAAAAAACAAAAACATGCGGAAGTAATGTATGTTTAACCATAATGAATACTGATAGACATTCTGCATGGATGTCTTAAGAAGTATATAAAATAAAACTATATTACATTGAGCAGGCCTTACATGACCCAATGCTCAACAATGAAGAAGTCTGGCAATAAGTACCTAGAAAAAACCGAAACAAGTTGTATAATTGTTTCGTTTTTATGCTTATTTAAATACTTAAGTACGTCAATTAAAATCTATTAAACATTTTGTGTTGATTATTAACGATTTAAATGTAGATAAATGAATGGCGTTGCCTACTTACGTGAGAGAAAAGAATCAGATTATTGCGATGAAAGCCTTCTTACCGGCAATGTTAATGCCTGTTGAAGTATACGAAGCTGACAATGCGTAAGCCGACTAAGTGATTATTAAGTCTATGAACGCTGTTTTCTGTGTACGGAATATATAATAAGAATGATATAGGAGCAATAATTTTGAAAAGCACTTGTTATATGTGACTTAAATTACGTTCAAAAAGGGCTAAGAAAACTAATCTGATGCAATGCTTTAAAGTTAAAACATAACAAGGCAGCAACAGATCCATTCATTTAAATAGTTTAATTAGAGATCGACTGGCATTAAAAAATCCAGATAAAAAGAGTAAACAGGAAAAGATAATGAAAAGGGTTATTAATGTACCTGAATAAATTTTTAAAATTATAAATAGTCAGAATAATACAAAAGAATGTACATTTGCGTATAAATATACTAGAAAGATTACAAGGAACTAAAAAGAATAAAATGAATCGGTTAGTAGTTATGTTTTATACAAGTTGCTTATAATGATCAAAATATACATCCACTCGTTTATATATACGCGCAAATTATAGGCACATCAGGGAAAAATTGATCAAAAATTGATCAAAACATACATCCACTCTTTTATATATACGCGCAAGTTATAGGCACATCAGGGAAAAATTGATCAAAAATTGATCAAAAACCATCAAAAATTAAAGCAAAAATCATTAATATGGAACAATCTGTTTAGCTATTGAATAATACATAACATTACTTATTTTTACAAAGCCTACATACTTCAATGTAAGAAAAGCAGTTTTGGATGCTAATTATAGTGTTATTTTTATAGCAATGTGTTCAAAGAAATATATATATATATATATATATATATATATATATATATATATATATATATATATATATATATATATATATATATATATATATTCTTCAACTTAAACATGTCAATTTTTCATAGAAATACATACATTATAAAACGGATCGGAAACAAGTTCAATAACTGAAAATTTTCTGTCAGTTTACAAAGGACAGCCAGTTCTAAGAATACGATTAGTTCTGGCAAATTTTCTTAATTTTGCGGATGCTTTTATGCAATATATCAATAATGTGTCTAGCAACTAAATTGCTAAACTTCATTAGAATAATCGATCAAGTGATGGAATTTAGATGACATAGTTACTTCGACAGACTAAAATGATGCATATGCATTTCTGAATGCAGATATTACCAACAAAATATTAACATCGATAATGAGAGTGATATAAATTCTTCCAATGCCAAATGATACAGACATTAAAACAAAACGTAGACCTAGAGAGACAAGACTTGTCTTTTCTGAATTTTTTCTATGATTTGGCAGTTTTTCACTTTATGAATATTCTGTAAAATGCATTCCATGGAACCATCGTGGAGTTTCTTACGAAGTCTCTCAGTTTTCATCCAAAATATAAGATGATATAAAATTGCATCCTAATTACACATTGTCTATGTACTTTCTAGAAGGTAAGTTAGTTGTAAATTATGAATTGAAAATTGTTTCAGGTACTAATAGGAGAATATTATTTGTTTTACAAATCACTCTTTCAAATAGAAGCAGCCATTAAGAGCCGATATAATATAAAAGTAATGCTATTTTCATTCACAAATTAACCTTGGATGCTATATAATGTTGTACTAAATTGGAAAATTGAAAACCATTTTCCTGTAACTAATGAACCTTTCTTTCAGTCCACCACTAATAACAGAATACTAGTGAAGATCGGCGGATCTAACAAATATCCCAAGGCTCTATTCCATTGATTTTGAGAGGAACCGCTTCGGTAATGTAGTTTTGATAAAGATTTAGGATTAGCATTTAATATTGATTGGGAAATATCCGAATTTATGTGAGAAGTTATGTTCAAAGGACTGTTTAATCAAATTACAGTTTGGGGTACGTGTCTCCAGTCAACAAGAAGTTATGAGGCCAACAGTAAAGTGGGTTATTTGTGGTTTTGTTTATGGCTGTAAATCTGACAGACAAGAAACTTATTTCTCCGAAGCATTACTAGAGTACTTGACAGAGCTAGTGGAAAGAAAATTAAGAACCTTTACTTAATTTGTTAAACACATGTCTGTAATGACTCATGTGAGGAATACATTTGAATAACATTCCCTGATTCTAGCTGTTGAGACCACGTTTCCGCCTTGTGTAATCGTAAAACTATCATATACGACAACACATTTATTTCATTGATCAAATTAAAATACCTCATAAAACACTTTACAATAATTGATTTTCCGCAGTCCAAATAGACATGCTGTCTGCATATAATTAAATTAGAATTCTCCGTATAATATTGCCATAAATGCGATTAAGAAAATGAGCACTGAATGAATGATACGGTTCACAAGGTGGATGTTCAGTTTCCTAAATGACGGCATAGATAATATGATGTGTTCATTTAATTTACATCAAACATTATAATAAATTTAAAGTAAAGATTACATTCATAATTTGAATCATGCAAATGAACTTCATTAACAATCTTTGTATGAAATAAAATTGTCATCTTGAATAATCAAATATTTGATAAAATAAGAATATGTTAAACATACCTGAAACCTAGTTTAGAATTAGGGAAATTATATTTCAACCAACTTTCGTAATTCATCCAAATTATAACAATGTGTGTCATTGTTACATAGGTTATATACCAATTGACATGCCACATTATGCCACAATTTAATTCCAGATCCAGAACAGATTAATCTTGACATGTGCAAACACGTTGCTGATAATGTCTAAACGTTCCTTAATGTAAATCGCACATTATTAACTTTGGAATGGTTTGTTGTAGAAGTTCCATCAAGTGTGATGCAATTCATCAAGTATGATGCACTTTCGATAAAGGTGCACATATTTCTGCATTTTCTTGGCATTCATAAGATGATAAGATAAGGTCTCGTAGCATTTATCAAAATTTTTGAATCCTTTTATCACTAAACCAATCAGTTTCAAGTAACCTTTTGCAATCAGAAAGCAAACTTGCGCGTTCAGAGAGTGGTCTTATATATTAAAGTACTTCACGAGATACTATTTTTATTTAGGGTAAATTTGAGATTTATTTTGACAAGACAGTAAAAAGTGACAGGTATTGCATCACCCTGTTTACTGTTTCATTACAGTTGCCTTTCCGAATTATAAGTTACATTTTCAGGAATGTACAAACAGTTAAATATTTAACAGATTTTCAGGGATTGGAAGGAATTACACAAGATCACCCTTAGAAATGTTATAGATGTTCAATGATTGCAATGTCTGTATAAACTTTGTTTAATTTAAAAAAAAACAAACTTTTATTATATGTTAGTCACTCTCAATTTTTCTATATTATTGATGAATTTTCATATCTAGTTTTATTCTTTAGATACTTTTCTTAAATATGTTTAGATGATATACAAATTAGTGCTAAGGCCCTTTTGCCTGTACAAAGTGTACGATTTTCTGTATGTGGAAGGTCTTGAAGGGAAATGACATCGACTTGTCATGTATGCTACACTTTCATTGATTATATGGGAAATGAGAAACAAAACCATGAATTATTCTCCCTCATATGTCTTGACGCCGGTTTAGAATTGGATCTAGCAAAGACACTAAACACAATTTCTTGAATGAAAGTTTTATTTACAATGTAATAGATTGATGAATGAAATTGATAGCATACATAACTGCATACAATCTAACAATATATTTAACACAATGAACCAAGTTAAAACAACATTAACGGATATAAAGAAAATGAAATCCTTCTAAATGGAACTAACCAGACCGTGTAACTTGAAAGAGCAATCAACCAACACTCAACATATGGAATTTCTAAACCAATATGACCAATATTTGGATATATCACCATGGACGACCATTGCGTGGAATGTACGCATAAATATAGCAAAAACGTACGGGTATTTGAGAAGTAAAACAAAACGGTTTTCACTTAAATAGTGATATTGAAATATTGGTATGTCTTGTAGGAAAAGGACATTCAAACTACGATGCATTATGTATGGTACATAGGTGAAATGTCTCTTAGGGAGAGGACATTAAAATGCCATGTATTACACTGTGTAGATATTATATCCCGCAAAGAAGTAAATATTAAGTTGTAAGAACTTGTGCTCGATACATTTGCTACTTGAAAGGTAATAAAATATATTTTAACTAAAATAATCGCGATGCCAATCTTCAACAATTGTCTTCATTCTCCAATATACTTGAATATCATTTCGATTATTTTATTCGCCACTCAAAGTAAATATTTTTAAAGTCTCCGTCAGCTACGTCCAATGTTAGAAGACAAACTAACTTGTTTTTAAGAAATTGCTTGCGGCTTAGAATTTGTATTGAATCATCCATTTATGAAAACGTTTGAATAGTCCAGTTGTTTCAACAGTTTACTAGTCTGACACGTTTTCTTAGTGTAGTTCAGCAAGCTTCTTGTCTCTGGGTACTGTATATCCTATATCAGGTGTCTCAAACACGCGGCCCTCCAAGTCGTATCCTGTGACCCGCAAAATAGTTGGCATCGCAAGGTGTTATGAGATATAACAAAGGTGGTGCGGCCCTTGGGCAATGGAAAACGTCCCTTATGCGGCCCTCAGGGTGGTTTCAGTTTGAGACCCCTGCTTTATATTGTTTTTGGTCGACTTCCCTTACATATTCGCATTTATCACAGTCAGTCACCTGATTGGAACGTTTAATGTTGTCAAAGATGTCAAACGTAACGTATGGATAGCCCACCAGAAAGAAACGCACAGCTTGTTATTTATCACCATAATGTCACTATCACATATACATTAATATGTTGATGGATTATTTATGACCGAAATATGGAATTCAGTTATAATAAAATCTTTTAAATCTTGTTCTTATGAGATCAGGTTATGTTACGAGTCTTTGCTCCAAGTACAAAATGAGACGGGTAGATAAACCTCTTAAGCCAAACAGCCAAACCACGTTCTTCAGTTGAGCTTCAGAATGGAACGTTGACTCCACATATATTCCCGAGTTTCATTAAAATTATTATTATTATTATTATTATTATTATTATTATTATTATTATTATTATTATTATTATTATTATTATTATTATTATTATTATTATTATTATTATTGAAATTGTTATTATTATTATTTTTATTATTATTATTATTATTATTATTATTATTATTATTATTATTATTATTATTATTATTATTATTATTATTATTAATGTTATTATAATTTTTATTATTATTATTATTATTATTATTATTATTATTATTATTATTATTATTATTATTATTATTATTATTATTATTAAAAGAGTAAGGAATCTATATCGAAACCATTCGGTTTCCTAAGGTCATACTATTCACCTTGCTTAGAGTCTTAAAAAGTATATTATCATGAGATCTATATGAACGCATATTGGTATATCTTGTGTATAGATGTAGACAAATATAACACATTTTTATATTATGCGAATTGTATTCATCATCAAGAGTCTAGATTGATGATTTTTGTAATTGAACAGGCAAATTCAGATGAGGTTATCTGATAGTTGTAGTGATGACGTAATGGTAAAATCCTGTATTTGGCATTCAAAACTCACATTTAGATATATATTTTATAAATGAGCTGGATTGAGCGCTATGTCTCTCAATTCACATTAACTACAACCGATATATCAAAATTCTACTAATGTATTGTGAGGATGATTGGTTCAACACTTAACTTGTAATCTTTAATCAATATTTAATCCTTGCTCAAGAATTTCAACGACATGGGAGATTTTATTTGTTCGTGCAGGAATATCTGGAAAGAAGTGCTCATGTTCAGTTAATAACTATATGAGTTGAAGTAAAAGTGTGTCTGGTTCAGACGGTGCAATAGTTCTGAATCCCGAAGATTGGGTAATCAAATTCACTACTATTTCATGTCATTGTTTAAATCTTCACAGTGTGGGACATGTACCACTAAACCCACAGAACAATCTATATGGCTAAATCTATCAATGTACTCTTTTAACATATTCATATAGTAAAGTTTTTTTTATATTATACTCCTCCAAGGAGTACTGATGAAATAATTTAAACCACATACTTTCTTTATTGTAGTGTAATTTCTATAATAAATAGCCTTAACAAATATTTTGAGATTTGGGAAAAAGAATCAGGATTTCAGCACTATGCCAGAAACTCCTTTCCACTGTATGTTTTCATATCTTAATTTCATTTTTGACTGATAAGACTAAATATTAAATCTTCCTACTTCACAAACCCTTATTAGTTTCTATTTCAAGGAAGAGATATGGTAAAGAAGACTAGTTTCTGAATCTTCGATTGAAAGTATTTTCTGTTTCAATGACTTTAATGGTCAGCAGACAGTAAATCCAAAATTTAGTTTGAAAGGACTGAAGCCTAATGACGCTTGACTATTTAACAAGAAGACAACAACAAATAAATACCATTTTCCATGTTTTTTTTTACCGTATCAAAGCAGTACGACATATCCTTAGGGTGATATGCAGAATATTTAAAGAATATTTAAATATAACAAGCTGTGCGTTTCTTTCTGGTGGGCTATCCATACGTTACGTTTGACATCTTTGACAACATTAAACGTTCCAATCAGGTGGCTGACTGTGGTAAATGCGAATATGTAAGGGAAGTCGACCAAGAACAATATAAATATAATTCATGCATTCCTTACTGGAAAACACTGAACTAGAATTTGATCCTTGATCAGGCTAGACAAGGCTTACATGTGTAAATCTATTTTACCAAAGATTTTACAATGATTAATACTCCTCAAATCCTCTGGAAATCCTGTAGATGCACACATTATGGAGAAGACGTATTGGTTGCCTTTGTCTTAGGTAATAGACTGACTCAGTCTACCATTACTTTGCCAAATGGTTAGTAAAATGCTGGAATATCTTGAAGATGAGCCTTTATTATGTTCTGATGGGTTTTCAACTATTGGACAAGTGCGGCATGATTTACATTTTTAAAAAATACCACTTTTAATTTTCACACAAGAAAAGGGATCTAATATTTTGCAATAAGTCTTATTGACTATTAAATGACCATGCAAAGGAGTTCCATTGGCTATACTAAAGATATGACTTCGTTTAACTATTTGATAACCCAATGATCGAACGTCATGAGCGGGTACCTAATCATGTTTCCGCTTTCTCATAAGGACTTAATGTTTATAAAAAAAATAAAAAATAATAAAATTTATTTGTTTGGCTTCAGTTCCGCTTATCGTTTTCCGAAACAAACAGGAGTTATCGGGATCTACTTTTTTTGCATGAGACATATAGTTATTGTTTCAACCACCCTGATATGAATTGAGAGAAGATTACTGTGAAATACCTCTTGGCTTATGAATACTAAAAGAAGTGTCATTATCAAAAGTCTAACTAATAAATGTGTCAGCTAAGGGAATAATGTCCTTATCAACTTAATTCTGAAACTTCATTTCATTCGTGATCAAGTTGGGTTTAAGCCATGAAAGTAAACAAGTTGGGTATTAACCATAAATGACGATGTCAATAGGCTCATTTTTTAAAATCTAAAACAAGGTTTGTTAGTTACACTTGGATTAACCAGAACCTTATATCCCAATAGATCATTGCCTATCAATAATAAATACCTTCAGTGGGCACAAAAAGGGAACGATCCTATATAGACCCGCGTCCAGGACACATTAACAAACTAAATTGGAAAATTAATAAAAGCAGTACTATACTCCATGAACAAGTGATGTGACGTGATTATGATTGTTAACATGGCTTTAACAATTTTTCAGTCATATCGCTACGATGTCTGCAGTGTGGCAGTTTATAGTGATGTCTAGCACTGGGGCGTCATGCCGCAGACATGAAGTATGATGTCCCACCCAGTCACATTATCCTGACACCAGGCTGACCAGTTCTAACAGTAACCTCTTAATGCCGAGCGTCAAGCGAGGCAGGTGTTAGTACTATTTTGGTAAGTCTTTGGTACGACATGAATGGGGATCGAACCTACGACCTCCAGCATCCGAGGCGGACGCTCTAACCACTAGGCCACCGGAGCGGTTAATAAAAACGTACACACTAGATGATGACTTCTCAGAACAAGGCGGAGCAGTAGAATCTAAAAGACAACTAACTACAGTTCATTTTAAAGTTTAATAGACTTTTGATTTGAAGAACTACGCACGAGTGATACATATAACATCAATGATTCAAAATTCTCCATGATAAAATCAATGGGGTCTGCTAGATAAAACGAATGTATTTACTTTCAATACATGACTGTGAATTTTACCTCTTGGAAAAGTGTATTGGGAATAGAGATGTATTCTGATGCTTATATTTCAACCTATAGGAATTAGAACTAACATGCCACTTCTTGCTATTGTGCATGTAGTGAGATATGAATTTCTGATCAGTAGTATCAGAAGATTGATTCCCAAAATGTGGTGCTAGTTTCAGAAAATAAAATGGGTTACTCTTTTACCAAAAAGCTGGTAAGAGGAAAGTTTTTTGACAAATTAACCTCTGTGAGTCAAAGAACATTTTCTAAAGATTCAAATATTTGTCAAATCAAGAGTGATATTAAAGTCATTATGAATGTAATTCTTGCAATCGTTAATCAATGTGAATTTGCTGCAGTTACCATAAGCTTTACAACTTTCTTGCCTGTTCATCACGAATCAAATTGTTGTTATCTTTCCCTTGGAAACTCGGCATAAGTTTTACAAATTTCTATTCTACAATACTTAAACATTTGATGATATGTATAACTTGCCAGCTCATAACACTTCCAAACCATTTTCTAAACAGCATCATAATTAGTATTTTTCTGTACCAAAACTGAACTGTAAACGTCCTGACCAATAAGTATACTTTGCAATGATAAAGTCCAATGCTCTGATGGCCATTTTAAACTTTTACATTTTTTACAAAGTGAGGAAACTTTATTTGCTTCCGTTTATTCAAACAGGGATACTGGCATAAAATTTCTGATTACGTCTAACTCAGCACATGTATTTTACTCAAGGGAATTGTGCACTGCATGTCAGTGATATTTCTTTTAATTAAAAATTGTGCTTTCCTATCGGCTTTTCGTGTTGGCATTTTTCGTTGCTCTTACATATTTTATCTTGGTTTATGTATTTCTCTTTCATGTTTCACTTTTTGCATTTTCAGTTCTCTTAAATCCTTCTTCATTTGTATCTGTCTGGTTTCTTTCCTTTTAGCGTTTGTATTTTTTGCCGTTGAAGATGAAACATTCTCAACACTATTTCCATTTAGATTTTTAACTGTAATTCTCCTAAATTCCTGTCCATATTAGATAAAAACCTACTAATTATACCCAACTCACGTTTACAAAGATTGCCTTTTTCCAGCAAATACTGGACTATAAATATTTCTTTTCTTTTGCTTCGTTCAAGGACAATTAGCATCAGAAATATCACAATGTCTGGCATTTTGGAGCTTTTCCTTTCTTAATTAATCTAACCATCTGAAAAAATGTTCTCTGTTATAGAAGACCTGGTCAAGGCATATTGGTATTACTAACGGTTTTCCAAATTTGCGACGTTAAAATACCTGAGACTAAGAAATTTCCAAAGCCAAATTCAAAATTAAGATTAAAATACAATTTCAATTGTTATGAAATATTTTGAAGAAATTTTTATGTATGTATGTATGTATGTATGTATGTATGTATGTATGTATGTATGTATGTATGTATGTATGTATGTATGTATGTATGTATGTATGTATGTATGTATGTATGTATGTATGTATGTATGTATGTATGTATGTATGTATGTATGTATGTATGTGTGTGTGTGTGCGCGTGCGTGCGTGCGTGCGTGCGTGCGTATGTATGTATGTATGTATGTATGTATGTATGTATGTATGTATGTATGTATGTATGTATGTATGTATGTATGTATGTATGTATGTATGTATGTATGTATGTATGTATGTATGTATGTATGTATGTATGTATGTTGAAAGTAAATAAATATATTTTTTTATTTCAGGTTAATAAATTTCAAAATATTATATATCGTTTAGACGGTTAATTCGCAAATACTGATCCATATGTATTAGTTTAATATACATATACATGCACAGTGTTTCAGTAAAGGTGTGGAGCATTTTTATATTCTTTCGAGATAAGTTCGTCTATCAACCAACATCAAACAGCGGCTAAATTTTTAATTAATATAACCGTGATAAAGCTGCCTCATTGCGTTTTCATAGTCTGCGGTTTTGTCATTCGCATCAAATTCTGGCGTAGATAAATGTATTTTAGTATGTCTATAGTACGTGATTGTACATGATGAATAGTAACCAATAAATCGATAATCCATTTTCATAGCTAATGCCGATGAGTGTTTCTGTATATGTCATTTTACTCTTACTATATTGCCTCAGCACTCAATAATTCGTATCCAACTGTGTAATTTAACACACACATATATACAAGTCGGCACACACACACACACACACACACACATATATACACTTACATATATACAAACATAACGTAGAATGCCCTCCGTTGGATGATAGAATTGTCAAAGTGTGAAAACCAAATAACAGATAAAATGCAATACGAATTTCTTGCATCTAGGCTGTCAGCAATGTCGTTACTACTGACAGCTGGTTGGGGAACCAGTCATCTAAAATCGATCTGGTTGATATTTCTTCTTCTATTAGCTGGTCGTAGCCCCTGTCAGAATCACTGTTATCCTTGTCGGAAGGCAGAAGGAAATAAGTATGGTTATTCACTCTTATTTCTTTTTGGATGTCAATAGGGTTGCTTGTCATTAGCTTGGTCTTTTCAGCGCTAGTCAACATTCCATTCCTTAATGATGTTTGTTTTGAGACAGTTCACTAAGGTTTCCAGTTCTACTTAAACTTCTGTTAAGCAGTGGTATCAGCAGCAAAGCGCACGTGCGTGATTGTTTTGCTTCCAAAACTGACATTGCCCTCGTGTTCTTACAAGACATCGAACATAACCATTTCCTGGTAGATGTTGAAGTTAGAGGAGGTATCCCTCTCTGACTTCGACATTGGATCTGAGATTAAAATTGCGCTGGTGGCTTTGTCATTGGGGTTTCTATTGGCGCTGATTAGATATCGTGTGTGCCATACCTTGTTGAAAGCCGTTTTGAAGTCAGTGAAGACATGATAGACTTGATAGCACGTGGTTATTGTCTAATGTGAAATTGGAGATGCGTGAATGAGATCGGTAATGAAGACTAATGCAGGAGAAGTTCATATATATTGCTGAGTTTATAAATGTTCTCAATATGATCAACATCTGATGTTTCAAAAATCAATTTATTTTGATAATAATGACTGTCGTAATAGCAAGATAAGTACTCTCTCGGTTTTGGATTAAATTGTTAATTTAAGCTGTTTCGGTTTTACGAAGAAAATATATTCTCTAGCCAAAGTCCAGATTCCAGAATGGCTGTCAAAAAATATATTAATTATTTGTCCATGGATTTGGCTTTGTTTTTGAACAAAAGAACAGTCAGCAGAATAACGGACACCTATTCCTACCTGGACAATGGACTAGCTTACAAAACAAAGCCAAGAACGGATATAGATTAAAACGGTCAAATTGTTGGCACGTAGGCCATATTATGTACATTTATACCATCAAGGAAAACTTTGACTTCGTATGGAACATTTGCTACCTAGCGGTGAAGACCATTTTCAAAAAGGCGATAATCATGAGGGTTGCTTTATGACAGCTATTGTTATCTTCTTATTTTAGCTCAAAACCTAAATTTTAAAGCGATGGCAAGATAAAACCATCATGAACCTTTTCTATCTTTCATACTTGACGAATCGTTTAATTAGGTTGATGTTTATAAATATTGATTTCAAAACATGGTTTTTATTTGCGCTTGTATTTATTTGTTGATCAAAGCATTGAACTTGAAGAGGTACTACCCTAAAAATCCTTCGTCTAATAGCAGCAACAACTTCAACAGCAACTAGAACGGCAGTAGACAGAGCAGCAACAATATCGCAAGAAGTAAGGTCAGTTTTGTAAACAGTAGAACGTTCAGCAAAAACAGCCGCAACAGTCACAATTGGTTAAACGTCCAACATGCAAAACATTTGAGAGTTGGATTAACCAGCCTGCCTTTAGCTTTGTATTCACCATATTTGATGACTATGGGAATGGAATAGTGGCAAGCGGAATGTACAACCCTGTCTGGAAGGTTTTGCCACTAAAGCAAGATGTTAACTGTTAGGCAGCCCTTCTCAGTTCTATCACAAAGGCCGTTGCTGAATCTAAAAAAATATACTTGTGTATGATTGCAAAAACCCCTCTTCTCTTACATTTGTGTGCATTTATTCTGTGTCTATATTTTCATACAAATAAAACAAATTAATAATTAAACAAACGGAATGCTCGCACAATGCATCATCCGTTTTATAAGAGCTAAATAAATAATTACAAGGTATATTAATGGTTGCTTGTTTGAATGTATGTGCAGATGTAGGCATGACAATAAAATAATTAAAGACCCTTAAACACTCTCTTGATTTATCTGTGCTGTAATTTGTCTTATGGTATCGCGTTAATATTTTATTGTCTGTCTGCGATTGCATGAACAAAATTGCATATTAATTGTGAATATTACAACCTTTACCTTACAAATTATTATTTCACAGATGTTGCTGTGTCAGTGAGTGTTAGTCAATGAAAAAAGTGTCTTTTACAGTATATGTTTACAGTTCGGTAAGTGGGGATTTAGGTCAGATCAATTGGATATTGGTAAGTAAGAGTGGATATTGTTCAGTAATATAAGTGTATTCTCCATGCTAAAATTCCAAAGCACCACAAAGTGGTACATATGTAATATTCGCATATTGATTAATAGCTTCTTTCTCTATGATTAAGTTCTGTATGACCCCAGAGTGACCTTTTATTCTCATTGGATGCTCGTATACTTAAGAGATGCAAGTAATCTTCAATAGGATGCCAATAAATTAGCCAGTGTGATTATCATCTGGTACAGAAGAGCACTCAATATTTTTGTTTTATCAGTACCACAATTGGCTTCCATAATTGAGAACTACTTGATGTATCACTTCTTCTTAAATCTAGAAAATTTTGATAGGATTATGATGATGAACATGCCACTTAGCAATAACTTTACGTTTAACATAAATTCGGAACTTTTTACCCAAATCATTGTCCTTGACATACATGATCAGATTCTTTGACTACGTATTCTTATGTTCCATT
Organism: Potamilus streckersoni; assembly: GCA_016746295.1. Taxonomy (NCBI): domain Eukaryota; kingdom Metazoa; phylum Mollusca; class Bivalvia; order Unionida; family Unionidae; genus Potamilus; species Potamilus streckersoni. The sequence continues at coordinate 231,946 of JAEAOA010001185.1, forward strand.
TCTGGTTTATTCAGTTTATTTTGAAAGAAACACCTATCAAACGTTTAAATTCTGTTTCGAATGAAGATATTGATCTGCACAAAACTTCTAATATTTCTGTAGCACATTATTTAAGACTGTCTTGCGTACCTTGCATTTGCATTTCCTTAAATCTTTCCACCTCTCTGATCCCAACTCTGTATGCTTTAATACATATATAAATATTGGTTCTGGACCTTTTCATCCATTGGTCTACATCAACACCTCTGCTGTTTAGAGTTAGTACTTCTTTCTTTGCAATTATATTTGTAACTAGAATCTCTATTTCCTACCTGTATCAACTGGATTCATTCCTCAGAATTTTCTCTGCAGTAGACAATTACATCATTTGATCTGTACTGGGCAGCTAGTTTACTAGTCTATGGTTACCGTTCCTCCAAGATGATATCAATGCAGTTCTTAGAAGATGCATTTTATTGGTTGATGTATTAGCATGTCCCATAGTGGACTGAATTTGTAACGTAATTAGCCTTTATAAAAATGAAAACTGTTTTGTAACATTTACTATAATTTTGATGACCATGACATTAGATCATCATCATTATTATCATTGATATGGTCATTATCTGTAGGTACGTGTTATGCCGTTTGCAACATTGACAATAATACGAATATCATGTAAGAAATGGCACGAAGACTGTTGGAATTTATAGAAAGATGAGGAGGTACGATTAGACAGATTGTTGCAAAGATGTGAACGGCTCGTGAAGGTGGGATTAGGTACGAAAACGTATGATTACATTTTAACAGGGAATTGTAGCTTTCCATGTTTCGAACTTAATACTTGTTTTATTTGAATACATAAAGAATCTCTTCGTTTTGTTAATGATGAATTAAGGGAGAAACATTTAAATAACTGCAGGTGAGGAGCTACTAAAACCTCTTAAAACAGCACGGAACGAAACTGCACAGTATAATGCAGAGTAGTACGTAAGTAGAGACACTGACAATTAGAAACTGTATGAAAATGGATGGTACGGTAGACAACTGAGGGGAAATCAGAAGCGGAGGGGAAAGGGTATGCAGAAACGATTGCAAAGCATTTTACAAGAAATTTACTACTACTACTACTACTACTACCACTACTAATGCTACTACTACTACTAATAATAATAATAATTAGAAGACGAAGAAGAAAAAGAAGAAGAAGAAGATGATGATGATGAGGAGGAGGAGGATGAGGATGATGATGATAATTATGATGAAGAAGGAGAAGAAGACAAAGAAGAATTATAAGAATCATTATAATCTTCACATTGTTATTATGATCGCGAGGTCATCACTACAATAATCACCAGTCTCATGCATAGTTTACAGAGAGAGATAGAGAGATAGTGGGAGTCATTAACCTTGACACTAATTCAGCTAAATGCAGTATTGACCCATGTCATTGAAGTTACGTCGTACAATGTTGAATCTCGTCATTCAGGCTACTTAACACTTGACCCTAGTTCATGAGGTTAATTAACACAGTATTGGTTCTAGTTCTTGAAGTTACTTAACAGAGTATTGATTCTAGTTCTTGATGTAACTCACCACGGTACTGACGTTAATTCCTGAGGTTAATTAACAAATTATTGACCATAATTCTTGAGTTAATTAACCAATATTGACCATAGTTCTTGAGGTTGCTTAACACAGTATTGACCCTCGGTTTTGAGGTTACTTAACACAGTATTGGTCCTAGTTTTTTTTGAGGCTACTTAACACATTCTTGATGATTCTAGTTCTTGAGGTTATTTAACACATAATTGATTCTATTTCTTGATGTTACTTAAAGTATTGACCCTAGCTTTTATGGTTACTTAAAACAGTATTTGATTCTAGTTCATTGTGGTTATCTAACACAGTATTGGTCCTAGTTCTTAGTGGTTACTTCAAACAATGTAAATAGGCAAGAAGAGCAGCTATCAAAACGTTTCTTCCTTCAGAATATCTAGTTGATATTTGTCATTAGGAGGAATGTTGTATCTGGGGTTCCGAATTTAAGCTAATAGGTTTTATGCTAAGTGTTATGTTACACATTGGGAAACATGGCCCTTTCATTCTAACGTGTATTCCAAATGCCGATCATACAAACAACAATATTCTTAAGTATTGTAACTCAGTTTCAATATAATATGGATTGGGTAATAACAAACTGAAACTTCATTATAAAAACATCTTATTTAGCTGTATTTAATGAATGTCTAACCTATATGTAGTAATCAGTCGTTTATGTATGGTTTTGACAGGGAAATGTATCAGCTTGAGATTACAGTATGTTAGATGCAGTTTCAGACTCAGTTTTTCTAAATAAGCTATGTAATATTGAAGCCCTTTTTTTCTAAAAAAGGATATTTTATTTAAAACGAAATTTTATAACACCTGATTCATTTCAAATATATTTCAAAACACGTGAATAGAGAGCGAATCCTTTTCGAATGCAGTGGCTCTACACAAACGGAGATCAACCTTTATATTAGGTGATTAATAATTTTCACATAAACGTCTCCCATTAAATCCCATTATAATATCTTATGTTCAGTTTTATTTTCATTTATCACATGATTTATCCATATAAGATCCATGCTTAAGAAACATTACTTTTGGGTTCTTGTTCTTATTGATTTTGTTGCATGATAGCAGGTTTTTAGCCACTTTAGTATTCTTGTCTGGTACACTAAACGCACACAAATATTAAGGTAAACATTACATCAATTAAGGGTCTATTCTAGAGACAATATGTAGCATGAAATCATAGTAATTTAGAATATTTTTGGTTTTATAACATGTCAACGTTTTATTGTTTTAAGTTGGGTACAGACATATTTGTTGGGATCAATTATGGCGATGATATGAATCCGTGTTTATCTCTACCTTTGACTTTAGAATGAAATGTGTAAAGATAAATTTTGTATTAAATATCAATGCATTTGATCTGAGCATCATGGGGTAATATATGTTTTTATTTCATTTTACGATCTTTGTCATGCACTGAACAAGCTTATACGCATGTTCCGGAGCGTGAGTATTAAGCTGTTATAGTACAGAACACGTATTTATCATCCACTGTCAAAAACATTTGCACTTAACGAAACTGATAATATCGTTGTAAATATACTATCAAGACATTAATATTTTGTTCCCTTTCTGTGATGGTAGATCAAGGAATTAGATTGATGATATTGAAACAAAATAAAAAAGGTAAAGCACAAAGGCTAGCAAGTGTCATATAAGCCTTGTTTCTTACTGTTGCTTATTTGTACTATTTTTCTGCTATATGTTTCAAATGAAATAGCTATTAAACTATGGAATGAAAACAACAATGGCAACTCTATTATTACTTATTACAGATAGATAATGACATCGTAATTCACGTGTCGTCAAATGAGGTGAATAATAAAGTTGTACTACATAATTTCATGCAATGGAGTTGTTGCTTAAACTGTGAAAGATCTGCCACAGTTGAAGAATAAGTTATTAAAACGCTTCCATATTTGTCTTATTATCTAAGTCAGATAGGAAATTGAAAACAGGAATTTAGTTCGTGATATATGGTAATAAAGACCAAGCCAGAGTATCAACATGAATTTATGCTACATTTCTTGTACCAACCATTCATTTTGTCGAGAAGGAGAGAAAAGGTGCCAGTGAAGAGATTCCCGTTTGCGCATTAAGATAATGGGGTTAGCCTTGTAAAGAGACAGGATTATGTTACAAACAATCTGTCTTTTCTTTCCCCGTCACCTCTTGCAATTTTGTTTAACAAAATACACGTTAAGACGCTTTATTACTGTTTGTGTTAGTGTATAAAACAACCAACGACATGAACTGCTTAACATGCTTAAGTTATTAGATTTCTATTTTCTAATAAACCCACAATGAGAATTGGGCATGGCAGGATATTTCAGAATTAATACTGCCTTTAAGAGATTAAAACGTTATATTGAATGATTGACTTTGTCCGTGATTGAGGACAGAGTTTTCATCCACTTGACGATTGTTATAGTTCATCTAAATGACTAGTGCCATGACGATAAGTGGTAAACAAGATGATTATTGCAAGTTCAAGGCCTGGCCGTGATTTTAAATTGGTGAATTTTAACACTTGATATGATCAGTTTTCCAGAATATTCTTTTGCATTATAGTTCAGATGACAGTCTCTATAAAATAAGAGTCCTATCAAACAAAGTCTTCTTTATTGTTTCAAATCTTCCATTGGGACTCGGTGCAGATGGCTTTGTTAGGTTTAGTTATATTTTGAGAGAAATTAAATATTCCTTGTAATTTCAAATGGCACACTGACTTTTGGGCTACAACATTATTTTGTGATAACTGGGAAATCATTCAAGGACATTCTGGGATATAGTATTGTGATACATCAAGGGATTCTAGACTATTCGACTTCATTCCAAACATTCTATAATTTTGGACCTGTGATAGAACATATAGATTATTTAGGAAATAATCCATATGACTTTAAGAATCTCTAATTGTTTCGTATTCTCTCTGTTAAATAATTTAAGACTTGAGAGTCTTAACACTAAATATGAAGGCGTGATGAGATTGGTTTGCAATTTGACTGTGCCCATTTCTGATTCAGAGAATTGTTATGTATAACTGCAGTAATCGCTAGTCCATAACCGCATTTAACTTAGAGTGACACAGAGAGGAAAGGAATGTGACATTGACTTTTAGGGTTACGCCAATACCCTAATTTTGTTAAATTGACATAAATTTCAAACCTCCCAGATACATGTACATTTTCGTTTTGACTGGTTCTATCATTGTGCAGGAGTTGAGAGGCTAATTTGATAACACATCATTATTGCTTAGCTGACTTTGAACATCAAATAATAATGTAGGATAACTTCAGTCATACGGCTGAGTTTAATAGACATCTCAGCATGATCAATATCTGGTGTTTCTGAACATCTGGAACTTTAGCAATTAATGTTGTTCAAATGCGCCATAATGCAATATTGACTGTCATCAACGCAGGAGAGTCACGCTCTCTGTTGGATTAAATTGTAATTGTAGACAGTTCTGAGTAATTTAAGCTCGTTGATACTGAAATGTTTATGCGTTTTAGGTGAATATGTTTCCATAAAGCATGCACATATACGTGTATTATTTAGACATCCGAAATTTATAATAATATATTGTATTATTTGTAATTAAATTTTCTGGTCTCTTCAGTAATATCGTGTACAAATGACTAGTATGGGTAATGCTCATCATCAATTGCCACAAGCCTACATCTGTACGAGGGTTACACTTTTAAAAAGAAAAGCAAATATTTATAACGTTAAAAACTAATGCAGAGATTTACCGATAACATAATGTTAAAATATATGTAGATCATGACGATCGGTATAATGTCAAAACAAATGCAGATCCAAACGAGTCCGCACATTGTCATTAATTGCATTGTCATTTATGGTGATTTAATTTTAACGTCGTTATTATGGCTAGTACGTTAATAAAAACAACAGAACATTAGTAACCCTTGACAAACAGGAAATATTGAAATTATTGAATAAGCTTGCTGGAAGAGATTTAACAAGTAAATATTGAAGAATCCAACGTACAATGAGATAATAAATAATTTTGATAGAACAAATTATTTCATATGCTTATTTTGTCTTAGAATTTTGTTATAGACGAAATCATAACCAATATTTATAAAAATGGTACAAACATCTGCCTCACTAGGCGATAAGCATTAAGAGGTTAGTGTTACGACTGTTCGGTCTGGTGTCAGGATAATGTGACAGGGTGGGACATCATGCTACATATCTGCGACATGATGCTTTAGTGTTTGACATCGCTATAAATTGCCACATTGCAGACATATAAGCCATATGATTGAGAAATTGCTAAAGTTAAAAATCCAAATCTCACATACATATAGTTTGTTATGACGTTCGATGCTTAGAGATTTACCTTTGTGGAAAAGAGCTTTCTCATACAGGTGCTAAATATTATTTATTTCTTTAAAATCAACTAAAGTCATTGATAACATGGAACACCTTCTTAGCATGTTTTACATTAGCAAGATTAGAAATATCAGTTATTAATACTTGGTGAGTCCCCATTCCACTAAAGTCATATTATTATCATTAAAGGTATTAGATGGCAGTTTTGGACGATTCTTACTCAGTACGAAATTGCACGGTCCTTTTCCATAATCGCTCCAAAATTTTATTAACTATTGCCTAAAATATGGCGTAGAATGATCCATATTTCTAGCGATTAAGAAAACTCTTAAGACACGCTTTCATACGCAAAAGGTCTTCAACCAGGAACTAATATATTGATTCGGTATGCAGCAATATCCTGCGACATTATAGTTTTCATCTATATGGAAAAAGCAAATATAAACCCCTGCAAGACATAAAAAACAGACAAAAATACTAGAACCCGCCACACAAAGCTGCAATCGTTTAAGTTTTTTCAAGGCCATCAGGGCCCATACCCCACCAAAAATCTTTAACCTCACCTACAGTTTTCTAGACCAGATTTTACTAATGTTTGTTAAACGTTGGAAAGTGCAGGACGAAGTGTTTATCCCAAAAGGCAGTACTTTACATTGACACCATCTGGAGTTGCAAATGCCTAAAGCTGATTTTCTCTTTTGTCTCTTTCTGTGATTGGAACTTTCCAGAATCCTTTTAAAATATCATAATATGTTGTACATTCCCAACTTTGTCAGTGAGTTCATCTATTCTTGGCAATGCAAATATATTAAATTTGGTCACGCTATTAACTTAGTTGTTGTGGGTTCCTTAAGCTAAATATATAATTAGGTTTGGTTACAAGAATCCACGATGAGCTCCAGTCACTTATATGTGGTTCTTTCAATTTATTTTCCGGCCAATACTGGATTCATTTTTTTTCAAGCATTCATGATTAAAAGAATTCGAACTTTGTGGACGATCCTTCACAGATTTCGAATCTACAATTTCAACGTCATGATGTATTTTATTTGGTTTTGTTGGATCATGTTAAAAAAGTTCCCATATTTAACTAAAAGATGCTTTGGTACAATCTATTCCTATATTTGTAGACGTGAGAGTTTATGGTCCAGATTATTCAATAGTTTCTTAATTTCTAATATTGGCCACACCAAAGTAACTACAGTCCGATTCATTATATGGCAAACATCCTCATATTTGGGACAGGTACAAATAAATTAACTGTATATCGAAGAAAGCTACCTCAATCAATATACTATTTTCACATAACACCCAAAGAGTAATAATGTTATAAGATTTTGAATCATTATAAAACCGAAAATTAAATAATGTTTCTAAATACCGTAAGTCTGGTCACTCTATTCAAACGGTAGAAAAATCCGATCAGAAGATACGTAAGGCTCATCTGCAAGTATTTCTTCACTTGAAGAACCTTTTAGCAGAATGGTGAATAGTGTCTGACCATTGACTAAGACGTTGTCTAAACCAAATCAAGGTATGACAGAGATAGAAAGGAAATGATTTATCAGCTTAGTGATAGAGTTCTTTGTCCTGCTCATGCTTATAAGATCTCGTTATTCTAAGTATTGTGTTGGTTATGTGTTATAAAGAAAACAAGTGACCTAATTTCAGCATTGACACTGAAATGACCAGAAAAATAAGTTTCATGGGCTAGACTAAAAATGTAAGTTGAATAACTTAGGAACAACAATGTGATAGGTCATTGACAACCAGTTTTCACTTGGTACCTCTGGTCGTGAGATCGTGTCTGTTTCCTCACAAGGACACCATTTTAAAATTATAACAAACAAGTGCTTATGTGCTTCAGTTTTGATAATAGCCGTCTCAAAACAAACAGTGAATATCCGGATCATCCTCGTGTTCGACAATGAGTGTTATTTGTCACCTTTGTAAGAATAAAGACAATAATTAATAAAAAGGAGTATCCATCTGTTTAATGCCTTTGATTGATCCATACAAGAAGCCAAGGTGACCACATTTACAGTCTTACCTGATCAACATCATTCTCAAAATAATTTTTTTCAGCTCTAGTAACTGCAAATCTGGATATAGATCATAGCTTTTATTGTCAATAGTATCGTCTGTTTGATCAAAGTAAGTCTTTTTAGTTAAAAGTTGATTAACCACAGCCTTATCTCCAACTTGGTGGTTGCCTAACAACAAATTAATATAATCAATGGGTGAAGACGACACTATTCAAAAAGTGTCACGTGTCTTGAGACTAAATCTGATGAAAAAGTTACACAGTTGAGTGGAACATAATGAAAGCAGCATTATCCTCCCTGAATATGAACAGGCTCAATAGAAGACTTCTCAGGTAAAGCCCATGCCTGAATATATTCGTATAGGCTTCTGTGTACCTGTTAATAGGGATATGAGTGGCATAATCTCTAAAACGTAATATAGAACATTTGAACATGAATTGTTCATAATTTGTCCAAAATAAAACGAGAATGGGGTTTGTTTGACCTAACATATATATTGTTTCAATACATAACTGTGACCTTGACCTCATATAAATAAGATCATTCGGATATCTCAGTCTTGATATATTAGCTAATCCGTAAAAATGACTATCATCACCTAGAAAACATTAAATGTTGTCAACAAGTTTTGGACATTCCAAGTGAAAATCTGATGGTCTATATTCAGACCCAAATATACATTGTTACCTCCATAGATAACGATCTCGTTATTTAATCCACACAGTATTACCGGCATTATCAGAATTACGATTACTGTGTGATAAAATTATGTATGTATGTATGTATGCATGCATGCATGCATGCATGTATGTATGTATGTATGTATGTATGTATGTATGTATGTATGTATGTATGTATGTATGTATGTATGTATGTATGTATGTATGTATGTATGTATGTATGTATGTATGTATGTATGTATGTATGTATGTATGTATGTATGTATGTATGTATGTATGTATGTATGTATTTATGTGGTGAAAGGTAAGTAATATATATTAGAAATATATGACAATAAACTCTTAAAAAGATGAGTGTGCCAGACAATTTAATATTGTGCAAATTATTGCAGAACTAAAGTTGTTTTATATATTTATGATAAGCGTTTTTAATAATTGTGGATAATATATGGGTGCGATATACGGCACAAGACCCCAAAGAGAGAAAATCAGACTGTGAAGATATGGGGCATATGAGAATTTTGTATAGAAACAAGACGAATGGCATAACGCCACGGTACTGGACAATTGCACAAATACCCACAGCTATCATTCTATTTATGGACACATACAGATACGACACATAGATTACATATATATGGCAAAATGAAACTTAAGATCATCTCAAAGCATATGATTGACCTTGAAAAGGGCCTTTCGGTTCTTCTAATTTCTTGTATTCCTCCAACAGCTTCTTACTTTGTATCCTACACATTTTGTCTTCTATTCAATCTTTCCTTTTGTTATTCTTTCGTAAAATCTTCTTTCTCTTTCTTTCTTTTTCATTATACTCTTCATGCTCAATCTTTCCCTTCCATTCTCTCATCCCATTTTATTTATCTATATCTTTCTTTTCTTCCTTTTCATTTCTTATCATTGCAGTAAACTTCCTCCTGTAGTCTCAGCATTTTATCGTAGCTGTTTGCCATGTTTTATTCTGCTTCGAAAAGCGCGAATGACGAACGCTGAACTTTGATATACTTCAAGCACTATTTGAAATGAAGGAAACAAATCCCTTACCCTCACTGCTCATATCACATATTATCCACACAAACGGATGACAAGAAAAACACAAATATTATATAGTATTTACATCAACGAATCACAAAGCACACAACATAAATAAGCTATCCTCATCAACGAAGGACGAAAAGAAAAATAAACTAATAACACTAACCCATGCACTATCCACACTAATTCGTCCACTCAGCTACAAACTATTGGATCATCAGCTTGTGATTATTACTGTATAATGTTTGTCAGACAAATGTTAAAAGATCCTGATCTTTTAAAGTTTATTTTATAATTTGATAAACAACCTTCTCACGCAAACGATGATATGACAGTAAATGTTTGTAAATCAATTAAAAGCTTGCTAGCAATTTTGTAAATCTTTCTAAAGCTTGCTAGTAATTTTATCTGACAGACTAAAACGGAAAATAAGGATAAGACGACCGAAAAAAAAATATAATATATAATAATTCTAAAAGGTATTTGTGTTATTTGTGCTAGAAATAAAAGTATGTTCTGAAATCGACAACTAGAGCTGGGAAAACGTTTAGTAGACAATTAATCTCATACAACATAATAAAAATGACATGTTATTTTGTATCGAACAAGATGCAATTGTCATGTGTTGCAAATCATGCAATCGCCGTGAGGTAATTGGCAGCATAATTGTTCATAAAAGTATTGACAATTTATCAAAACCAAAAAGGCGTTAGGACATTGCCAGGCCATAAATACACCGAACCTTCTAATTCACCTAATAAACAACGTGACGAGAACGATAATTCCTTGCCAGGACAAGATCCTTACAATCAAATTAATGCAATAGCAACATATCATGATATCTGTTATAGTGATCATGAAAACTCGAAATCAGACTGTGATAAAGTTATGTTATATGAACATCGTGATATTAAGCCGACAAATATGCGAGAACCCTTTGATGTAAGGGAATAATAGGAGCAAAATATAAACTAGGACTTGGAAAAGACTTTACGATCTAGCAGCCGTACTACATAAACCTAAAATGATCGTTTAGACGACGTTGCACTATCGCAAATGCCGTTGATGATATCTGGTTGATAGATTTAGTTGATGAGTCAAAAATTGATCAGTTTACCATAACAAAAATACTTTAATGTTATAGACGTTTTTAGTAAATACGCGTCGAGTGTGCCTGTTTCGGATAATACGGGAACATCGATTATTGAAAACAAATAATAACAGAAATTATTGAAAGAAAACGAACAGAATCTGAACCGATCATGGAGCGGAGTTTTTCAATAATTTTTGTAGCATTTTCTATAACAAAATAACATTAAAAATATTTTACCTGGAACTAGAGTAAAACGGTTGTCTTTAAAGAATTCAATCGCACACCAACCGAGCTAATATATAAACATTTAACAGTTAAAAACACGAACATGTATATCGATGATCTTTCTCAAATCGTTGACAAGTACAATAACGCGAAAGATTTAACCATAAAAATGTCACCAAAACAAAATAAAAATCTGACGGTAGCAACTGAAAACATGTACCGCAGACATAAATTTGAAGTCGGTGATGAGGTTATAATTTCTCTGACAAAAAAATGTATTTCAATAAGAATTTTCTCCATGCTGGATTGGACAAAAAAAAATATTTGTAGTTGATAAAGTACATTTAACATACATGCAACGAATGTAGTTGATAAAATACATTTAACATACATGCAACGAATGCGCTAAAAGTTCTGGAAGGGGAATTGATCATAGGGAGCTTTTACGAACAAAAATTACAAAAGAACCAAACAAGATGTCTTTGTCATTGAAAACTTTATTACTATAAAATTTAATAGCTGGATCCAAACCAAGCAACTTACAAAATAATGTTTGTATAGATTTCCTCGTACTTACGTTGATATATTTTCATTTTACTGATTTACCTAATGATATTGGTTGAGATCGTCAATAAGTCAAAAATTTTGACAGATATGAAATCCAATTTTATATCTTTCTCTCATTCTGGAATTTTGATGTTTAAAAAAGGTTTGATAAGCGGGGGAAAAATTTGTTGCTCGGCAACAGAAAAATTATTTTTTAAAACAATTTTTTTTAGCAATGTGATACTTAAGATTATATCTTCCAGTTGTTGGTCTGCTATAGCTTTTTTTTCTGTCAGCGACGGCGACTATCTCATCATCATCGTTATATTCGTTTTTGTATAAAATATCTTTTTCATTATAGCATGCAAATTTGTCTATCATATCATTAGTGATAGTAATATTGACTGCGATAATGTTGTTAGTGATTGTATCTCTTGCGATTGTATCACTAGAGATGAAATTTGCCCATTATTGCTTAACCAAAAAGGAGCTAGCAAATATAGAGAATTAGGATATTTAAAGTTAATCCACGCAGCATAATATTCATTTTAAAATGTAATCATTGTGCCCTATCGGTGACGAATTTTACTGCCCTGAACTTTATCTTATAGTGTTTTGTAGCAGCTGAAATCGATTGAAATTTGATTTGTTTGTCTGTTTTGATATTTAACGAAACAACAGGTTTTACATGACATCTAAAATTAATACCACTACCACCTCGTCCTATTCTTGCATTTCCCATCTGGGTAACTAGTTCCAAATTTTCCAGTTGATTGCCAGTCTTCACGTTATTAATGTGATTAATAACCAGATCGTCAGGTATAGGTCCGTTAAAGACTTCGTAAAGAAACTTATGCAATCAATAACTTAGAAAATCTGCTAGTGTTCCTTTGATTCATGGTACCAATAATATTTTTAGTTTTTCTATTTCTAATAATAATACAATACCATAATGCCTCATATGAATCAAAGTCCGGATGAGTTTGATACTCATCTTGCAAAGACAAGTTTTCGACATTGCCATCGGTGACATGATATACTTGTTGTCCTACTGGAATATCACCACAGAATAAGGTATAAACATTTTTTTTAAACATTTCCGTTTTCTCACTATTATCACTTTTGACACTGATCGTATAACCTGCTGGAGTTGCTTTACCTATAGTTCGTCTTATTTTAGGCTAATGACCGAAACAAGTGCATTTGCAGTGTATGTCATACCTTACAATGTGTTTCTTTTTCTCTCGCGTTCGTACGATTTTGTATCATTATACTATAAAAAATTGTAATCTCTAATTGATTGTTAAACCTGGCTTGCTATATTATATCAATGTTGAAATTGCGTATTATTTTCAAGAAGAGTCTTTTATGAGAACCTGAACAAATAGCGACTGCTTTCACAGGATTTGACTTACTGGTATATTGTACTGCAACAGATCTCTATCATCTGCTAGAGCCAAATGTAAAACATGAACTTGAAAAACATAATGGTATGACACCATTTGTACAATATCACAATACATTTTCAAAGCTATTTATGACAGAGGGATGAACTTATATGGAAATTGCAGACCGTTACATTAATGCAAAAACGAGATTTATTTTGCTTTGGACTGATATTTTGTCTCTTGTTAATGATATACATCTAGAAATTTTAAAATTTGGAAAATGATAGAAGAGTTTACGGAATTGGACTCATTATGGAAGTTTGAAATGATCAAGGAAACTTTATTTCACACAATAAACTATTACGTATACGCCGTGGTTCGTATATTGGTCTGTCACAAAAATAACAAGTAAAAAATGTTTAAACGTCAAAAACCTCGATAACAGATATTTAAATGGGCTATTCTTCCAGGAGAAAAACACGCCGATCGTGTTGACAATTATGTTAGCCAGGTGTCAAAATTAAATTTTAATGGCATCGACTTTCAAGTTGCAGAAAATCAAATGCCAAAATTTACAAAAGCGAAAAAATGTTTTAATCAATATTTTCTGATTAGATAAAAAGGAAAACGGCTATCCGAGATATTTTTCAGGACAAACTTCAAAATCGACAATACATTCGCTGTTTTATAAAAATCATTACGTTTGGATTAAAAACTTTAGTACACTAGTTGTCAGACCGTATAATTAACGAAATAACAAAAGGTTATTTTGCTATCGCTGCTTGCACGGTTGTGCAGACAATGAAAAATTACAAAAGCATTTTCATTACTGCAGTGATGTACAACGAATAACAATGCCGTCCAAAGAAAATAGTTTGTTATAGATTGTCAATCACAAATCACCACCTAAAAATTCCTTTCTTTATATACGCTGATTTCGAATGTTTACTTCATCCTGTAGTTGGCTTAGAAAATAATATTAACGAATCTAGAAAGAAAAATACAAATTATGTTCCATGTGGGATAGCGTACAAGATAGTTTGTTGTACTGATTTTATATTATCCGAACCAACCTAATACTATCGTGGTAATAATCTGGCTGCCTGGCTTCTCAAGCAGTTAATTTACAAAGTTGATAATATATTTAATTGCTTAAAAAGAGTAACTCCAATGATAAATCTGACGTCAAAGCAAGAATCTGAACATGAGCAAGCGGAATTTTGTCATATTTCTTAAAAAGCTGTTGACGTTGATAAAAAAAGTACTGGAAAGTATCGTGGAGCGGATCATGATCAGTTTAATTTAAAAGTTCATGCTCCAAATTTTATTCCAATTATTCTTCACACCTTCATATTATCTTAGAAGCTTTTGGTGCTCCTGATGTAAAATCTCGTTTAAAACTCGATAATAAAATTAAATGCATTCCAAAAAAGTTTTGAAAAGTATATGTCAGTTACTTTAGGTAAGGCAGCATCATTGGATCAGCTAGTAAAAGGTTGTAGCGAGTTTGATAAGGTAGGAGAAAAATATAATCTAATGACTAAAATGAAGTATTTCCGTACGATTATCCTGACGATTGGAGTAAATTTGACAAAACTTCGCTACCTGACAAGGATAAATTTTATTCTCAACTAAAAAAGAAAAATGGTAAAGAGGAAGAGTATAAATATGCACGGGATATCTGAAAAGAATTTGATTGTAAGACGCTTGGTGATTATCATGCATTGTACCAAAAATTTGACGTGTTTCTACTAGCAATTGCTTTTTTAAGTTTACATCGAGTAAGCTATTGCAATTATGAATTAGATCTTTGTTGGTATTATTCTGCTTCCTGGCTGCCATGGGACGCTCTCTTAAAGTTTAGTAAAGTAACCTTAGAATTACTGACTGACGATGATATGATCAATTTTATTGAGAAAGGTATCAGAGGCGGAATCATCTTTATAACAAAGAAATATGCTAAGCAAACAACAAATATCTAAAATAGAACAATCCAAAGCTTCCTTTGAAGTATATAATTAGTTTAGATTACTTTGAACAGTTATTTATGGCCGAAACAATGACCCTTGGTAGATTTCGTTGAATCTCTGCTGAGCAATTTATATCATAGACAGAAAAAAGATTCCCGACGATGTTTCGTAATTCGTTGTGGTTGATCTCGCTTAATGTATTTCGTTACATAATTTACATAACTATTTTCCTTTCTGTGCGGAATCAATGACAATAGATTGTATGTTGTATCGATAATAATAATCGATAGCATCACCAATACAAACTTATCTGGTATATAGAACTGATACCAAATTAACATGATAAGAATCATCATGTTTTGCATTACAAAGTTTTACAACATGCAGACGCTGGTCTTGTTCTGGGAAAAGTTCGTCGTGAACTAAAAGTTAATCAGTCACCTTTGATGAAAAGTCAACCTCGAGAAGAACTTCAGCGAAAACCGATTTTTTTAACCCCCCCCACTTCTTTAAACTTATGAACAATTTCGTTTTTGGTAAGACGATGGAAAATAGTAGAAAATGGGTAAATATCGAGCAAGTTAATGATATCAATCGCAGAAACAATTTTGTCAGACGACGATTATGTAAGCATGAAAAGTTTTTATGAAAATCTTGTATTGATACAAAGAAGGAAAACACATCAGAAACTAAACCAGTCAATTTATGTTGGAGCTTCCGTGTTAGATTTATTAAAATAGTTTATGTACGAAATTCATTAAAATTTGTTACAAAAATCAGTGGTCCTCTAGTATAGAATTGCTTACTGATACCGACATGATCCTGTATAAAATCGAATGTAAGATTGTCTATCATGATATGATCGATATCTGTTTGATCATTCCGATTACCCTCGTGACGGTTAATTACATGACGACACAGATGGAAAGATTATTGGCAAGTTCAAAGATGAACGGAACTCTAGTATCATTAAATACTTTATCGGATTGCGCAGATAAATGTATGCACTGCTGTTAGACAATAATAAAATTACGAAAAAACAAATGGTCGGTCTAGCGATTTTGTTAAAAAGTTTATACAGTTTGATGATTTCAAACACGCTCTTGACGGCGGCGTTATTTTCATAAGAGCAATGGCTATTTGAAAGAATCGTCAGAATCTCGAAACAGATGTCATTATCAAACGTGGTTTAAGTAATGTTGGTGGCAAACGTTTTTGCGAAAATATAGTAGATATATTTGTACTTGGGTATTGATCTATAGTCGATGACTAATGTATGCAATTATGTGCGAACTGTGCAAACAATGTTAGAAAATTTGAGAGTGACAAATAGACACAATACTAAAATCAAATATATAATGATAGACGGCAAACAGTTGACAGTTGAAATTAATAATGAAATAGTAGGTATATGTGTCAGTGGCACTCATGACAAGCTAAAACTTTCGCTTATCAGAGCTGACGAAAGTGAGTATTTGAACTACCAAGAACAATATACCCAGATGTTTTCAGCAGTATTAAAACATTTTCATGATCCAATCAGTCAACAAAAAATACTAGAATTACCATCGATCTTGATCGTTCAAAATTATATTGTATAGACAAAATATTCTATTAAGAAACCGCAAATAAACGATTTGTTCGAATGTCGTCGCTGTTTGAGCGGTAACGTGAAGTTTAGTCTCTATTATCGTGATGATGAAATATTTATAATATCAACGGTTGAAGCACTGATAATTGGTAATGTGGTATAAATAATGTTCGAAGGAGATAGTTTGATAATTTGGGTGGTTGTTTGGGCAACGAAATGGTGATTGATATTTGATTAGATGGTCTCCAAAATGGTTCTTGGTGTTTGTTTGTGGGTGGGTAAAATTCTTAGATTATAATTGGGCTAGAACCAACACTTTGAGTTTGGGAAAATTGATTTTGGGTGGGTATTTTAGGTCTCTAAGAGTGTAATTTATACTTGTTTATGGGTGTGGAGAGGTCTCATTCCTTTACAACTAATGTCTACTTCCTCCAATAACGAGAGACAAAAATCAAGATACGTGTTATCGTTGTCAGGAGAAAGGACACTAGACTTCAGGGTATCATAAGGAAAAAATAGAAACAAGAGAATAAAGTGGAGAGAGATTCAAAATAAAGTCCTGATGAGGAAGCATTTTTGCCAATGAAGAGATGGAAATGGAAAAATTTAACCACTTGAGCCAATGTATTGGACATTTGCCTCTATGTTGCAAATGTCCAGTACCGTGACGTCGTGCCACCTGTGCCATTCCTCTTGTTCCTATATAAAATTCTCATATGCCCCATATCATCCCAGGGCGATCCATTTTCTTAGTGGAAAATTCTCTGCCTCACATAGTCCCAGGCTGATTATCTTTTTTTGCCTCATATATCCTATATCGTCCACATGTACGACTGTTGTGGTTCGTACAAGAAATCATTTATAAAATCATGCATAAATAAAGCAATTCTGTTTAATGTATTTTATTGGTTGCTTTTATCAGTTGTTACATAGAAAACACTACAACTTCCATCTTTGTTTTATCAAAACCTAGTAAATAACAATGTGATACTAAAGACATACAGACACTGTATTTTTGAATATTAAATATCAGGTTGAAATATACTTATTTCTAACGCCTACGAGTTTAAAAATGCTGTTCCAAACGTTTGTCATTAAATACCAGAATCATACGTAGACCAACATTTAAAAATATACAAGCTATACGACACTATCATTACCGACTCTGACAATATCTGTATCGTGTTGGGAACAAAATTTCTCCATATTCTCATAGTACCAAACATATTTTCATAATACCAAACATAGCGTTCGATTTACAGATGTTGTGGGCGCATCAATCAAACTACAATAGTGGTATGTACTCGCTTATAAATCGAGTCTAATAGCAAATTGCAGATATCCAGATCTGCCGTCGCATAAATGAGCCTACCGATTTGGGTCTGTGCCATTTGTTATGAATAAAGAGTGGAGCAAACAAAGCTTCGGATCTGCAAGTGCTTTATGCTCCTACCGATCAGGATTTTTTGTTTGCACTTTAACTACACTTATATGCGAGTACAGTCTGCTCATTAGTTAGCTCGTACTTGCTAGGTTTTTGTGCATTTCATTGTTTACAGCGAATTACGTGCAATCATGGTGTTTAACCATATTCAGTCAGTACTAAAAATACCTGGTTCCTCAGGAAATAACGTTTACTCAGCATTTCGACAAACACATGGTACTTAGCCTTGATTCTTGACAAATGCAGTCTTTTGATCGCTCGGAATATTTTCGAAAAAGATTTGGTTCGAACAAAGCTTGATGACAGAGTGTCGAGTCAGTTTGATTTGACATGACGTTCTTTTGTCTCAATCAAAGATTCCTGCTTCTGCTTCCACTTGAAAATGATATGAAAGTATTGTGATAAGAGGTTGCTAGGGATATTGGTTGGGTAAATTCGTTGCATGTTTTGTTAATGACCACAATATGGATTTATGAAACAAAATGAGTCGTATCAATTATATATTACAAGTTTTATGACTTGAGGATCTTAAACTAAACAACTGAAAACAGCGAAAACCAACAAGTTTTGTAAATTTCAACAGATAATTTATGACCCTAGAAAGTGAACATTTAACCGAATTTACGGAATGGTGAATTAATCCCAAATTGTCATAAATTATATCACGTATGAAGTTCCAATTAAATGCCAGTGGTATTCGAAATAAATTTAAATATGGATGTGTTGATGGGCATGCAATCCCGAACGTATTAATATGCAAGTGACTTGAAATTTAGTGATTTATTAACAGTTTTTAAATGCATCACAATGATATAATCGAAAATATCCTCGACTATATTCACTAATATTCCAAATTAATTAATTATCCCAATGATATATTATTGACCAATTTGTATTACACTGAATAATAATTTTAATAAAACATTAAACCAAATTAAAAACTGAACAAAACAATAAGACTGATTTTGCTTCAGACGTTAAGGCAAAATGAATGATCCCCATGTAAAGAAGACTATATACCCTTCAAGATGGGCCTAAGTCGCAATTACAATCTTCTGAAATTACTCTTGTAAGCTAATAGGAAATTTCCATTATGGAAGTTTCTCAGGTCAGAATCATGACGAAGTTTTTTTTTACTAAAAATGAAGCAAACATGCTTACAATTAATAATGATTTGAATATTTAATCCACAATCATGCCAGATATGTATTATGCTGTTTACAAAAAATGCACTGATTAACTTGATTTAAGACAAAGACAATTTACAAGATACAGATGTACATAACGTACAATCATCCAAAAAAGTTAACAAATAATACAGCTTAAATATAAATAATACAAACAAACGAGTCATGCCCGGTTTCATTTGGGATACAAAGTTTATACAAAGAGTAGTATATCAAAGATTTGCTTTCTATACATACAATTTATTTATATCAACTATACATACACATATTTATAATGCAGTTTACATTCACTATACAAAACTGTGTTTTGATTGTTGGAATTACTTCTTCAGATCAACCTTGCACAGCTACCATGTTATGTCCTTGCACTTTACTCCAATGACACAGGCCCTAAGTAACATCTTTGTGTTGCCGTGCCGTAAAACACGAAACTAAACCAAATGTAGTTTTGCATCAAGTCATACTCTGTTTATTTTTTTAATTAATGTTTTTTTTCTTCATTTATATTGATTCATAAGTTAGAATTAATATGAAAAAGAAAGTACACAGAAGCTATGGGCAGAGTTTGGAACAGTGTAAATGTTACCACTTGTATCAATTGATCCCAATATATCGAACAGTGTGTCAAGCGAAATGGTGCACAAATATGTCTATTCAAATAAGTGATTCAAATCATTATTCTGCTTGACTTGCCATTGTTTTTGTGCATATATGATTTTTTTATCGTCCAGCACTCACCCGTCCTCCGCTCTATCTCTGTGTTGATTGATTGGCCTGTTAGTTTCGTTTTTCCGTTCACTCAAATATATCTCCTGACTATTTTGGTTGGTCGGTTTGTATGACCCGTGTTATAGATTAAGAAGGAAGAAACTAACCATAAAAATAGGTTGCGAACTATACATGGATCCTTGCAGGTAAAAATCATAGGCCGACAGAAAAAACACAGTGAGAGAGGCAGACAAGAAGATATTATGAGGAATTAAAAAAAGCATACGCACTCTTAATCTACTTTTGAAGCAAAGAATGAAATATAATTTTTGAATTAAATATTATATTCAATTTAAATTTGTTTATGTAATTGGTTTAATTGCTATAATTTACATGTTGTTCTGTCCTGTATCTTATCAGATGTCTGTTTATTCAGCTATTAATTTCAAAATTTATTTTATTGCTTATTAGATCCGGGCAATAAAACTATTATAATTAAACATCTCCTAGATGACCATATCCAAACACCATACATAGTGGTGATCTCATATTAATCACCACCCTTTGGCAACATCGATTATAAAAATACAATATGTACATTTGTGATAAAAAACAAATCAAATAGTATAAATCACACCATATTTATTCTATAGTGTAAATATTGACCACATGAATAATAGGACCAGGAAGAACTATGAAATCAGTAGTCACTGTATGCTAGAGTAAAAAGCAAAATGAATGGTTTATTTTATTTATTTTTTCTGTTTATTCTTTTTAAACCTTATTGACTTAAGCAGCTTCGCGTCTGTGTTACAAGATGGTTTATCCAATCAAAATTATCTTTCTTTCCTGGATTCGGAAATAGAGATAGGGGAATAATCAGTTGCAGTGCGTTTCCCATCGCCAAAAATGTGGACAAGGTAAGATGTCGCTCAGTAGACTGGACTTTGTCTTTTATCACTGCTTTTCAATTAGATATGTGAAGACTGATCCTTTTGTGTATCCTTTTTATTTTCTCCGACATAATGAAGACCGCTGATATTAATGCGATGAGTCACATAATTTTTTCTATTTTGCATGTTCTGTTTGGATCATGCATGTTCAATGTTTTGCATGTTTTGTTTGGACCATGTATGTTCAATGTTTTGCATATTCTGTTTGTACTATGTATGTTCAATGTTTTGCATGTTCTGTTTGGACCATGTATGTTCAATGTTTTGCATGTTCTCTTTGGACCATGTATGTTTAATATGTCACTCATGATTGTGCTAGAGAGTGTGTTGGTCTGTTCCATATGTAGACATGTTTTATCATTAGAAGGCACAGATTTGCCAGGATGATTCTCGCTTGTGATTGGCGTTATTCTCACTCTGACCAGGATGTGTTTAATGCTGTTCTCATCTGTTGTAAGCTACCATTGGTTTGCATGGGAGAATTAACTTATGCGTTTCACAAGATTAGACTATTTCTGGATGATTTGACCTACTTTGGGGATGTCTGGATGTCAAGTCAAGATAAATGGTATACGATCGACCTTTCCTTTTCTCTGTACCATAGGTCTTTGCTGTTGGTAATTTTTTTTTATCACATCATGATCAGAGCACTTCGTTGTTGAGCAGGGACCCTTATCTCAATCCAGTAATAACGCAAAGTATAAATATTCTCTTGCATTGTTTTGTTACTTAGATCCACAAAATGTGTTGCCACACGATCCGTGTCATGCCATTATTAAATATACGAATTATAAAAAACGCAAAATGTATATTATTGAAACAAAGATGAGATAAAATAACTTTATAAGTCACAAGAGACACTTTTCATGATATAATATAACATAAAACTTTATGTTCAAATACACTGTTATGGAACTGAAATACAATGCCGGATGGAAAGTGAAAGGTAATGTAACTAGACAGCTGTCACAGTTTTCTAATATCTCTCATGCTTATTAAATAACCAAGCATGAAAACAAAACAAAGATACATAAACGTGGGACAGAAATGTTAGAACCTGATCACTTATCTTCCATTTTCTCTGTTTTATGCATTTCTAGATCTTTTGTTGAATTATTCTATTTATTCCGATAATGCACAACAGCTTGTAATTCCTATGGTATTGCTTCTAACATTCTATTATTAAATGTATAAACTCAATATGTCTGCTTTAGGTCCACATAGGTATGTAAATAAACAAACCGGACGAATTAGTTTTGCATTGTAAAGTCCTGGTCGGGTATGTGGAAGTCGGAGTTTCATGACCCTTCACCAGGCTCAACACCCCCACCCCGAAAAATCGTACCCATTACTTGAAAGGTGATCATCGTTTTATTAATGTTCACATTTAATGAATAATATACACAATTCGAGTAGGTATACATATAGCCTTTTGTTTTGGTAATCTCAGCTTCAGGTGGGCACATTTTGATCGCTTTGGAAACGGCATGTGAAACTCACGAACTATGGTTGCAATTTGAGGTTATTTGAGATGGTCTGATTGCAATACTATTTGCTGTTAACTGAATCGTGATTGATATTACGCAGCAACGTTTATTTAGTCATATGCATAAAACAATGACTTCACATTAATAAAGAACATGTCCAATTTACAATAGTCATTTTATTTCTTCCATTATTATTTTTGAGTTAATGCCAGCAGTTACTCGACAGGTTTATGCAAATGAATGATTGCTTTCAAAAATTGGTTTTTACAATGCTTTTCTCTTGGTAGTATTACTATCGTTATGTGTGTACATTATCTGCGCTTCCTTTATTGTTACAAATATAAGAAAAGTAACATTAGCTACTTTTAATATTGGTGATCCCCAGTTCCGTAAACAAATCGGAAATTGATTACTACCACATTGTGAACGCATGTCTGATATTGCATTTCCTGCACATTTAGTGATCAAAAAAGCAGTAGTATTTTTCAACGTAATTTGAATTCATATCAACTGAGTACTTAGAGTTTTTGGATACAGAAATTGTATCTGAATTTAGTTGGCATTTGCTGGAATGACGGAACCACTATCTGGAAGAATCTTCGGTGTAATTGAGGTAGTCCACCTGATCTTTCAAACATTAGCTTTCAACTACTCTAGAACTCAAGCACTTCTAGTTAGTAATAACATTATTTGAGAAATAATATTATATACATGATGGAAAAGGTAGCAGTTTGGCTAATATAAAAAAATGCTTCCAAATGTTTCGTTATTTGACAGTAATTTGGACACGATACACTTTGCATAGGACGTGCCAAGCAGGTATTTGAGTAACAAATTCCAAATTACCTGCATGAAGTTCTTTTTTTCTAGTTCAGAATTATACTTTGTAATATAGCTAAAAGGTTGCGTCTAAAATCTATTTTATGAATTTTATACTTTTATGTATCAGTAAGGAGAGAAATGTGATGACGTCAAAAAAGTAGTCAGATGTCCATATCAGTCATTAGCTTACCATATGTTACATGATATTACGTTAAATTTCGTCATCATTTGTGCTACCGTTTTGTAAATCTTTCACTACCTTGTGCAAATCAGCTATTAGTACATCCGTTATAGTCCCAAAGCAGTTAGTAACTATTACTTTTCTGACTTTTATGCAGATTTGCTAACTAGTTAAGAATGTTATTTGCATTAAACAAATAGTAGAAGTGTGGTCTAGACCGAAAATACAATGCTTTTGGCTGTCGTCTTTTAGGTAAGATGGTACAACAGATAAGTATGATTAGAGAAATTTCTATAATGTCACATGTCGGAAAATGTCCAGTCAATTTATTCAAATGCAGCTAATTTAATACAATGCTAATAAGCATATTCTGCTATGTTTAATTGGGGTTTATTTAACATTTTATTAATATGTTGTATCTGCGTTAATGCTTTACATAAACATGAATCTTCATTCATCCGAACGTACAAAAAATGCACTGGATTTCATTCATTTGAAGAGATGGAAATGAAGCAAAAAAAAATTGACCTTAACTAGTATCGTAATGAAATACATGCCACATGCTAAAATCTGTGAAAGTGTTTCATAAAGTTCTGCTCTGTTTCAAGACATAATATGAAAGACAGATAAGCAGACTTTTTTCTGGAATAAATCAGATTTGAGAAATGGATTAGTTAATATATTTTTAAACACAATTTTGATCGGAAAAATAGTTTTTATATTAATCCCTAATAATGCATATCTTTCTGAAATCCTCCATCTTCATCGTCATTTTATTAGTCTAACATTTTAAGTTTTAGATGTAGATACTTTCTCAAACTTTTGGCATCAAAGAAAAGCGATTTAAATGTTTATCTTTCTTATTTTGCTATTTAGCATATAATCTTCGTGGGGTAAGGAAGATAAGCTATAAAAGAGTGTAGTTGATTTTCAATAGCGTTCGACTTGTGTGTCACATATATCGTTGTTTGATCGCTAATTTAACCATCCAGTCTTTACATTAGCAAACAAATACATAACTGTCACAGAGTCATATACATTGTTTGAGTTTCCGTTAGTACACAATTGTTACATGGTCATGCACATTGTTTGAGTATCCCCTCTTTGACAATTGTTACAACGTCATGTACATTTAGTTTCCGTCTTCATACAATTGTCACAGAATTATTTACATTGTTGAGTTCCCGTTCTTACTCAACGTTCACAACATCATGTGCAGTGTTTGAGTTCCATTTTTACACAATAGTCACGGGATCATGTACATTGTTTGAGTTCCACTTCTTACACAATTTTCGCAGGGTCATGTACGCTTTGTGAGTTTCCATTGTCAGACAACTGTCACAGGAGTATGTACATTGTTTGAAATCCCGTTCTTACTCAACTTTCACAACATCATGTGCAGTGTTTGAGTTCCATTTTTACAAAATAGTCACGCGATCATGTACATTGAGTTCCCGTTATTACACAATTATTGCAGGATCATGTACGCTTTGTTTGTTTCTATTGTCAGACAGCTGTCACAGGGCCATGAGCATTGTTTGAATTCCCATTCTTTTCCATAGTTATTAGGTTAAGCTTCATCCAACGAAATTTTTCTTTAGTAAAACATTTACAGAATGTCTGAACAAAGGTGTCCCGGAACTGCTTACTCATTGAGCAATACAAAACAAAGTTGATACTGTTATTCAGAAGTGCCATTATGTCCAGCAAGTCTCCAAGCGGGTTGTATACCTCTTTTTGTATTGTGGGGAGGAAAATCATGAGCATTGTAAGAATTCCCTGTGGTAACTCTGTGATTAGAAAAAGAATGACCACAGCAAGAAGCATACCTGTTGTTCTCGCAGTTTCATGATGTTTGTCAGCGTCGTCTTTACGTCCAGCACTTTTTAAAGCCTTTCGTTTAATGTAAGCTCTTTGCATGCCTGTAATAAGACAGATGGTTAGCACCGTCAGTAAGGCGCATGGAATAAGCTTTATTAACATCGACTGAAGCCAGTAGTTCATATCAAATAGTGCACGGAATGGTCCCTCGTTTCGATGTTTCAAATCATAAATTGTCTCATTATACGTAATATTGGATACAGCGTCGGTCCAATTCTTAATTTTTTCCTGATAATGATATGATATATAATTTGGTATACACACTATCACTGCCGAGACATATATGATCAGAATTACTTTCTTGGCATTTTTCACACTGCAGTATGCACTTCCTCTTACTGGGAAGATAATGTATAAAAACCTGAATATGGCAAGAGCAATTGTAAGCCATATGGCTATAGAATGCATCGCGATACTAAAATTTGCATGGAAAAGAAGATAACATATCCAGCCATATTCTCGAGTCTCAGGAAATGTAAGATCTTTTGGTTTGAAAATGTAGAATTGCAGAGAAAACGGGAAATAGTCGATCATCGTGAAAAGGTCGGCAACAGCGAGCCAAGTCAAAATGACGTTGGATGATGTTGTCATGTGCGGTTGTGTTAGCACAACAATGTTTGCAATGTTTGACATTATCCCAAGTATGCAAACACATGCACTGATATATCCGTGGATTCCGGCATAAGTAATGCTAAATGCTTCAAGGCTTTTATAAGTTTGTTGGTCTACTATTTTAAGCACATTAGCATCAGTGGTTCCAACAAACCCACTGTAATTTCCAATATAGGTGGAAGTCGTTATGTCAGCCATCATTGCTTGAGCACTATTTTATTTTATAACTGTTTACAAATCTATATTTCAATAGGCATCATTGTTGCGAGACTTATCAAGATAAAAAAATATGCCATCAGTAAGAACAAAACCAGATTGGTTGCCGTTATTTATAAGCTGTTCATCAACATTGACATAATCTATGTCTTATTTTTCAATCATTCATAAAAATTTGCTTGAAACTGATGAGATTTCACTCTCTATCTCTCTTGCTTTGATCTTTTTAGCGATTATTACGACCAAAAACACTTTCCAGTAACGCTAAACTAACATATATGAAAATTCTTTGAATAAATGTTGAAATGTTTCAATCGGACATTAACATGTGTTCGAGAATAATAATTAAGAGTCATCACAAAGCATCCTTGACAGGAATGTAAGTATGCCTAGGTGCCTTCAATTTCAACAAATTTGAGTGGTACTCGTAGCAGTAAAGGTCAGTTTGTTTCTTTCGAATTCTCAATGAATAAAACATGTATATAGCATAAAACATTTCACTCGTCTTCAAGGCAACAACAAACCCACTCTACCAAAGTACTCGTCGTGTTTCATGAGGACGCAGTTCCTGCAAGAGAAATAGAATAGACATGTCAAATAAAAAGTATGTATGATACTTTTCATTGTTATAAATACGGCCAGGTGTAATTTTATTGTGTGGTACAAAAACAACATACATTTATGGCGGCAAATGACACAACTTAATATTAATATTGCTTTATTTAATCATTGCATTGCATTTCCAATTATGCGTCCCCAATAGTGACAAAGAATCCACAGAGACATGAGCTGTGTTATAGATTGTTCTCTTGATGTAGGTCTTCAATCTCAATATCACACTGAGACAAACACCTCTTCATTCTAATGGTTGTGAATCCGTGGATTTTGACGACGCTTCTTCGTTCAACATACATCCAAATCTCTTTCGTAAGATATTGTGATAAGAAGATAGTTGACAATAAGCGAATTTTATTGTAACGCAAATGTGATACAGTTTGAGGGGTTCTTAATATCCTAAAGCGATCGAAGAAGTCGACCTGTCATTCACTTAGATCTCTATAAAGCTTTGTGTTTTAATTTAAATCTAGGCAAATGTACAGCAACACAATTTTTTTTCATTAGCTTTCATAGTTATCAAATATTTGCCGAGCTTTTACAACTCTGATTTTAATATCTTCAGTTTAAGTTTCGCTCGAGAAGTTAAAGTTGTCATGCTACCGTCAGGAGACCTTTCTGCATTAAAAATCAATATCTAGAGTATTTCTGTCTAGATGATTCTTTTTGTAACGACTGTAATTACAAAGTTTGTATGATCTACCTTCATAAAACAGCGTAAATTATTTTAACGACGGGCAGTGTCAGTTATATTTATACCTTATTTTTGGCGGTAGCACAATTAAGATTGTACCGAGATAAAGGTAAGCTGAACGATTGTAAGAAGTTTTAAAATCGTGCCTTTCTTTTGCAATTACAGTAACTATACGTTATTCAATGTTGGATAAGTATTATGCAACGACAGTAAATGTGCATTATTTAATAAGGTACTGATGGGTAGGCATATATTATGTAATCACAGTAAATATACGTAATTTAATGAGGGACAGATGGATAGGCATACATTATTTAATTGCAGTAAATATACGTCATTTAAAGAAATATAGATGGGTTGGTATTATGTAATTACATTAAATTCACGTCATTTAATAATTTGTATATGAGCAGGCTTATATTATGATATAAAGGACGTATGAGGTGAGATGATACCTGTCAAGTTTATGAGCAATTCCAAAGGTGTAGATCAAAGATTTACACGAGCAAAACAGGGAACTACTTGAAAAAAGAACGTTTATTTATTGTGTTCTCTTGCGCAATCTTCATGCTTGTGAAACAATACTTATATCAATCAATCATCTGTGCAGAGCTCACTTTCACAATGCAATCTAATCAACAAAGAAACAGTTGTTGCAGCGTTCATGTAATCTATCAAGTCAAAGCAATTTTTGGACGAAAGTTTGAATGACTTGACTGTACATCAATTCCTTAAAAGAAGGAATACATAATACGTGTCATATTGTAGGTTAACCATTCGAGTGCACATGCTGTTGTTCTAATGCTGCTAAATAAAGAGAGGTAAATTCCACAATATCCATAAAAGGATTCAAATAGGTAAAATAAAATGGGAATTACAAAAACCCTAAATAAATCTTTAATTTATTCACGCTCAGATCGCTTTTATTCCTTTTGAAAAAACGGTTCATAGTTGATACATACGGCGCAGACGGTTTATACATTTCATTACATTAATCCTCGTGCTCAATACTGGGGAAGTCAATGAAGTCATCTGCCACATTAAGTCTTAATTCAATATTGGACCAGTCCTTAAAGGAATTTCAGAATTTATTTAGTAGACGAGGGCACGCCGGGTTTATGTGCGATTATCGTTTCGGGGAACTTAAATATGCAAGCTCCTTTTGTCAATTAGATTTCCAGTGGTTGAAGAATTACCTACAGATTTAACATAGAAAAGAAGAATATAACATTGATTTATAAACGTCGGCTGCCTCGAGGACACTAGTAGGAACTGGTACACTTTGAGAAGGCAAATTTATATCAAATTTCGTTATCAGGTTTGATTGGGGAGGAATTTTGCACACATTCGTCACACAAATTAAATATTTATTGTCTAATTATCAAAAAGGATGACCAATTTAAAGATATTGATTCCTATGGTCAAGAATTCTTACCATTGCATTTACTGTTTGTTTACTTAGACCATAGCTACAGCAATTTATTTCAACGTATGCACTTTTTATATTAGAAAATAATATTTTAATATAATGTTATTTGCAAAAGATTTCACAGCAAAATTAATATAAAAGCCTTTTGAATATCACGACACAGAACTATATATACTGTTATGTATATTTTATTCAATTATTTGTTAGTATTATTTTTTTATTCGACAGCATGCTACAATAATGTATCTTTGTTTTAGTAGATTTGATATTTTCCAGAATAGAGTTTAGTTCTGTTTGACCTGACAATTTGATTTTATTTTACGGATAAAGTCCTAGTAACAAAAATACCGTATCAAGTTTATGACCTTGCTGAAGTCAGTGACAGTCTTGGCAAACTACTATTTTATTTATGTTTTAAAAATCTTTCTTAGAGTAAGAATCATTAGGTTAAGTCAAGGTCATACCTGGTGTACGTGATATGAAACATGTTTATTGTTGCAAATTGCTGATTTTTATAGCAGATTGACTCTCATCCGGGAATATGTTTTGCGTCTTAAAATAGTGTATAACTGTTGTTTTAATAGCGCTTAGTTCAGTCAGGCACTGAACAATCGACACGTTAAGTTGTTAATAATGTTGTGACCAGTTCGTGTTGAATTTGTATTTAATTCAATATATTAAATATAATTGATTCTTTTATCTGGAAATACATACGTGCTCCAACAAAATTCCTGGTCATAGACATTCACTGGACTTTATACAGAATTCAAAACTAAATTAATATTTTCTGTTATTTAACAATAAATTGTTGACATATCCACACTTTGAATGTTGCAACAGACGTGATTGTCTTCCAGTTTAGATTTCATCGGGATTCGAACTCTTTTTCATTCAGGACGTTCAGGAATATTAAACTAAAACGATAGTAAATGCCTTGATAAATTATTACACTCAGTCTGGCTTCCCAAATCTGTCCAATCTGATCAAGGGTAAAATGTATGTATGGAATATTCCATCTAATTATGCCTGGATTTGGCATTCTACAATTCATGTCAAAAGTGAACAAAATGTTCGACGGAACTACAAAACTACAATGGAGAGAACGTTTGAGTAATGTGATAGTGTTCTGTCTCTCTTGCTCATTCTTCAAAATTTTCATCTTATTAGATAGTATGGCCCTTAAAAAGGTAAGAAAAAAATGAATGAGTTAATTACAATAATCGTACTCTGATGAAGATAAATTAAAGAAATGCCAGTATGTTTAGAAAGATAGCCCGGATAAATATGCAATTAATTTAGTTGTACCTGTCCCATTCATTGAGGATTTAAGTGATGGAATGCAATCGGGCATTATTGATTTTGGAGTCACAAATCTTCGGAATTAAAAAAACTATGAATGGTATGGACCAGAAATTGTCACATTTGTGCGACAACAAGAAAGGAATGAACTTCAGCAGCTATTATTTGAATATGAGCAGTTGTTTCCAGGTGTTCCTATGAGAACAAATACAATGTATGATGACGTCGAAATTGTAAATTCCAAACGTGTGAAACATCATCCATACTTTATGAACTTTCTAAAATAAAATACTTGAAAAAATAGACTATTTACTGGAAACTGATTTCATAGAGGCTATCAAAAGTGACTGGGGTTCTTCATGTATACCTATTTCGAAACCAGATAAAACATTACGCATGTGCACGGTTTATAGAAAAGTGAACAGTGCGACTAAAACATTTATTTCCATTACCTAAAAACGATAACTTCGTTGATACA